>OZ024712.1:5430991-5637747 GCA_964016945.1 Microplitis deprimator | reverse complement strand
CGAATAAATATAACTATGGAAAATGCAATAAAAGAAATGTCGAGTATTTAATTTAAGCTGAATATGCATATAAATGATTACTAACTCACGCATTATTCGCATTACACACTAAACATTAGTATTGCATTTATAATTAAACGCGAGTGTTGTATTTTAAACAAAACTAGACGGAAACGCGTAAAGTAGCTTGGTGGCAAAGAGAAATGGTGGGGAAAACAACGAGGTGAGGTAAAACTTACATATAGTTATAATTATTTCATACTAACCACATTCATACATATGCATATTTTCATATATATATCCGTATTTTCTAACTTGCTGTTATTCTGCATAAAACAACTATGATATTTTCAAGTACACGCTGTACTGGGTATATATTATATACATATATATGTGTTCATGTGATATATATATATATATATATATATATATATATATATATATATATATATATATATAGCATGAACACTATAACCATACGCGAAAACCTTAATGAGAGTTAAGTTTATTCGCATTCTTGCAAGCACGTGGTTGTTAAATTAGAATTCGTGACCTGATAAAACTTATATAAGCTTCTATTACTTTAGAATCATAAATAAAAACGAGAGGAAAAAAATTAATCGGACTTTTTTTTCTCTTACTATTACGTTAAAGAATGGATATCATTCGTGTAATACCTCTGAAAAAGTTTTTTATACAAATACTATACATGAGAAGTATTATTATTTTGATTTAGTTTTCATAAAAGCTAGTAGTGTTTTAATATACTGTTCTGCGCGTTTCATTTTCATTTTTTTACAATTAATTTTTCAACCGGGTTCTTTAATTTTTTTTTAATTTTCACACGATGAAAAAATTTTCAGAAATGATATTGATGATTTAAAAATTTTCTCCGTAATTTTTATAGTTTTGAAAAGTGATCCCAATAGTTTAAAAATTTCCGAAATATTTTAGGTAATTATATACTTTTTCGATGGGTTTTTTCCGAACACTTTAGTGACGATAATTTCTAAACTCACTTGACATTGTATATATGTTATAAATTTTTTTTAATATTCTTATATATTATATTTTACTCTGATTGAAAAAATCTCTATATTATGTACGAAGATGCGACTTTGTATTAATTCATATATTAACATATAAATATACATCATTTGTAAATATAAGATATTGATAGTTTTGATTTTTGTGGTGGCTTTTGAGGTTATTAATCTAATTTTCATATTGCACTGTGAAAAATCGGGAGTGAATCCTGAGCGAAAAATTACTTCGCATGCGTAGTAAATATAAAGTTTTTTTTTGTTGCATTTCATTGCGTTCTCCGCAAAATTTTTTGCAGTGCGTGTAAAGAGTGCGATGAAGTGAGAATATGTCACGAAACGTGTTGTTAAACAAAAATGTGTCGCTAATATACACAAGGTCATTTGATCCTTTTACCTCTGGTAACTATAGTACACTGAAAAAAATAAATATTTGTCCCAAATAAATCGATTTATTTGTGTTTTTTTTTTTTTTTCTAAATATTTCTTAATGATAAACAAATATATATGGTACAACAAAATATGACAGTTGATTCGAACAATTTTATAATTTGACGGAAATATATCATTTGTTTGTGGTAAGTAATTGATATATTTGTAGTAAAGATACTACATTTGTGACCAATAACCTAAAATTTGGCGATACTTTACATATATTTGAAGCCCTTTTATATTTGCAGCAATTGGATCATTTCTTTACTACAAATAAATCACTTATTTCACGAAATTAAATTACGCAAAGATATTATATCTTTCTCACAATTAAATATTTATTTGGCCATATCCAAATATACGATATCTTTGGCTCAAATAAATCTTTTTTTCAGTGTCGTCATAAACTATGTGTTTTAACATTTCTGAATATTGGTTTTATGACTCACTGATTCCAATTCTACAATTTTTACAACTTTTGTCTGCCTGTCTGTGTGTATGTATGTCCTCTTATAACTTAAGAACGGCTTAACCGATTACGATGAAACTTGGGGTAGAGTGAGAACATATGCGATCTTGCAAATCATAGGCTATATATATTATGTCGATGAACAGTATGCTTACCATAAAAAAAATTAAATTTAAAAAGTCACTGTTTTTATTTGTTTTTG
Organism: Microplitis deprimator; assembly: GCA_964016945.1. Classification (NCBI taxonomy): domain Eukaryota; kingdom Metazoa; phylum Arthropoda; class Insecta; order Hymenoptera; family Braconidae; genus Microplitis; species Microplitis deprimator. Next base: position 5,635,601 of record OZ024712.1, on the reverse strand, counting down.
AACGCCATCTTGAATAAACATTTGATTGCCATTTGTTTCTATATTAACAGATTACGGATCTCAAATATTGGACAATTCCTTACATTTATAAGACTGCACTACTATGAATATTAATATCAAAATTCTACTCCGAGGGGGGTCGCGGCAGCATCAAAGTTAGCAACATTCCCAGTTTAGGGAGGTTGTGGTGGGATCGAAGATAAAAAAGTTCAGTTTTAGAACTACAATACTTACAGGCTTGGACCCTGGTACAAATATCGGTAATTGTTTGGAATCAGGGTCAACCACATTTTTCAGAATTCCAAGTGCTCACACCTTAAAGATCCATAATTAAACTTTTTCCACGTGTTCAGCTACACGGCGGATTAAATTTTCTGTATGAGTTTATGTCTCTAACATCAGATATCTATCTGAACCTTGCAATTGAAGTGTGAAAAAATGTCAAAAATAACAAAAAATCATGTGAATTTTCAAAAATAAATTTTTCTAATAAATATAAGTAATTTTATATAATACCGTAAGATGGACGGTGGTGATAGAAATGTCGATTTAAGAGTTACAAATAATTTTTGAACTCTTGTAATAGTGAAAATCAGCATATTTTTGTTATTTCAGTATTTTTATTGTGTACAACAGCTCACATAACATTTTGATGCAAGTAGTTTGGATGGTATCTGCCTTCCCTCGCTAGTATAGTGTCTGGCTGAAGCCCACAACACTGTTTTACGCCGGCCCGTACTAGTAAGAGATGTAGTCTAAGGCAAGAGTGCGTTAACATAGCCTTACTGACGAGTCCGTTAACGTACTTAGGACGAAACTACAAACATTATGGCAAATAGGCATATACCTTAAGTTTTGGTGGTTGACTTAAGAGTCAATACATAGAATGATAAGAAAAATATGTCAAGTAGTGCAGTGTAGCACGGAACTGAAAAATCTCAAAGATAAATTCGAAATTAAGCAAAATTTATACCTTAAATATACACCAAGTGTGTATCAAAGCTTATATAACATCAAATTAAGCTGAAACAACTTCAATCCGCCGACAAATGCTTGGGATTAAACGCGGTCCCTAAGCCATTTGCCCGGTTTTGGATTTTTGCTTGTCGAAATACCTGTTGACCCCACTTCCAAATAATTACCCAAATATCTTTTACACTTACAATCATCTACCATTACTGGTATTTTTCAGAAAATGAACTCCAGCGGGACTCGTGGTGGTATGAAAGATAAAAATACTCCTGTTGTTTTATTAGAATACCTATACAGAATTGATCTTTGGCACACATATTTTTTACTAATTCGCTAGTACTATTTTTTTCCGAAACCCAACTCCGAAAGGGGTCGCGACTGTATCGAAAATAAAAATATTTTCATTTTATAACTATAAGACCTAGAGACTTGAAATTTGGTACATAAGTTCCTTACACAGAAAAAAAAAATTCTCGACTGAAGGTAAATATACTTGATTCAAGAAAATTTTTTTGGAGACATAAACTTTCTCAGATAAAGTAGAAATCTTCTCCGACCAAGACGAATTTTTTTTAACCAAGACAAATTCTCTTGGCTCAAGAAAATCTTGACTTGGTTCCCGAAAACGTTTGTCTTCAAAAATATTTTCTTGACTCAAGATAACTTTTTTTTCTATGTACCCGCTGAAAAAAAAATGCTAACTATTGCCATCTTGCGATAGGGAACGATTACCATCTGTATGTGATAATCATTATCATGCTTTTATGTTAACTATTCGTTTCTCGTATAGTAATAATTACTATTGCCGATAGTAATAGTTACCATCTAGATCGTAATATTTCTTATATCTGAAAAATTTTTAATTTTACCTTCTAAGATAGTAATGATTATCATCACGGATAAGAATGGTTACTATCTAGATACGAATGCTTACCATCTCTGATAGGAAAAGTTAACATGAAAGAATGAGAATCATTAAAATGTAAGGATGGGAATAGTTACTTCGTTAAGATGGCAAGTATTACCACTCTTTTTTCAGCGTGTACACCCATGAGAATTTACCATTACTAATATTTTGTCGAAAATTAACTCCGAGGAACATCGCGGGTGGGTCAGAAAAATCAAAATTCCTGTTATTTAATTTTAATATCTACAGACTTAGAGTTTGGCACAAATTTTTCTTACAATTACAAGAACCCACCACTGGTATTTTTTTGAAAATTAACTTCGAAGGTGATGCAGCAGGGTCAAAAAATGAAAATAGTTCTGTTTTTAACTTTAACTTATAAACTTGAATCTTGTAAAAAAAAAGGTTCTTTACACTTATGAATATATCTAACATTATTGGTATTTTTGCGATAATCAACTAAGAGGTGGTTTTTGTTCGAATTTTTAACAACAATATAAATGTCTCATAATCTACGTAGGCGAAGCAGCGGGTGACGACTTGGATATACATATTTAAATTAAAATCAAAATCTCAAGAATACATTTTAGCTGATATTAACTCAAAATTCTTGTCCATAATAAAATGCTGGATAGAAATAACACATTATGTTTTAGTCGCTGTTGTCAAAAAATGTCCTTAGCTTATAAAAAATACTTACAATTAAAATATCTTATATTTGCCTATTTATAGGCAAACAGAAAAAATGTTTCTTAAATACACCAGAAGTGCAATCAATTTTTCAAATTTATAATTTTAGAATCATCATTAAATTTTAAATAATCGGGCAATAACAAAACTTTAAGTACCAAAAATGCGTTTTTTGTGGCAATAAAATGTTTCAATCTACTTTCCAATAATCTAAAAGCTCTTGATTGTAAAAAGAGGATGTTAAGCAAGAATTTTGGAAAGTGGATTAGATCTATTGAACTATAAATTAACATATTATATTACGTTGCAAATTATTGCATAATTAGTCGTAGAAAAACTTTATACCTTGTACATTGCATTAGCTAATGATTGTTTAACTTGATGTATATACTATTAAATATTATACTTTTCTGGTGTCTATGCACCTCTACAGAATGTATACCAAAAGTAAATAAAAAAAAAAAAATTGCTTGATTTAATCAGCTTATAAAAGACACGGATATTAATAATCTCGGATCGACATTTTTTTTATAATTATTAATTCAAGCCATAAGAAAAACGAGTATTCAACACTCAATTCATGATCAGTTGATTCCCATGTATTTAATAGTTATTAGTAAACCCCTTATCTTTGTAATTAATTAAATTTATTCATTAAATTTTTTTTTTTATTCACTAATTAGTTAATTTTTTTTTTTTTGTTACAGATTCTGCGACGTCAGTTTGAAAATAAAATAAAAAAATAATTTTTGCCTGTAAAAAGAAATAATAAGTAAGAAAAAAAAAGAGATTATCTTTATATACTCGATAAATTTGAATAAAAAAACTTTTTCATATCAATATCGACACATCGCATTAAACAGCACTTCTCTAGAAAGAAATTTTTTTTCGGATTTTTTTTTTATTACCGTCGAAGACATAAATCTTCAAAAGCTATATAATAAGGTGCCATAAAGTTTTTTTGAATTGAAAAGTTGATAAAAAAGAAAGAGAGAGAAAAAGAGAGATTCTGAAATAGAATCAATTACATTTGTGATATTTTGACATATCTTGTTGAAGAAGAGAAAATGTATAAATTAAATTTATTTATAGACATTAAATTATAAATTTAAAACGGTTTGAAATAATTTTAATAAATTGAAGGTATAAATTTAAATATATATATAAAAATTATCGAAAGAGTTTTTTTTATTGAATTGTAAGACGTTTTGAGTGACGAATAAGAATACAAATAACTGGGACAAAATGTTGCTGAGATAACACCGAGCGTCCGGCTTTGGAATTAGTAAAAAAGTGCCGACACCGGCGAATTCACGGGTAAAAAATATATAGGTATATCTATATATATTTGTAGAATGTAAACTGAATAAATACGAAAAGTAGAGTACTGAAAAAAGTAATATTAATAAAATAAAAAAAAAAAAAAATAATAGTAATAATAATGGCGGCTTTTCCACGTCGACGATCATTATGGCTAAAAGCAGCTGTACTGGGGACAACTGTTTGGCTGACAATTTGTTTTCTACTTTACACTGAAGACAGAACTGCGCCGGATGTCCAGGTTTTAGCGCCATCGGGAGTTGCCGCACCGCAAATCGCTAATGATTTAGTTCCAGTTGTTAAACAAGAGACTGTTGCACCACTTAATAAACTCGAAATAAATCAAGCATCTGGTCCAGAACAAGGTAATTTATTTTTAAATAATTTGTTTTTTATTGTTTAAATAACTAGCTGAATAAATCTTCAAACAAATGAAGCATTTCATTAAAAGCATTTTCATAAACCCATCATGAAAAGTTATTTCTATCTAAAAGTTTATGTAATATTCTTAAAACTAAATTCTCTGATTTTTCAAATATTTTAATTATCTACAAATCAACATTATTCATAATAAGGCGGAGTCGCGCCATAACTAATCCCCTTGTAAGATTTTCCTTTATTTATGTTTATTCAGATTGCAAATCCTCCCACTTTACCACTCGAGTAAAATTAAAAACCTTGCTAGAACCTAGAAATCCTAGGATCAAGAAAGAAAAGGACTTACTGAGGACTTAATGTGTATAGAAAAACAACTTCTATATAAATCGTATAAATTTCAGTTACGGGGGCAATCGACATGTTTAGTTGTTATATAGGCGTTAAAATTTTAAATTATTAGTACTTATCAGAGCCGAAGCATTCTATAAAAACTTATTTAGGCCTATGAATTATATACACTACTTATAAGGACCTAATAGACCTATAATTTTAATATATTTATTTGAACCTATAAATTTAAATTTAAAAATAAAGATGATATTTCTCTGATATAGAATAGTTATGTTATTAAGGGCGTAGAGGGCTAATAGGGCTTCGTTAGGTCCACCAAAAGATTTAAAATTAAAGAAAAAAGAGAATTAGAATGTAACGAACTAATGTAGGAGTTACGAATTGGTCATACGTAGAATACTTTGGTTTTAATCAGGAATAGATTTTATAGGTTCCAATAAGAGTACAAAGTATACAAAATACTTATTTAGGTCCATTTAAGAATGTAAAGTACTAAAATAGGTATATTCAAGTATATTGAGTGCTTAAAGTGAAGTTAAATTTCAACTTGGGCATGCATTTAGTTTTGTGTCTAGTTGTCTCGTTATAAATTCTAACTGCACTTTCATAAAGAAATAGTATTTCTTTAAAATTTATAATGATCACTGAAAAATTTCTCCGACACTCCATTCCCTAAACTTATAACTCGATTTCAATATTTTAAATAAATATTCACTTTTAGGTGAATCACTTTCGCATCTGTTGTGTTCCAGAATGCAAATATCTTATGATCTACTTAACATATATAAGCTTTCAAAACAATCGTATTTTCGGAAACTATTCAACTGATTATGATAGGGGACGATAAAATTCTTTGAAAAATCCATCATGAGAGCAAATGCGTTAGCCAGATTTCTATGAAATTTACTAATCAGAAGACTATAGAAGTAAACATAAAATTATGTCTTATTTTAATTATTATTTACTAAAAGTTAAATTCCTAAAATTCGCAAACAAATTAATTCATTCAAAGAAATTTCGATTGTTTCAATCAATTTTATTTAAAATATAGATATCAACGAAATATATTTATATAAACGTCAAATAATTCCTAACCTACGTTTTTATTCGTTATTTTCGGCTCGACGGTTATACGTCACTAGTTTCTATCGCGCATAAGTAAAAAAGGGACGTACGGATATACCTACACTACATGCCAGCACTAATACATAACTGTAACTCCACCACAGCTCACACGAAGAATCCTGAAGACTTTGACGCACAAAGGATTAACTTTATTTACATAAGAATTTTTTTTAAGGCACATAGAAAAAATTTTTATAATACAACAAGAATTAGTGCTATGTTCATGTAGGGATAATTCCTATACTATCATAGGATTTTTTACTATATCAACACAGAAATAATTCTTATGACATAGTAAAACCTTATATTAACATATGAAAAATAACGATTTTTTTCTGTGTACTGTTTTATGAAAACCATTGATTGAAAAAATTCTAAAAAAAACATACATATCGACGTTCTAATTAGCAAATTGTCTAACTATATATTTTTTAGTAGGTGATTATGTGCAATTTTCAAATAGTAATAGTTAGAAAAAATATTATTCGAGTAACCTAGCCAAAAATATTATACATATATTAGATATGGAATTAATTTTTAGATGAAAAAAAAATTTTTAAATTACTTTTTTTTCGCATAAATCGAGGATTTTCTAAAATAGAGTTAGACAATTTGCTAAGTTGCATCGAATAAATGATTTAGTTGTATGATATAGTATATTTATGCATTTCCTGCCTCAGAAGTTCAATTTAAGAACGTTGGATGGCGGTGGAGTAACGACGAATTCCTAATGCCTACACTATATCACTTTATTATTTCATACAGCAATATAATAGAAACTATTATTGCATGATCTATATTCTTATTCCACTAACTTACAAATATTATGGTTACTTTTAGTTACATGCATAGTTTAAATAATGAAATTTCTTTTACCGACTGAAGTAATGATGTATACCTGTACGCTCGAGGTTACTAGTGGGGACTCGTGAGGACTTGTGCGTTCTATGTACCGCTCATTCACCTCTGCTAATTTTGTCAACAGTGCAATATACGTGTAATGTTAGTTATTAATTAATTAGTGATAGTTTTTTCCATAAATTGACGTTCTAAATCATGGATTGCATAAAATATTGTTCGTTATTTGTCTAATAAATGATAAATTTGGCATGGGTCCTTTCCACAATTCACCTCTGGTTGTGTTGTGTCACAAGAGAACGAGTGAGGATCTTAGCGCTCAAACGAAGCTCCTTACTCGTTCTCTTGTGACACAGCGTAACCTGACAGCTCATTCTGGAACTGACCCATGTCATAATATGTTACTTATCCGACTTATATTATCATAAATAGTTAATAGACCCCAAATGGTTGTTTATCGACCGGTGCAAAGAAGTTGAGTACAGTCAAAGTAGATTTTCTCGTTTTCCAGTGGCGTTGCAAAAAGTTAGTGTTATAATGAAATTTCACAACGGGTCTTAAGATTTTCAACTGAGCTCCATCTACTAAATATCATAAGAACTCGTTGATGGTTACTTTAATTCATCGTATATAGAGTGCTGTACCGCGCGGTTGTTGTATTTGTTTTATTAATAACTATTTAAATTAATAATTGAAATATCCGAGTGAATTTTAAATCAATTAAATATGAATTCTGAATTTAGAGTCGATAGTTTGTTGTAATTTCGTGGGTGCGCCGTGTCGCTAAACAGCCACAGAATTTGCTTAGCAGATTGTCATTAATCGCGTAACTCAAGCAATTGTTGAATAAAATATAGTGCGTAGTAGGACACTCAGATAGTCTTCATCCTAACTATGCAATATCCTATTATTAAACATCATAAATTCGATGGTTAGAGCGGGATCCTTTTCATGTCAGCAAAGTCTATACTTGACGGATTTATGTAAATGCAACTGAATGGTAAAAAAATCAGCGTATTTACGATCAAAACGTACTCTTATGTTTCCCTCTTTGTATATTTGAATAATATCATCGAAATCGTTTTTATTATTACTTTTTTAAGTATATGTTCATTTCGATTTCTATAAAAGTTGCAGCTTAGCTCAAAAGATGTAAGCTGTCAATTCATACTGCAATCACAATTGCATAAATCCATTTTCATCTATATCAAAAGCAGCATAAAGAATTTAAACTATCTTTAACATGTTTGTACATTCAAGCTTTTCTATCCCCGAGTCAAAATTTAGAATTTATATAAAAACCAAAATAAAATATTTAGTATCAGAAGGGTCAAAATAGATTCTATTTTAATGTTAAATGAGAATCTTCATTAAACCCGTAATCGGTACAAATGTGTATTCAAAAATGACTCAAAATTTTTCAGTTTCCTGAAAATTATTTGAAGATCTCCAAAAAATTTTTGATAAAAGAGCATTTAAGTCAAATATAGGATTTTTTAGGTCATCAGGATTTATTGTATGAGTTTGAGGCATTGTTGATTTTATGTAGATTGAATTAACGTTTTTAATCATCAAAATTAGTTCTAATTTTTTATGTTGGCTTACAAAAATATATTAATTAACTTTAATGGTGTTATAGCTAATCTTAACACATTTAACAACTGTTTTGAATCGAAATGCGATATTAATTATCTAAATAATGAATATTAATGTTTGATTCACAGGTGCCGGAGTTCTAGCAGCACCCAAAGAACAAGATCCAGGTGAAATGGGTCGACCAGTTGTTCTTCCAACGAACCTAACTACCGAGGTAAAGAAACTCGTGGATGATGGATGGATGAATAATGCATTTAATCAGTACGTGAGCGACTTGATATCAGTGCATCGATCTCTACCCGATCCACGAGACGAATGGTAAGACATTAATAATACCTATAACATTATGTATAAAAAAATCATGCTCCAAATTACTTTCCACTTTGCTATACTCCTTCTACATAAATATGTTTTAAATCTACGACATCCATCTAAAATAGTTCTGCGTTTAGACTACCAGCCAAATAATAGTTATAACTCATTAGAATAGTATTACCTACAGGCGGTACATCTTGCGGGTACGAATTCCGCACTGCAACACTGTGCAAGTACTGCAGACTGTTAATTTACGGATATAACTTTATGCAGTTTAATTGGGAAGCTTGAAGCAGCAGCAACCATCAGCTAACCTGTTAGGTTTACCTCTTAAATTAACTCATTGGTGTATTAATTACTATTTACGCAATATTATCCGACATATTATCGAGACAGGTAACAGAACTTTGTAAGCGCCTGTTGCCGACACTGTACTCGTATACAATATTAGCTGCTTCTCTAGCAGACAAATAAAATTACTGATATTCCTCTGACATTCCCCACTTGCTTCTCACCCTTTTACAACTAATGCTTTGTCTAATTTTCCAGGTGGTCTGTTTAAAATTTGATAATTAACAATTTTCCTTAAATTTATTTCATTCCACCATTTTGTGGTTTATATCGCTGTCTCTAACTAACTCATAGAAGTTTTCTTTCTTCAAGTTTTAGTGTCCGTAATGAAACACTTATAAGATTGATATCAAATGGCTGATTTTTCTCCTTTTAAAGGATAAAATTTATTCTTATAAATCTTGTGGGGGCTCGAATTATTTTGAAAAAAAAAAAATCAATTGTATTTTATGTTGGGATTTAAAATATTTATATCTTAAAATTATCTCAATAGTGTAAAAAAAAAAAAAAAAATGATTATTGCATTTAAAAATTATAATGCGTCATTAAATTAAACATACGTCAATGTAACTGATATAGTTTTGACCAGCAGTTTTACTAAAAATTTCATCGTAATTATGCAGCTCAAATTAAAATTTTTTCATTTATTTTTTTTTTTTTTATCAATTTATCAAATCAGTGAGTCGTAATATTTTTTTTTTATAAATCTGGTGATGTACAGATGAGATTGTAAGAAAAAAATGTTTAAAATATTGAAAAAAACATTTTTTATCAGTACAAATAAACGAAGCAAAATTTCATAATCACAAAAAATAAAAAAATTTTTCGATCGTAAAGCACACTCTGATGCTTCGCATCATGAGTCGTGCAATTTAAATTGTTTACTTTTATAACTTTTATTTAATTTAACAAAAATAATTCCCTAGATGAATTCAAATGGAGCTAAAATAATTCTTATTTTTATCGGTTTTTTAACTCGTTAATATTTTCTGGATGAAATGATAGTGAGTCACTTTATTCCATATAAAACAAAAGTTTTTAAATTTTCCGAGAAAAAAGTAACTGGGAAAGTCAATTGTTCCTAGCAGCATTTTTTTCTCTTACGTTTTTTTCAAGTAACATAAAAAGCTCGTACGTGTTATAAAATTTTCATGACACTCATGCCTTTATTTCTTTTTTTTCCCGTATTTCTCTCTACTATACATATTCCATATTCTGCACCGTATGTAATTTTAGGCATTAAGTATATATACATTTAACTTGAACAAGTATAACTCACTAAAAGCGAGTTAATAAAATATTAACGAACAAGTAGCAAAACAAAAAAAAGAAATTAATAATAACAATATGAGAGCATACAACCTCGCATATACAATTTTAAGCGATTTTATTCTCTACTTGTACTTAACATATACAAAGATGAAAACTTAAATATGTAAATGGTTAGGAACGCTTACATTTGTATTAATAAGTTAATATTTTTCTTCTATATCTCGAGTCTCGCAATCTACCCTCTTATATTAAAATATATATTATATATTATTAGGGGAAAGAAAATTAAACATTTAAAAGTTTTGAGTATCAAAACATTATTTTATTTGAATGATCGTCACGTCTAAGCTGTTGATTTCACAAAAAAAAAAAAAAAATTCACTTAAAGTATTTTATAGGATATTCAACTCTCTACTATATCAGGTCTAGAGAAATATTATCATAGAAGTATGAATTGAAAAGATATGATCATTTAAATCTGTAGTTAATAGAGATATCAATTTTTAGCTTATTCAAAGCTTTAAACATTCGTAATTTTTTTTTTCACTATTTTAAGAATTACGCAGAGTCGGTACTCTTCGAAAATCACTTCTGTAATTTTTTTTCATTTTTTTTTTATAATAAATCATTATTGTCAAAACTGCCGGTTTTCTATGCAAACACATATTGCAGCTATTTTTTATTGAATATTGTTATTATATTTCACCGAACAGCAGCAACGGCATGGCAATTTCTATAAAAAAAGCATGGTGAATTCAAATTTTTAAAAAATAGTATATTACACACCTAGGGATGCAAGTGGGACATTCCAACCCGCGTGTATAATTGCCTACTCGAGCCGAAAGTGAACATGCGGATCGGGACATCTTGGAAGTTTTAATTTTTACCTATGTTTGTGCAAAAATAAAAAAAAAATAATGACTTTCTTCCCTCTAAACAGGGCAGGAATTTAAATATTTTGGTGCCGATCTGGTGAAAAATCGTATACTCACCACGGAGCAAGGTAGGACGTCTCAATCCAGGTGAATGCCATCCTTGCCTTCGGCTCGAATAGACACATACATGTCCTACTTTCCTCCCTTGGTGTGTAATATACTATTTTTTTTTTATGTTTTAGCTGCATTTTAACGTAGTTTTTTTTTTTTTTTTTTTTTTTTTTCATTCAGGATATTAATATAAAGGCAATGGGCAGTTTTATAATACCACAATTTTAACAGAACATAATAATAAAAAAAAATGATAATATATATATATATATATATATATTTATATAACAACGAGTAGGATATAGTAATTATCACGTATACACATAATCTGAACGAGTGATGCAACGACGAGTAGTTATAGTACAAGTGCTGGCAGACGGTGATGTTTTTGAGTAGTAGCAAACTCATTAACTAGAATTGAGATATACTGTATTATATAGAATGGGGTTGAGATGATGTAGCATGATGTTGATGTGCTCGTTTGGCTGCCTCCATGCAACCTAACTCTCTCTATTTAACTCTCTGGCTCCTGTTTCTCACTATTACCTTACTATATATTGCACACTGTACTATTATATACACATAGACAAAACAATCAGACGTTGAATAGACAGAGTGTGGATTTGACAAACTTCGTATTATATATATACCGTGCAGTATTCGCTTGTATACTCGAGAATTATTATCAGTTTGTATAAAGGGCTTATGATTGAGAGAGAGAAACAGCCGTGAAACAGATTTACTTAACAAACATATTATGTAATCATTTTTATTGATAATTGTTATAGACGGAATTAATTTATTTCATGTTATTGATTCAGTTTATTTATAACACATATTAATTTTCTTTTCATACTGAGAGTTCATTAACCCGCGATTTCCAACTTGTAAATTTTATTTTGTTCAATATCTACACTGTAAAAATAGTGGTGTTAAAAATGGACTCATTTTAACTCCGCCCGGTATTAAAAAGAAATTACACCGGTTTAGGAGGCGTAATTCGGCGGTGTTTAACCGGAGTAATATCGGTGTAAAAGCGGAGCAATACCGGTGTAAAAACGGGTTAAACTGCGTTCGCTTGGAGTATTAACTTTGAAAAGCTTATAAAACACAAAAAATGTCAGTTCTTTATGAAAATTAATAAAAAATACCATTTAACAAGTATAAAATAAGAAAACAAAGTTAAGTATTAAATTGATTGAACTATTAGATACAGTAATATATATTATTATATTATTGTTAAATACCAATTGTATATAATATTATTTGTAAAAAGACCACGTATAGAAATTAGAAAGAAAAATTTATTAAAATATTTATATTAACTTGGTAACGATTACTATAATAGTATGGTAACGATTAATATAATAGTATGGTAACCATTACCATAATATATGGTAACCATTACCATAATATATGGTTACCATTACCATAATATATGGTAACCATTACCATAATATATGGTAACCATTACCATAATATATGGTTACCATTACCATAATATATGGTAACCATTACCATAATATATGGTAACCATTACCATAATATTATGGTCATCATTACCATAATTCTTTCACATGCGATATGGGAACTTTTCCCAGAAAGTATGGGCCTATATTACATAATTCCAAGTAATCATTACCATAACGGTATGGGATGATATTTCATAAACGTACTAAGAACGGTAACCATAAATTTCTCTTCGTGTAGGGTTATTTTCGAATTTCGATCACAATCAAAAGCTGATACTAGAATAACGAGACTAATTAATTTATTCTTTAGAATTATTGTCTTAACAAGAATATAAAAACGTAAAAACTGGCCGATATCAATAAACATTAAAATTAAATTCGACTTTTTTAAATTGATATCAAAGCTTATCAACTTTAATATAATAATAGCATTACATTTATTTAGTAGAATATGTTATCTTTACAGGAATGTCATTATTTATTTTAGTGTATTATATCAACAGTAGGTTCGATTTAATTCTAGTTAATCAGTAAAAAAAATTTTAAATGAGAGTAGAGCACAATCGCTTCGCGTTTGAAGTATGTGAAAAAACTTTAATACTAGACTTCTTGCTTTTGAAGTCTATATTAAATAATTATTTAGCTAGTTAATAGATAAAAAAAAATAAGAAAATATTGAATATATTGATCCTTTGATATTCATGAATGAATAAAAAATGATTGGTTAACACGAAATAATAATGATTAATGGTATTAAAATTAATTAGGGGAGACCGGGGTGCTACGGCCCCTTGAAGCACGGCGGCCCCCCTCAAAAAGTTCGTAAAATTTTATTTTTCATTTTCGGTCAAATCATGATACCTTTGATGTTTTAGAGGTATTTTAGGCTGATCTGCGATATCTGGGGCATAATGGACCACGTGAAAAAAAATTTGCTGCAGAAAAATTAATTTTTTTTTAACCTAAAATAAATTTGAAAAATTTATTGATCAAAGCTCTTTTAGGTCAATAAATTATATTGTGGTTAAAATCGAAAAGTAAAAATTTCAATAAAACTGCTTATATCAGCTAAATACAATTTTTTTTAATAAATTTGAAGTTCATGGGATTATAAAGGTACGGAAATAGTCTATTTGTGCTTAAAATCTTTTTTTTTAATAAAAAAAAAAAAAATTTTTTTAAACTTTTTTTTTGAGGGGGGCCATCGTGCCCCTTAAAATTTTTTTTTTTGAGTTTTGGTAAAATCCTAATGGATTTGCTTATGAAAGGACTAAATTAGGTTGACCTGTAGATTAAAAGTCATAAAAAATAATTACCGGCTTAAGGGGGCCGTCGTGCCCCGGTCTCCTCTAATAATCAAATTTCGTGTTGATGAAAACAGATAACTTTTTCATTTTATTTTTTTAATTTTTTTTTTTTCGAATTCTTGACTAGAAGTCGTTATTTTCAGATAGATAGAAAATTATTATGAAAATTTACTCATGCAAATGATGAATATGTATACAGTGTATATTTATTTATGAGTAGAAATGAGAATAAATAATAACTTGTAAACCGTAGTATTTCATTTATTGAGATAGGATGGAATGAAAATGTGGTATTTCATAAGTTTGGTTTTAAAATTGTTGTAAAACGGAAGTTCCAGGTCTGTGTACAACTATAAACCCGAGTAATAGTACTATAGGTTTTGAACAAGCGACGTAGATGGTACAATTGTCGGATAGAGGAATCCGTGTCCTATTGTGTGGTTGAAACGATTTTCCCTAGTGCATTGTTAAAATCACAACTTTTTATAACTAAAAATAATAATAAATAGAGCATCAAGGATCGTTAATATTGTTTATCGTGACAGAATGTTTGACCTATTCTATTATCCAGTTAGTAGTTATGCGTCGGTATATTTGCAGAGCTTTTGCTTCTAGATACACAGATGAGTCAACAGAAATGTCCGAAAGCTATAACACGGGAGGGGATATTCCGGGTGTCTGTTGAGTGTGTGTAGTCTACTGTGAGGATAAATCAACACAACAGGTCTTAGCTTTCTACCATTCGCTAAATAAATATATACATTTAGTTACGTTTATTTATTTCTCGCAAATTTACGCTTAAGAAAATTATCCAACGTTTAATTTACAATTTTTTTTTTTCTTTATAAATTCATTTAAGCTTTTGATTTAATATCTACAATTTCATTTGAAATACGAGTTCTGTTTCTACTTGAAAATGTGATCCGACTTTTAAAAATATTTTCAAAAAATTATTTATCGAATTATTTCTATTATTTTTTTTTTAATTATATTTTTGGGAATTAAGTCATTCAATTTTTTTTTAATTCTTAGACTATTCCTACTGACACTTTCAAAGTTTATATTTTCTATTGTAAGCAATTTAAAAAAAAAAATAATAAGGACCTTTTTTATGTACACGGAAAAAGATAGGCGCTGCAACAGGACAAAATCCTGTTGCAGCTACAGAATTTTCATGTTACAGCAACAGGACAAAATCCTATTGCAGCAACAGGATTTTCCCTGTGGAAACAATAGGATAAGGAACAAGTTTCATGTGTCAATTTTTTTGTCCGTATAATAAAATTTCAAAATTTGAAAAAAAATTCAAATTTTGAACGACAATTCCAATTTTAATAAAACAAAATTAACTTCGAAAAAATATTCAATTTTTTTCCAAACTGAATTTTTTTTAAAATTTTGGAATTTCATTATACAGACAAAAAAATGACTACATGAAAGTTGTTCCTTATCCTATTGATTCCACAGAAAAAATCCTGTTGCTGCAACATAATTTTGTCCTGTTGCTCTCACAGGATGTGTCCTGTTGCTGTAACATGAAAATCCTGTTGCTGCGCCTATTTTTTTTTTTCCGTGTAAAATATTATTTTCTAAAAATTAGTTAATATTCTCAATATTTAGCTGCACCAGTGTAAAGTTCAAAAAATTAAAAATTTTTATTGACGTTTAAACTTAAGGCAAGTGGCTTTAAAATTCTAGTTAAACTATTCAAAATACAATAAAAATTTATTAAGACTTTCTTTTTGTAGAAAATTTCTTTTTCATCGACACGAAAATCCTCTAATTTTTATGATGATTCAATATTTTACTCAAAATTTATTTTAAACTCAGTTTCATTAAAAAAACAAAAACAAAAAAAAATATCAAAATATCTTTATCACTTATAAAAAAAATGTTTTTCAAGTCAACAAAATGACGTAACCTCTCATTTAACTTTTGTTTAAAAGCAGGCAAAAATAATTCTTAAAGATTCATCACCTCTCACTGCCGACTTTCATTGACCTCAACAAATAAAAAATTAATTTTTTAATTTCAAAATTAAACATAACAATAAAAAAATCTCGTATTAAATACCAGCGATAGCTTTCAGTCGGTAAAATTTAACTAAAACATACAAGATCAGGATGATAATACCTTCCATACATCCTACAGTCTGTCAAAGTTTCATTTTAATGAGGAGTCTCTATAGAGAATAAATTTTTACCTCTTACTATGCTCTAGAGAAAGCGAGTTGCTAAACACATTCATAAATAAATAAATAAATATACATTTTTTCTACAATAAAAAAAATTTGAATTTTTTTTACACTCAAAATACTCAAGAGTGCATTTGAGTGTATATGCGTCGAGTGTCACCTCAGGTCACGCTATATCCTTACTTTTCCGGTAAGTTATAGCAGTGATTGCTGATAAATTCCGCGTTGGCATTAAATCGATTGAGAAAGCACAGGACTGACGACGGCAGAAGGAAATTCAACCAGTTAAAATCTATGGTATACATATAGAATATCAATAACAATAATAATAATGATGTTTAAATTAATAAAAAGTTTTTTAATTAATTAGTTTACGTAATTAACTGCACAAAATTTGATTGAACAGTTTATTTACTTTTTAAATAAACTTGAAGTAAACTCTTTATTAGATGAATGATATATATGTTCATAAATATTAAATTTATTAAGGGAAATGAGAGATCAATGTTGAACTTCACTTAGTCTGTCGTGAAAATGGAAATTGTCATTGCTTGGTAATATTTACATTATTGATTGACATAATACCAGTAATTCCAAATGTTATGTCTTATGAATAATATCTCAAGATTGACGTTGATGTTATTATATTTCCATTAACCTGTGACAAACGTGAATTATATAGAATTAAATCAATAAATTTTCATTCATACCTTAATTATTATCATTGTAATAAAATTTCATCAATTCAAATTATTCATTTTAAGCTGAAAAGGTGTAGAGAAGAAGGGGAGAGCAGATACACTGTAAAAAATCGCGAGTGATTTTGAAGTAATCTGGATTCAGAGTTTTAGTATTAAAATAAACTCCCCTTCGGAGTGAATTTCACTCTGAGGGGATTAAATAAATAAACAGTCATCCGCTCCGCATTCACTCCGGACTTAATCCGCGTTCACTCCGCAATATTTTTACAGTGTATAAGCCCCATAGGCCAAAATGGGTTTGCAGATTCTATTTTATCAATCTATGTTATGATGTGATTTAGGCCGCCTGAAGTTGTTTACAAAAAATTTTTAAATTTGAAATCAGTTCGAAGAATTTTCATTCAAATAATTTAGTTTAAATTCCCTTTCATAAATTTAAAGCTGTTGTCCATTCACTGTAAAAAGAACGGTGTTAAAAATGGATTCATTTTAACTCCGCCCGGTATTAAAATGAAATTACATCGGTGTAGGAGGCTTAATTCGGCGGTGTTAAAATACCGGTGTAAAAGCGGAGTAAACTGCATCCGCTTGGAGTATTAACTTTAAAGATTATAAAACACAAAAAATGTCAGTTCTTTATGAAAATTAATAAAAAATATCATTTATTAACAAGTATATAGTGATCGAGTGAGTAAAAATATTCACAAAGTAAAATATTTTAACATCGGTAAAGAATATCTACACCGGCGGCGGCATCATTTTCATACCGCTTTCGGTGTTGAAATTTAACACCGCCGATTTTAACACCTACACCGATTGGACTTACCCCGGTGATTTTTTACAGTGTACAAAAGATTTAAAATTTATTGCTTTATAGAAAAGTCAATTACTACTGTTGAAAAACAGTTTTAAAAAATGATTTTTTTCAAACGTTTATGTTCAAATTCAGTATTTTCATGAAAACTCTTCAACCTCAATCTAATTTTAATTATTTTTAATGATAATTTAATAAATCTCTTCAATTTTTTGTGATTCAATAATAATAAAGAAATGTAAAATTACATTTACAAGTAAATAATAACTTTTAATTAAATTTTAAAATTATTATGATCATTCTTCTGCATACCGGTCATTCACTAGTGGGTGGTCACAGACCGGGCTAGTTACCCTAATTTACTTTTAAGAAAACAATGCAAGTTTAATTTCTTCGAGGAAGGCTTATTTTACTGGGCGACTTAACTATAGTGAAATTAGATACGAAGATTTAGTTTTTTAATTTTTTTAGGAGAGCCTACTTTGCCCCCATTTTGAATTTTTCGTTTTATGGTTAGGATATAGAGAAGAAGTACCATTTGTGGCCAATGCTTTGTTTTTGGGCATTTAATACTTTATTTTAATCAATGAAAACGTATTTAAAAAAAAAATCCACTGCAATAAGTAGTCCAATAAAAGTATCTTTGAATACATTCAAAAAATTAATTATGTTGTTGCGTATTTTACAAATTATTTGATTTTTAATTTTTGAGTAGCCAAAACTGGCTCGAAAGTGGCCAAAAACGGTACTTCAATCTTATTGATACCGAATATTTAGTTGAAGGATTACAAAATAGTAAAACTAGTAAAAAAAACTCACATCGTTAACATTTTCTATGAGGCACGTTCTTCCGCCCTCCCTTTCTTCTGCTTGTTGTTAAAATTTAAATTATTTTGCCTACGATAAAAATGTATTGATAAAAATATCTTGAATATTTTTAGGGAAATTGCATTTATGAGGTGTCGATAAAGATTATATACATAAATAATATTTTGCTGCACACTGAAAAAACGATTGTCTCAAAAAAAAAAAAAAAAAAAAACAACTTTTTAGAGTCAATAAACTATTTGTTTCTCAACTCAAAGAAATTAATTCTTATGTAAAAAATTCTTCGATTCAAATTTCTAAGAAATTTCTTCATTTTAACTTAAGTTACTTGAGTCAAGCTATCGCTCTATTTGCTATTAAGGTAATTTTTCTTCCGATTAATTTATTGAAAATTTTAAAGAAAATATTTTCTCAGCGCAAGAATGTCTACTTGTTAAAAAAATTATTTTATTTTTAGTACATTGTACCCACAAAAAAAGGCTTTATCCATTTTGGTCTAAATGATTTTAAAAATTGATTAATTTTTACAATCAACGGACTCTTGAAATATAGAGACTTACTTTGGCATTTTTTTTTATTTGAAGTAATTGAGAAATTTCATATCTAAATTATGAATCAAACTTTAAGTGAAACATTTCTTTTTTTTCAATCGCAAATATTCTCCCGACAAAAAATTTTTATTCGTAATCCAACAAAAAAATGTTCAATATTAAAATATTTGATAAATTTTAATCAATATTCATATTTTCTAAAATAATAAACAAAAAAATAAACCACTAATACAACATTTATTTGACTTTTCTTCTCACTTTTCTTTAAGCTTTTCATTTTATTATTTTTTTTCTTGAACCATTTTATCGGATTCTATGCCAACAGACCTGGCAAAGTACCGAGTAACTTCTTTTTATCTCACATAGTGTACACACTATACTAGTTTTATAACGATCTTTTTTTCAAATGATTACTAGTTTGAACACGTGATTTTATCCCTTGAATACAATATATATGTTATCTTACTTGCGAATTTTTTTAAATAATCACCTCCTTTTTACCCGAAAAAAACTTTTGTATCGTTTTATTATCATTATTATTATCAAGATAACAATAGAAATAATAATAATAATAATAATAATAATTAAATTTAAAGTCTGTACTTCGTAGTTTGTACTAGCCGTGACCTAACACAATTTTTTAATGATACCTTTACATGTTAATACTTTATTCTAGTGGTATTGAAGTTTTTATTTGTACTTGGTAAAGTTGAATTAAAATAATTATTTTATTATCTTTATTTAAAAGAAAATATTTTATTATTAAAATTATTTTATAAAAAAAGAATAAGACAGTGACACTAAAAAAAAATTCTTTGATGAGGTCGTGATGAAGTAGAGGCAGAATAAAGAATAAGTGCACCCTCTTGTCAAGATATGTCTGACTACAGACTACATACTTTTGAACAAGTCGTTCGTTAATTACACATTTCATCGATGTCACGATAAAAAATTTTTTTAAAAGAAAAAAAACAAAGTTTGTGGAGTTGACATCAATTTTTGTTTTGCAAAGTAAAGACATATTGCTACCAAAAAATTTAACGAACTCAAATTTACAAATTTTTTTTAAAGAATTGTTTAAGTATAAATAATAAAATTTTATATTTTATACACAAATTTGGTAAAATTTATTTGTTAATAAACAAAATAATGCTGTAACTAAGGCTTGACTTTGTAGTACACATCGTAGTGTATGTAGAAGTATAGAGTAAAGTAGAACTTATGTCACGACCGTAAGTGAAGATCCTCTTGTCTAGTCCCACTCGACAATACGCTCATTAAAAGCCAAGTTGAAGAAGCATCATCATAAATCTATTCCTTTTTTGCCAGTATACTTGTATGCGTACTAGTAAATAAATTTTGGCATCGATTTACTTTTTTTCCAAGTAGCAACACCAGAAAATTGAATCCGTATCTCCACGCATTTTTTTGGTTGTATACGGAGCAAACGAATCTCGAAAAAAATGGTGGAAAATCCAAAAATGCACACCTCAATCTCTCATTTTATTTTAAATTATTGCTTTTATTTCATTTTTATTTTATATTATTTATTTATTTTTTATTATTATGAATTTCTATTCAACTTTTAAATTATTAACTTGATTTTTTTAACTTCCCGCTAAGAAAATCGATGATTTTCAAAAATTTCGGGAAGTTATTGATTTCACCCCGATTTTGGGAAATCGAGTTTTCGTCAGATATCGACGTTTTGAGGTTCTAGGAAACTATTCTGACTATTTTCAGAATGATGTCCAAGTGTCTGTAAGTATGTATGTGTGTGAACGGTCTATCATTTTTAACTAATGAATCGATTTGGATGGTTAATGCGGAAATCGAAAGAACTTGTTGGCGTGGCAAGAACTTGGTGGTAAATTTTTTTTTTTAGTTCTTCATTGATTTATCAGAAACAAGTTTAACGATCGACTTCAAAATCTAATCAACTCTAGAAATTCATAAAACACGTCAATCGCCACCTTAACAATCTCAATCGGTTAATTTGTTCGAGAGATATCGTTGGAGAAAGAAATGGTAAAAAACGGTTTTTTTCGATTATCTTTGAAGTGACTCATTTGATCAATTCATCTAATCAGCTCTAGAACTCAATATGACGCGTCAATTACCGCCTCAACCATCAAAATCAGTTAATTCGTTCAGAAGATATCGCGGGAAAAAGAAATGCTAAAAAACGTTTTTATCCAAATATCTTTGAAACGGCTAAACCGCTCAATTTCAAATTTCAATCAGTTCTAGTATGCAATAAAACGCGCCGATTGCCTTCTCAACCATCTTAATCACTTACTTTGTTCAAGAAATATCGTCGGAGAAACAAATGGTAAATGAAGGTTTTTCGCGAATATCTTTAAAACGACTGCATTAATCCTGTGCAAAATTTAGTTAGCTCGAAAACTCAATAAAACGCGCTGATTGCTACATTGAACATCAAAACCCGCCAATTAGTTTAAAAGATATCGACGACGAAGAGTTGAAAAAATAACATATTTGATGTCATTTTCCCTGGATAAATCATGATATAATGTACTATAATGTGTATGAGTTTGAAAAGCTTATAAGAAAACAATGGCAACCAAAAGTATTTTCGAGCTCCTCGAGCTCGAAAACAGCGGGATGTTTTGGGGCTGGTCCGCAGGGCTAACCGATGCCCAGATTTTTATTTCTTATTTTCAGTTTAATTGTTTTTTTATTAAAATTTTTTTTTAAATATGCCGCCTTTTGGTTTTAGATGTCGCTTTCTCACAATCCTACTGTTACGCTAGTGCTGCTGCCAATAGTTGATGGAGAGGAAAAAAAAAAAAATAATAACAATAGTAAAAAATAAAAATGGCAGCTAAATTTTTCGTGAACAATCAACTTTACGTGTTTATTTAATTACAATTAAACTAAAAGGATTTAAATAGTAATTTTCAACAGGGTTCTTGTGATAAAAAATACAAAGATAATAAAAGAAAATTTAGACCGATGAATTGTGTCTGTCGGGAGTTATCATGTTTACTAAGTTTCATACCCGACAATTGACAATTCGTGTCTCTGGGATTAAAATAATTTATATCTATTTAATGGAATAATTAACCGACTTAATATTGGGTCGAAATTATTCTTTAATAAATTGTCTTTGTATTAGTATACAATTCAACCCATTTTAGTTTAATCAAAAGAGTTTAAACATAATTCAATGTAAGTGAATGAGTCAAAAATAATAGATCGATTATAAAGTACCCTCAGCGCTTTCGCGCTTGAGGTGTACAATAGGGGAAGATCGGGACCCTTCGTACGCGGGGCACATTCGTACAGTAATTATAAAATATGAACGAAATGTTGTGCTAACATGAGTGATCATGTGTGAGTAAGTTAAGTAGTTGCCATAATCTCTATGTAGTTTCACGTCATTGGCTGCAATGAGAGTGAAGTAACAGACGGCATTGTATTTTTGCGTTCGATATTAATTTTTTCATCAATTTTTTCAGTTATATTTACACTATTTATGTTATGTTATTCTGAACTATATGTTGTCAGTATCGAGGATATATTCCTAAGACATGATTTCAATAATCAATTTCTCCAGTTTGCATATCAATATAATTAGAGATTATGTTTTATTTTTGTTGGGTTGATGGGGTACATTCGGATAGAAACAAGAGGGGCATATTCATACACGTAATTTTTGTTGACCAAAAAAAGTTATTTAATTTTTTTTATTTTATGCCCCGAGGGCACTGAAGATTATGAATATATGATTGATCTCTTTATTTTATAATTTGTTTCCTAAGATGCGTTTTCATTTGTTTCGCTATTCGCACTCGAGTGAATGAACATTACTATCTTTGTTGCACTTGTACGGTAAATAGGAACTTTGTCAAAATTTTTCTTGTAAATAAATGGAAGTTATCAAAAAATTGAAGTGCACTTCGCTAGTTCATAGAGTAAAGCTTCTGGTCTGTCTTTATTTTGCATTTAGGGCTGAGTAGAATAAATAACTCATAAATGAGTGCGAATTGTTTATTGTTTAAAAAAAAAATGTTAACTTTCATTGACTAGATGAGCAGTCATTTAATTTTCACTAAATTTGTGTATTAGTTTTATGATCAAATAAAGATTTTTGAGTTTATTTGCAGTTTTAATTTATTTTACGATACTATTCCACAGTGTCTAAAAATACCCCTGATGCTGTATACAAACTACCCCATACGTGAGAAGCATTCATACAAATTCCAGATTAACTTCAAGTTACTATTAAACAATAAAAATAAGATATAATTAGCTGATAATTTTTTACTTTAATCTTTGGTACATATAAAATTGATAAATACAATCATTTAAATTCTCGATAAAATATTCGATCAAAAAAAAAAAGAAAATGTAAAAACCGTACAAAGGGTCTCTACTTTCCCCTACTATAATATTTAATATATTTTAGTTCAATATACTGAAGTAAATCAATAAATGCATTACTTTCATTGTTTATTACTAAATGTGTTGTAAAATTCACAAAGTGATAATTAATACTCTATGTTTACACAGTTAAAAAAGCGGTGTTAAAAATGGACTCATTTTAGCTCCGCCCGGTGTTAAAATGAAATTACCCCGGTGATTTTTTACAGTGTACAAATGGTGTTTTTTAAACGGTATACACAAATTTTTGTGTTAATTCAACACATTCCGTTTGTGTTGATCGTTAAAAAAATTTTTTTTGTTGAACAATTTTCTCAAAGTCTCGATTAATTTCCATGATAATTTAATATATCATTAAATTCATAAATTTCAATAATTAATAGCTATTTATTTATTAGAAATTTTCAAACCTACGTAAAACAATAGAATTATAAAGTAATAAAATTTTGTTTTATTCACTTATCTGACTACTTTTTATAAGGTATGAAATTTTAGTAAATAAACGTATATAAAATAAATAAAAAATCCTGAACAACGAGTTGTTGAAGTACGCAGACGTATTCGTAAATACATCGCGTCATTCGTGCATAGAAAAATAAAATTTTTTTTTTTCATTCGCAATGGACGAATCTTGCACATTTACTCGTACGTGCTCTTGCAAACATCTTACTTATGCAATTCTTACTTCAATACTATATGAAAGCAAATAAATTCAATAGATATCTTTATCGAACAATCCTATTTTCTTATTCATTCATTACTAAAACTTTTATTTTTTCTAAACAAATAAACAATTAATAGTAGATCTCATAAACTAATTTTGTTACTATTACAAAAAAAAAAATATACATATATATATATATATATATATATATATATATATATATATATATATATATTTACATATAAATCGATTGATAATAAATAAAATTGTTTATCAATTCTCTAAGCATATAAATTATTATATAAATATATATTATATGCATATATATATATATATTCATCAATAAATTTATGTATGTATGTTTTCCATTTGTGGAAATGTCATTGATCATTTTTTCATGAATTGTTACGAGTTCGGAAGTCCGCGGTCGTCGAGTCGATTCAAATGATTCAAACCCGAGCTTTGTCCACGATCGCTCAACTATTTTTCGATCGTTTGTGGAACTCGAGTTTTATTTATAAAATATAAACGTTAAATAAAATGAAAGTACTGAGTTCACGCTCACGCGCCGCCTGCATCCGGCATTGTGATCGATACCTATTCCATATGGCGTCATTTTTCTTTTTTCATTTTCACCTTTTCTCGTGTACTCTTTCCCCTCAACCACCTCACCCTTATTCTATTATTATAGATATACGTGATATCTGATATCAATCCTCGGGACGAATAGTGACTAGTATATAAATATATATGTATATATATTTATACCGAAATAGAGTGCAGTGGAGTACGAAATATATTAAAATAAAAATATAAAATGAAATAGAGGTGCGAGTCAGGCTTTTAAATATATTTTATTATTTTAACCAATCGACAGGAAATTCGATAGACTGATGTAATAGAAAAATAATAAATAACGACTTCTTTTTTTTTTTTTACACATTTCTTTGTATATTAAATTTCACCAATTATTCAATATTTAATTAACGTTAAGCTTGAGTTTGAAACTTTATTAAATTTTATTTCATCAAATATCGACGTTCTAATTAGCAAATTGTCCAACTCCATTAATGAAAATTCTCCATTTATGCGAAAAAAAAGTAATTTAAAAATTTTTTTTTCATCTAAAAATCAATTCCATATCTAGTATGTGTATAATATTTTTGTTTAGGTTACTCGACTATTTTTTAACTTCCCGCTAAGAAAATCGAAGATTTTCAAAAATTTCGGGAAGTTATTGTTTTCACCCCGATTTGCAAAAATCGAAATTCCAACAATTGTCGACGTTTTGAGGTTCTAGGAAGCTATTTTGACTAAATTCCAGATGATGTCCGAGTGTATGTATGTATGTATGTATGTATGTATGTATGTACGTACGTACGTACGTATGTAAATATTCTGTAACTTTTGAACGGATGAACCGATTTTGATCGTCAAGGCGTCATTCGACGCGGCTTGTTATTTACTATAAGCACTGAAAAGTTAAGCTTAATCGGTAGGGTACGTTCGGAGATATTCCAAAAATAAAATTTTTTCAAAAATGTTTTTTTTGAATAACTTTTAATTCGCCTGATGGATTGATTCCAAAATCTAATCAGCTCTAAAACTTTATAAGCCACGTCGAATGCCACCTCAGCCATCAAAATCGGTTCATTCGTTCAAGAGAAACCGTGAACGAAAGAATTAAAAAAAAATTTTTTTTTTAGTTTTTTGGAAATTTCTCAAAAACGACTCGATAAATCAATTTTAAAATTCGATCAGCTCTAGAACTCAATAAAACGCGTCGATCGCCACCTCAACCGTTGCAATTGGAGAATTCGTTCGAGAGATATTGTTGGAGAAAAAATGGTAAAAAACGTTATTTTTCAAAAACAAAGGCACTCAAAAGTATTTTCGAGCTCGAAGAGCTCGAAAATGTATTCTCGACAATGTTTTCGAGCTCAAGGAGCTCGAAAACTGCGGGAAATTTTGAGGCTGGCCCGCAGGGTCAACTGACAGACCGATTTTTTTTCTAACTATTACTATTTGAAAATTGCACATAATCGCCTACTAAAAAATGTATAATTAGACAATTTGCTAATTAGAACGTCGATATATGAGATAAATGTACATTTTAGAGAGTCATTGGAAAGATAATTCAATTTTTTATGATTTTATTCTCATTGAAAAATTAAATACTGTCTGTCTTTTAAATTGAGCGCCATTTAAACACTTGATTGTTTTTTGTTTTTTTACAGAAATAAGAATTTTTAAGTCACTTTAAATTATTATAACTTGTAAATTATTGGTTTTATAAAACTTTTCACTTTTCTAAAAGTTGCAAAGAATAAAATTACCTTCTCAATTACCATAAATGAATCTCACTTATCTTTAATAATTACTAAAATATCAATTGTTTATAAATTAAATAAAAATCATTTATTTATCAGGATTTATGAAGTATTTTTTATTATTAATATCTTCAAAAATATATTATATAAATATACGTCATTTATGCTTATTAAGCAGAGAATTCAATTTCTTTTAACTTTGGTTTCGTTAAAAAATTAGTACATCATTTAAAATGATTGAACTGATAAAATTAATCAATTTCAATTTTTACACTACAAATAAAAATTAAAATAATAAGCTATAAAGTTTAATTATTAAAAAAAAAATAGTACTCTATAAAAATTTTTAAGTGTAGATAAAATTATTAATTATAGATTAAATCTTTTTGTTTTACCTCTAGAAAATTTAATTCACAATAAACAAAAAAAAGTTTAATAACTTAGTCATCAAAAGTTCTCAAGTCCATGTAAAAAAAGAAAAAAAAAAAAGGAAATTGAAATTTCCGTTCAACCGGAAGCGGTGAAATAGAAAATAAATTGAAAGAAAATAAAAAAAAACAATAAGTATAAGATTTGATGTCAGTTTCTTATTGTTAAGTCATATATATAAATGCAAAGAGCAATTTGATTCTATTTTAAATCGGATGTTATGGAATTGACATTTGTAGTTTTTGTAAATAAAGCTTACTATGAAAATTGAAATTATATCGATGAATTATTATGATCCAAACATATATCATAATTATTTTGATCATGCGGAAATAAAGGAGGCATAAAAGTAAACTATAATTATAATGAATTATACACGTAGAGAATTTTTCGATAAAATTTACCCTGCAATTTAGAGTAAACCTGAGCCAAAAACAAAATAAATACAGAAAGTAAAAAATAAAACAGATCCGTATTGTTTTATTTTTTACTTTTTTTTATTTAAAAATTACTCGAAATTGGGTGTTTATACCCCATAATTGAACACTATCTAGAAACGGACAAGTAATTATTCATGCAGGCCCAGTTTTACTCATAATTAACGAATAAACTCTCTAAACATGAATTAGTGAAAAAAGTGAATATTCACTAATTCAAAGTGCAAATCGTACCAGTTATTCCAAAAAGTGGTATGATTGGCACTTTGAATTAGTGAATATTCACTTACTTTCACTAATTCATGTTTAGAGAGAAATTTATTAGATAATTCTTCCCGTGTAGTAATAATATATTTTTTAATAATAAAAAAGTATTTTTTTTTTTTGTACAGAATTATTGTCTGCAGTGAATCATACATCCCTATTGAAAATTTAAATTAACCTTAAAAAATCATAATTTATTTGTTAAACATTACTATTGATGTTTTTAACTAAGCAATTGTTTAAAATTACAATGCTAATCAATTAAGAGTAACTTATTCGATTGTTATTAATGCTTTAATGTATACTAATTTACTATCCATAAATTTTATCGTAGTTTGTATAGGTATATAGTTCAGTGTTTCTGACCTTTAAAATAATGTGGATGACACTATATAAATTTATAATTCTTTTATATATCTTAAGATATACATATATATTCGAATATCGATTGTCAAACAAACGTATTTTATTACGTAATTGAGTACTTCATGATCAATTTTTATTGAGTTTTATTATTGTTCAAACTGAAGAGCAATTTTAATTTATTTGTAGAAAATATAAAAACTACATGTTTACTTTAACCAAACACGGAAAAAAATAACTAGGTGGTGCAACATGACCAGCCTAGGTGGGTCACCATGAAAAATCATGTTGGGACAACATGAATTTTAACGTTGTCGTAACATTACATGATTTTCATGTTGGCGTAACATAACAAATCATGTTGCGCTAACATGATTTTTCATGGTGACCCACCTAGACTGGTTCATGTTGCACCACCTAGTTATTTTTTTCCGTGAATACTATTTACTTGTTTCAACTGCAATATATTTTTCTCTATGTCTGTTTCATTTTATTCGTACACTTAACTGATATAAATTTAAAATATCCAATATCTTGCGTACTCTAACTAATGTTATTACGGTTTTAAAAACGTCATGTAAACAGACATATTGTTTTTTAATAATCATTTGTAATTCTAATGGAAAGTTATTAATTTCAGTAGATTAGGTACAATAAAGTGTAAAAGTTGATGCTTAATATTATAATAATGGTAATTAAGTAATTTACATAAAATTTCCATGTTTAAAATTAAAAATGGTTGGAAAGGTCAAAAACCGGGCTACGGTCAATGGGCTCTTTATTTCAACGAAGTAATTTTTATATTAAAAGACTGAGAAGAAATATGAATAAAAGTAAATATATTAATTCTGATAATTATTTAAATAATATAATAAAATTAGTAAGTAGATGCTGTAAAGACGGAAACCTCGTTTTTTATTTAATGGGACAAATGTTAGCTATGACGATGAGTAATTTTTTATTTTTAATAAAAGAGAAATTATTCAATTTTTTTATCGTTTCTACTTTGCTCAGTTGTATAGACATTTATATTCAATTTTTTTTTCTATGTATTATTAACTATTATTATATTTATTATTGTTATGATTTATGAGAAAATAACTTTAGGGTGTTTTTGATGATTGAAATGAACCATGAAATTTGTAGCGATATTAGTGCAACGTGAGTTTGATCCAGCTTAACGTCGAAAGGTCCCACGGGGACAAAAATGAGGTCTACAGCATGAAGAGAGTAGTGAGAGAGACAAGTGTTTTACGTGATCTCTCAGGCATGTACTCACTGGTGCATACGCTCTAATACTCTTTGGTAGTCATGTGCGCTTTACTTGCTTTTAAAGCTTCCATGTTAATCGATCACGAGAGTTAAACCTTACTCTTCCCTCCTCAAGTAAGTTTAAATAACCGCCAACGATTTTGTAAATACCCTTGGTGTGGTCTACGTGATGATTAAAAGCTCTTACGGATATAAACCATGCATAAAACCACATGTGAGAAATCTATGTATGTGTACGTTTAATTTTTGTTCATGTTCATGAGCAACCCAAAGCTCTATTGAAAATTCTCTTTATATCAATATTCAAACGTCATGTTTGAAAATGCGGTTAACGAGACTAATTAACTTCTCTGCTTCCTAACTTAAAATCTCATTAAATAAATTATCATTTTTATTATTTTTTCCTATATTTTTTAGTTTTATAATTATAGTTATACTGCACGCATCGAACGCGAGACATAATCTATTGTCGACAAAATTAAAAATGGCGAATCGCAGCTTAAGTCATTTTCACCAACTCTATATTGCACTTCTATAGTAAAAAAAAAGCATCTTAAATATCACATTTTAATAGAGGAGGGGGGTGGGGCAAAGGGGGTACTTAAGGAAATACCAAGTTTTCGAGGACTAAAATACGCTAAATCTTTTTGTTTTTAATGATATTCAAGGTAAGTAGACAAAATTTTTAGCTGCCGTTAAAAAATAAAATTTTTATTCTTGACGGGCAAAATGGGGTACGCTTTAAAAAATTTGAAAAAAAAAAATTTCTGAAAGTTGATCAAATTTCATTAAATTAAATTTTTTATACGTATTATACATAAAGAAAAATTACATTTCACATCATTGGTGGATACGAAGGTAGAAAAAAAAATTTTTTTTTGTGGGGCAGAGAGGCCCATCTCCAAAAAATGATAAATTTTTTTTTTTTTTTTTCTTTTTAAATTGTCTTCATCATTAAGATTGTATTTCTTTCTCTTGACAACTATTTTTGGTTTTATAATACTCAAAAAAAATTTTTTTTAGGTGTAATCAATCGTTCCCCCTCGATTAACTTAATTACTAATTGTTATTTAATAAAAAAAAAACAATTCTATTTTTCTTATTTGTCATTATTTTGAACCCAAAAAACGTGTTTTTTGATTTTTAAGATTACAGATTATTTTGCATTATTTAAAAAATTTTATCAATTAAAAAATGAAATATTATTTTAGAATATTTTTAGTGACTAAATTTGCCCCAGCTATAGAAAATCAGCCGAAAAATGGATTCATATATTAAATTTTTTTTAATTTGACGATAAGAATATGAAAGAATCATTTTTTCAGAATTTTCGGCTGGTCCATTTTGCCCTAGGTGTTATGAGTAAGGCTCAAAATGCGGAAATATATTAAATTTTTTTTAATTTGAAGATAAAAATTTGAAAGAATCCTTTTTTCATCATTTTCGGCTGATCCATGTTACCCTAGGTGTCATGCGTATGGCTGAAAATGCGCAAATATTCCGGATTTATCGTAATTAGGTGAAAAAAAAAAATTTTTTCTTTTACAAATTTTAGGGATACCCCGTTTTGCCTACCCTACCCCCTTTTGCCCCCCCCTCCCCTATATTTTTTTATTTAAACTATTATTAAACAAAAGTTAATTAAAAAAGTTTGTTCATGGATATTTGGTGATCTGTAGCAATGAGATCACTACTGTAATCACTACTGTAATCCATCAAGATTATTAATGATTAAACAAAAAGTCAAAAGTGATGGTTCTGACTAAAAACAAATTAACTCAAAAAATCTCTCAAACTATAAAAATAAAAAATAAATGGACTAAAGTAAATTAACGTGTATTTAATGTAAAAAAAAAAAAATCAAATTTAAAACGGATTCTATGTACAAAAGTTACGAATTCAATGTTTATTATTTTTTTATTTATTTTTACTGATTACTTTTTATTAAATATATTTTAGGTTGGTACTAAAACGTGTACCTTTAAACTTTCCATGTGTCATGGTGCTCTGCATATTAATGTTCATTAGTGCATGTACGATGTCCAACTAGTATAATTGAAGTTCCGTCATGTTGCGACGTGAAATAAATCTCACAGATATGACGGCACTCGATGGCCTGTAGAGTAATATAATACCTTTTCCACGAAATTACAATAATTACGAAAGTAAAAAAAAAAATTACCAAAAATAAAAATTACAATTATAATTATAATCATAATTGTCAATATTAAAGTTGGATTTATAATCATCATACCGCATTTTGATATATAATTGACTGTTATTAAAGTTAATAAGTCTTTGATGCAATATCGCAGCGTTAGTAGTTACACAAAGTTAAATCGCAAGAGCAGTAACTGAACAGCTAATTCAGCAATACCTAAACCCCAAAGACTCAAGCTTGTATACAATTACAATTACCAAGAACCAGCAGAATCTTTAGTCGGAAAATTTGTGCGCTTCTAACCTCTCCCTTTTCCGGTCCTCCTCCTCTTTCTCTTTCGCATCCATCTTCACCTCCTACTACAAATGTTGGCTGAAAATCCGCTGAGACAAACCATCCACGTTGCGTTAAAACTTTCTCCTCATAATTTCTCAACACTTTTTATACATAACTTGTACAGTTTTCTCATATCTACCTTTAACTTCACTATTTTCTTTTACTTTCTTTTTATTTGTCTTTTACTACTACTTTTACTTCTACTACTAGAACTATAACAACTATAGCTACTTCGTCATCGTTTTATGCATCCTCTAGGTTGCAGATATTAATCTTAAACTCACAAAGTTACGTCCCAAACGTTATTAATCAACGCTATTTAATTATAAGTTTTATTAATATTTCTTATCAAAATTTATGTAATTAATTATTAAAACTATTTATAAACAAATTTATTTTGTGTGGATTTAAATATTTAAATTTGAGCGAAATATTAAACTTACATGAAAATGGACAATGACTTTTTTTGTAAGAAATTTTATTTTCTACAAAATTACCTCAGTATATTTTTGTCATATCTTTGGTAGCGTAACCAAAATTTTAGTTTGATGGCCATCCTTAAAATTTTAAGTCTTAATAGAAAATTAAAATTTTTCAATTTTTGGATGAATTTTGTAGTTTATACTGTAGAAAATCGGGAGTGAATTTGGAGTGATTACGGATTCTATTTAAATCCGAATTCACTCGCGATCTGTTACTCCGTCACTCAGAGTTATTAAAGAAAATTACTCTGCATCCGGAGTAAATAGGGGTCTTTTCAGCGGAAAGATTTTGGAGTCGTCTGGATTTTATTTAAATCCACATTCACTCCGATTCGGAATTTTATATCAAAATAAACTTTCTTTAGAAATGAATTTTACTTCGAACCGGAGTTTTAATATTAAACTAAATCCCCTTTCGGACTAAATGTCACTCCGACACAGAAAAAAAGGATATCTTGGCGCAAGAAATTTTTTTTTGCCGCAAGAATATTTTTTGCAATTTTGAATGAAAACGAAAATTTTCTTGGTTCAAGAACAAAATTTTCTTAAATTTAGTCATCTTGGCACAAGATTTTTTTTTTATTCAACTAATATAATATATGTTTCTTGAAGTAAGAAATATTTTCTTAAAGTGAGAAAAATAAATATTTTGCCCCGATATATAATCAATTGTCTGAAAAGTAAAATATTCTTTGTTGAAGAATAATTTATTTTGAATCGAGATGATTTGTGACTCGAATCAAGAATTAAAAGTACTCGACTCAATAGTAACAAATATCTTGGCTTAAGTATTTGTTGTGTTGCGGCAAGTCAGCGTAGACGTTTGAACCAACAGCAACTGCGCTCACGGCTCAACGCAAAAATTCTCTTGGGAAAGCTAACTCTACTATACTAAAGTGGCGGTAGTGTAGACTCTACATTGTACAGTGTACTTACTATATATGGGTAAAGTGAACAAACATTCAAGAAATGGTCGAGTAGCATAACTGGAAAAGCTCTCGCGTGATGCCGAATCGGTCTGGGTTCGATTCCTACCATGAGCAAACAATTTATTTTTCTCAATTTGCTCATAAGCCATTTAATCGCGAGAGTTTATTCCTTATCCCCCTATACTGCTGTATTGTGATGTTCTGAATATACGCATACACTTTCCTACTTGACATCATTTAATATTTATATTAGGTTAAATTCACTCAAAAATATAGGTCGATATATTTTTTTAAGTAGAGTCATTTATTTTATTGAATCGAGACTACGTTTTTTTTTAAGTCAAGAAAAAAAATCATCAATGGGAGAATTTTATGTCTTCCGTTAAGTAAATATTTGCATAATTCAAGAAAAGTTATTTTATTAAGTGAAGATTATAATTTATTTAAATCAAAATTAAAATTTTCTCATTCCAATAGACCGTTGTCTTGAGTCGATAATGTAGTTTTCTCAAACTGAGAGTAAATGTTCTTCTGCCACGCAAAAAAAGTTCTTGGTTTGAAATATTGATATATATTGTGACAATTTACTATACTCACCAACCAAGACAGAAAAATATTTTATTTTGATAGTTTTTTTTACTTGGTTAGAAACAAAATAAATTTGACTTAAAATAAATATTCTTAAGCCAAGATTATTCAACTTGAATTAAAATTTAATTATTCTTGATACAATATTTTTATGATATTAGTCGAAGAAAATGTTCTCGGATTAAAAAAACCCAATTACTCAGCCCAAGAATAAAAAAATGAAGGCAAAAATTATCTTGGGCCAAGTCAAACTTTTTTTCTGTGGAGGAGATTAAATAAATATATAGTCATCCGCTCCGCATTCACTCCGGATTTAATCCGCGTTCACTCCGGAAATTTTTAATAGTGTATTAACTACATCATATATTATATATGTATCAACTATATCAAAAATATGAGAAAAATGTATTGAAAGTTTTGTAAGAAATATTATTTCTATTCAGAGACATCATTTTTGTTTGGAATGTTATGGTATCATGGTAGAGCCGGGCCACGTTGGCAGAAATTAAAATGAACATATTGAAAATAATGACTACACTGTAAAAAATCACGGGGGTAAGTCCAAGCGGTGTAGGTGGTAAAATCGGCGGTGTTAAATTTCAACATTGAAAGTGGTGTGAAAATAACGCCGACGCCGGTGTAAATATTCTAGATCGGTGTTAAAATAACGCCGCCGCCGGTGTAGATATACTTTACCGGTGTTAAAATATTTTACTTTGTGAATATTTTTACTTACTCGATCACTATAGTTGTTAATAAATCATATTTTTTATTAATTTTCATAAAGAACTGATATTTTTTGTGTTTTATAATCTTGAAAGTTGATACTCCAAGCGGACGCAGTTTACCCCGCTTTTACATCGGTATTACTCCGATTTTACACCGGTTACACCGGTTTAACACCGGTATTTTAACATCGCCGGATTACGCTTCCTACACCGATGTAATTTCATTTTAACACCGGGCGGAGTTAAAATGAGTCCATTTTTAACACCGTTCTTTTTACATAGTGTATGGCCATAATAAAATTGATAACGATCATATCACAAATTACTGTAACTGTTGTAAGTTTTACCGTGGTCATAGTAATTTTTGCAATATGGTCAATATGGCCAATATGGTCAGGCTTTGCTATGATACCATAGCATTTCAAACGAGAATAGTTTTTCCGTATACAAAAAAAGATTTTGAGTTATTTATTAGTAAATTCAATACTTTAGCCATAATTTTTAACTGGAGTCCTTGATATTGACCAAAATTTTTCAGTCTCGAGTTTCCAAAATTAGGAACATACTTTCAAGTCTTTCTTTTTGTTTTTTGAGCAGTTGAAATCTTGAAAAATGGGTTTTAACAAACATTAGCAAAATTTTAAATATTCAATTCAATACCCATGTAATTTTCTTTTAAAAAATCTGACCACTGTTCTCGAGTTTTTTGACTTCGGAAACATTACTATGGTTATATTTACGAGCTCTATGAGCTTGAAAATATTTTTTAATATATTAGTATTTCCGAACTCGAAAAAAAAATTGTGTTGTGCCTTGAACTAGGAAAATTCAAAAAATCGAAAATAATTAAAAAACAATCAATTTATAATTTTTGCTTACGATAATTTTTAATAAAACGCATATATTTATACAGAAACAAGTACAGTTAATTAAGATTAAGATTTAAACAAGCTTTGAATCAGATCCGAACGTCGGTACGTAAAAAATTAAAAAAAATTCAGAATACAGTGATTTCTTAAATGATTCGTTGACGATATTTCCTAAATTAATGAACCGATCACAATAAATTAGGCAGTGATTCAAAGAAACTTGTTATATTGGCAATTTTTAATCATCTATATCTCTAACGAATTTGGTAATTTTGATATTCAATGCGGCAATCCATGCGTTTTATCGAATTCTAGAGGTAAATAAATTTCGGAATCGAAAAAATAGTTTTAACGATTTCTTTCTCCCGCAATATCTCTCGAACAAATTAATCGATTAAGATGTTTTTCACGGCAATCGACACGTTTTTGAAAAATTAAAATAACAAAAATTTTTTGTGTTTCTTGATTATCCTGAGAGTCTATTTGCTTAATCGAACTAAAATTCACAGGAAAGTAGACGGCTGACATGCTCTTTTGATTGCTATACGAATCATTAAAATTTTTTAATTAATTAAAAAGTTATATATAGTTAAACTCACACATACACTCACTTGCACACACACGCACACACACAAACACATATACACATTCATGATACATACATACACGCGAAAATCACTCTGGAAACAGTTAGAATAGCTTATTAGGACCTTGGAACGTCAACATCTGAAGAAAATTCGGTTTTCAAAAATCCAAGTGAAAATAATAACTTTCCGAATTTTTTGAAACTCGTCGATTTGCGTAAGAAAAAAGTTTTACAAATGTTTTTAGCGAAGTAATTTACAATGCAAATTACAACAAACTTGTTTCTATTTCAAAGTATCAATTAAAACTTTTGATCTTAGAAAATAAAATTCAATTTAACACGATTATTCGTGTGAATTTATTGATTCTATTGAAAGCAATAGTAATAGCAACGATAAAGTAGAGATTAAGATCAAAAGTAAGTAAGATGGATGTATTATCCAGAGAGTTTGAATGAGGTTTGCACGTCAAGTAATTTAAGATTGTGCCCATTTCTATGTCCATTAAGTTTGAGATATCTACCGGTGATGTGGTTCACATGGACCTGAAACGAACAGTTGGCATGTCCCCGTGGCATTGTGTAGTATCTGGTTTAGTTTGGTTTGGATCCGTGGCTGATGCCACCAACCGGAATAGCAGACCAGTTGTATACTCTCTCTCTCTCTATATATATATATATATATATATATATATATATATATATATATATATATATCCTAGTCGAAGATTCAGAAATTTATAAACCCCAAGCATCCAGTAAATTGCTGCCGCTGCTCCATCAAAGACACTAGACCAATAAACGCAGATTGTAAACTTGGATTCGATCCAACTTGCAACAAATACTGACCGTGTCTTGTGCATATACTTCAGACTCATGTCCAGTGCCATTGTCAACTCTAACTTGGTACTTTCAACCAAATCTCAATTCTCAACTTTATTAAAAACTTTATCGTTGGTTATTTTACTATTAGGTTATAAAATTGATCTGGTTTCCGGAATTTCATCCATTATTTTAATTTTATAAATGATTCAAAATGACTCAAAAAAGCCAGCTAATCTTTTTTTTCCAATCGTATAAAAATTTGGCAGTTTCTTGTAACTTAAAAACCTTCTCCTAAAATCAACATGATAGAACAATTTTTCGAGATCTTTCAAATAATTTTCTGAGTACACGGAGAGAAAAATATCTTCAGAGTGAGTATTCGTATCGCTATTCTAACTATACGCTGTATACTAGTCTTACTTAATGATACGCCAATTCAGCTATACAGTTTCCTCACAGTGGATCGTCAAAATGACGATCGTATCCTTATTTTAGGCATTTTATGAATCGCTGACATGACTATTGCGCATATTTAGGCAACCGACAACCGAGAACGATACAATTTATAGCCAATTTAGTTATACGGATCCTCCCCTGATTAAAAGAAACGATTCGATACGATTTGCAATGTTAAATGCCCATAAGAAGGGCGATTCAAAAGTATTCAAAGTATTCAAAAGCATTAAAATGTATTTCAAATTTCTTTTTTCTAATCGTTTCGAATCGTTTCTTTTAATAAGTATCATCGCTGGCAAACAGATACTTATATCAATGAAACTACATATGTTTACAAAGACTATTTGTCGTATTTTTAAATTAAATAAATAAATACTTATCCTAACCTAAATGCATGTCTTTAATTTAATGATACCACAAACTATTAAACTAACATGTGAGTATACTCAAATAAGGTATACGAATCGTTATTCTGATGATACGTCATTTGAAGATACATTGGATAGTTATTCTGACAATATTTTTCTCTCCATGTACTTTCAGTGTATTTAACAGACCGTTCGTTATGAATATTGAGGTTGTATTTAAACGTAACTTTTTTAACGATTAAAAAAATTAATAGCAATCCAAAACATTGAAATTAATCAATTTATTTAAAAATGAAATCATCCTTAAAATCAAATGAGACTTAGACAATATTTAAAGTTTTAAAATAAAATTGAATCAAAAATGAATTTTTATTAACATTTCAAATCAATTTCAAGGTCTAAAATCGCTAAAGATAAACTAATTACACAAATTTTCCTGAAACACCAAATAAAACATAAATTATTTTTTCAGCTTTGAAGCTCTTTTTATATAATAACGATATACGTTTCCGTTAAAAAGTTATTCGTGAAAACAATCACAGAAATACCATTTTTCATTAATTTGAAAATTTTAAATTACCACCATTTTCTCGATACTCAACCAATTATTTAAATTATTGAATTGGATCCAAATTATTGTCTAACGAATAAATATCAAATTTCGTAATCGTCCATCAAAAACTTTCAAAGATATAATAATAACATTATAACTATAACATAAAAATCAACCTTGTAACTAAACCTTTACTAAAATTGGGAAAATCATCATTAATAAGGCTGCATGTTCCCGTTGAAGTTAGTTAAGAAGAAAGTGACAGAAGCAGCGTACATTCTATACTACTATGTAAATCTACACGAAAATAAAATTATGGGAAGTTTTGCTATGCATTATGGGAACTATTCCCATATCATTATGGGAACCACTCCCATACTATGATGGGAACTATTCCTATAATATTATGGGAACTATTCCTATAATATTATGGGAACTATCCTTATAATATTATGGGAACTATTCCCATAATGATATTGGAACCATATCCCTATAATATCATAAAATTTTTTTTTTGCAAAATAGTGTAGAAATTTTTCTCATTTTAATGTTTTTCGCCAAATACGAATTTTTTTTTTCAATGTTTGAATTTTTGTTTTTATGTTTAATAATATTTCTGTGTATTATAGAAGTGATTTCCACACTTTTCTTTAAATTAATATTTTCATGATAGTATGAGAACCGTTCTCATAATATTATAGGAATGATTCCCGTAATGGTATAAAAACTATTCCCATAGTATTATGGGAATGATTCCAATTGCATTATGGGAATCATTCCTATAATATTATGGGAATAGTTCCTATACTATTATGGGAACCATTTCTATAATGTTATAGAAATGGTTCCTATAATTTATGGGAATATCTCCCATAATATTATAGGAACCATTCCTATAATGTTATGGGTATCATTCCAATAATTATAGGAACTATTCCTATAATTATGGGAAACATTCCTATAATTATAGGAACTGCTCCCATAATTTATGGTAGTAATTCCTATGATGGTATAAGAAAAAATTCCACAAAATTATGGGAACCGTTTCCATAATTTTCTTTCCGTGTAGGCTCTCTCTGTACATTGGAATAATTCGTCAAATTATGTGTTAAATATCTATTTTATGACCTGTCGATGCTAATTCTATTATTTTCAAAATTTTTGTCTGTCTGACTGTGTGCATGTTCTCTTATAACTTAAGAAAGGCTTGATCGAATTAAATAAAAATCATAAATATCAAAAAAGCATGCGATTGCGCAAATGATAGCTATATATTATGTCAATAAATCGTATGATGACGATAGAAACAATTATTTTCAAAAGTCACTATTATTATCTGTTATTAACCGCCATGTTTATTGACTATCAGTTTGTCAAATGTTTATATAACAAACCTGTAGACTTGAACTTTGGTAAAAATGTTCCATACATTTATGAGAATCCGTCATTATTGGTACTTTTCCAAAAATCAATTTCAAGGGGAGTAATGTCGAAATTTTCAACAATAATGTGAATATAACATATTCTACGCAGGTGAAGCTGTGGGTGACTGCTAGTATATATATATATATATATATATATATCAATTTAACCATGGTATCAAATTAATAATGAGTGTAGTATAACTAAGAGATAAATGGCATTTAATTGTACGGTAATTTATATAGTGGGGTCATATACATAAGATAATAGAGCTTGAGCTTTAGCAAGAGTAAAAGCAGGGACAGAGACAGGGACAGGGGTAGAAACAGGAGCAAGAGCAAGAGCATTTAGTACAGGATATCCGATAAGATAGAATTTCAACTAAAGTGAATGAAGGTCGCTTAAGTCGATTTAAACCAAAGTAACTTGAATCGTTTCTGGTCGATTGGCTTTCAACGCCGGCATTATCCACTTGCCTTCTATTCGACACACTGAATAAGGCACTAGTAGTTATACATGGATAGTTTATACTTTAGTACGTACATATAATACCTAAATATACATATATCAGAATAGAGAGTAGAGAGTAAAGAGTAAAGAGTAAAGAGAGTAAGCAATAATGCCAGGAAGTCATCAGCTAGATTAAGAAGGCTCCCTATCAAATACCCATTATCATTAACCACTAATTTTTATTTTACATTCATTTCCTTCATTAGAATTTTACATTTAACGTTTATCTGTGACCATTGAATTAATCAGTAAACCGGAAAAATGATAAGAAAACTTTTCTTAAAACATTTGTTTACATTGCATTCTATTTTTATGCTACAACTGTCGTAACTATTTTATACCGGTTTAATTTATTTTATTTTTTTAGCTATGTGTAAATATATATTAAGGTTACGTACTTAAGAGAAAATTATGACTACAAGTATTTTAAAGTCACAGGTGTCCTTTAAAACCTGACACACCGTATTTTGAAAAATAAAAAAAAATTGAATACATTTAAAAAAAAATGGGATTTTCAACACG
The DNA here is from genome assembly GCA_964016945.1 of Microplitis deprimator. Taxonomy (NCBI): domain Eukaryota; kingdom Metazoa; phylum Arthropoda; class Insecta; order Hymenoptera; family Braconidae; genus Microplitis; species Microplitis deprimator. Next base: position 5,595,115 of record OZ024712.1, on the reverse strand, counting down.
TTGAGACGATAAGAGTATAAAATGTACTTTGTTAGAAAATTATTATTAATATTATAATTTTTTTTTTTTTAATAAACCACAACTTATACATTAACTTTTTTTATTGTGGTGTTTGTTAATGATGAAAAGAAAATAGATGTTTTAATTTATAAATTCGATCGTGAAGCACACTCTGATGCTTCGCATTAAGAGTCGTGCAAAATTTTTTTAAATAAGTTCGAATTCCACAGAGAGCAAATGAATTATTTTTCACAAGTTGATATAATGCATTGACCTGTGGGATTATTTTTTTTTTTTTCAAGTATATACTTATATATTCTAAGGCCTCAGGTAATCCTATATCTGGCAAACTTTTGGTCAAATTCAATTTTTACCCCAAATCAAATTCACTCAAATCCGATCAAATTCAAATGTCGGCATCAGGACGAATCTCAGGTCCGAAAGACCTCACACTTTATGTGTGAAAAATTCTTTCGGCCTCCACTGGAATTCGAACCCACGCCTGGCCAGTGATCAAGTTCGAGAGGCCTAAGTCTTACGCCTTAGACCGCTCGGCCATGATCACCGGTTCTGTGGGATTAATTCCATATAGCCGCCAGACTGCCACCTACCTGCAATCTTGCCCACTAAAAACACTCCGTGATTACAAAAATATATGGAAAAAAAAAATGAGAACAGATAGCTAATAATAAGATATATGGAATCGAAAAAGAAAAAGATGGCCAAGAATCATAGTCCGAAAAAGTTTAGAGTAGTTTGTTAGAAATATATGGAAAATATTTACCCAAGAAAATAGGGACTTAAATTGCTTACAACGTAACCTAAAAACTATGTAATATAAATATGTAACGAGTAAAAACTGTCGAAAACGGAGGTTATACAGTTTGCAACAACTAAAATTAAAATTAAATTAGTAATTTAGTTGAAGTACACTGAAAAACTAACTTTTTTGAACAGTATAAAAATTTTTGTGCTGATAATAGTATCTTATATATCATGGGGAATCGGTATTACACTCGATGTCACTATAGATGTATTCAATAATTTATTCAACACATGCCTGATTATATTGCCTTATCACATCTGCTAAGAAAACCCTAAATGGCCATTCACAAATGAATGGTTAATAATTTGTCAAAAAACAAATGGCGTCCTGTATTCCTCAATAGCGTTCATTGATTATGAGGTCGTAAACAAACGCATCTGAATCCATACACGCAGAGAATTTTACGGTATTTTTTACATCAAAAATTTATAGAAAAATTACTATATTATAGTAACAAGAGGACAGTATGGAATTTATTGAACAAATTACTAATAATGTAGAAATTTTTAAAATACTTCGAGCAGAATTTACAAGGTGCATTGTAATTTTGACAAAGCAACAGTTTAAGAAATTCAAATTTACTTGGATAAAATTTAATCTGTGGCTTTGTCAAAATTACAATGCACCTTGTAAATTCTGTTCTATGTATTTTTAAAATTTCTACGTTACCGGTTATTTGTTCAATAAATTCCATACTGTCCTCATGTTACTATAACATAATAATTTTTACATCAATTTTTGATGTAAAAAAAACTATAAAATTCTCTGAGTGTAATTACCAGTGATGCGAGTCTGCCTGGTCGGGTCATTTTTGACCGTCACATCATGATCACAAGACCGTCAGCATACTATTATTACGCAATATTCTAATATTGAACGTTTGCAATAAATAAATCACTAGCTTAACTTACGTAATTTTGGTTAAAATGAAAAAATGTAATGGAAATTAAAATTAATTGCTTTCTTTAATTTAAGAACTAATTTTTTCAAGCTAAGGAATTAATTTTATTTTTTGATCAATACATTAATAAATAATTCTTGAAATATATTTCAATATTACTCGACATGATTTAAAAAAATTGAGACAAAAAAATAATTAAATTAATTCTGAAATTCAGTTACTTTGTAAACAATTTTCGTTAAATAGTAAAAAAAAACTTAAAGTTCGAAATCACTGGTTTTTAACTTTTGTCTCAAATTTTTTTAACGGTCGCTTAATTATTTAGAAAAAATATCGAAATAGAACTTCTGACTTGAAAAATTTTTTGTAAAGAATTTGAGTCACTAATTCGAAAATTGATTGTTGAATAATTTCAGTTTCAGTTTCGGTACAAGTCATGCTACGTAAAAATTCAAAACGAAAAAATATTTTTGCTGGAATAAAATACTTTTTTTTTTTACAGTCAAGAAATAAGAATAAACATAAAATATTACAAAATAATTATTTTGCTAAGAAGTAGACGGCAAAAAAAATCACTAGCATTTTCTCTCAAGAGCCCATTTTTCCCCCACTCCTAAAATAATAAATAAACCGTTGGTATAAAAATAATAAATAAGTAAAGTAGTTAAGTTGAAAAATAATATATGTGATGGGCGGTAAAGTAAAATTTAAAAAAAGCTCTATTTCAAAATAAATAAAATATATTTTTATGTTCCAGGTGTAAACAACCCGGTAGATACCGCGAAGATTTACCACCTACCGCAGTTATTATTTGTTTTCACAACGAAGCTTGGTCTGTGCTACTCAGAACAGTGCACTCTGTGCTCGATAGATCGCCAGAGCATCTCATCCAAGAGATTATTCTTGTCGACGATTATTCCGATATGCGTAAGTTTTAAAAAAAATTTAAATCGCCCGCGGGCTTTACTCTCCTTTACATTTTACAGTATACGTAATTAATATGCAGGTTCAAATATTTATTAAAGCTATATTACTTTAATAATAATTTGTTTGTTTTCGCTAAAAACTAATAATACTGTAATAGTGAATTTCATTAAAATGAATGCAAATAAAATATACGCTCGAGATTAAAGCGTAGAGAGAAAGAAAGATGTCGTTGGAAAAGGATCATCAACTGCGCTTCCTTTGCTTAAGGAAGTAGTGCGATAAGCATTCAGCCCGGAAGCTAGAATCATAAACATACTTAACGTCTAGCCTTACACTATCAAAACTATTATACATACTAGTAATAGGAATAGTGGGAGTAATGGTGTTAGTACTAGAGTCCTACCGAGAATCTAGTTATAACATTTCACGTGTTATGGGTCAAATGGAACACGTGACCTATTACATTAGCATCGTGTCTGATCACGCGATAGACTGGGTTACTCTCTGAGCCACCTCACGGTCTTTAGACTATAGATCTCTACTGATACTTATACCTACACCTAAACCTATACCTGTATCTAGCATAGACATACAACTGCTATCAATATTACTTTATCAGGGTGTTCATCATTGTGACACATCTTTCATCGGACAAATTGCACCTTAACTATCATCTAAATCTTGTCAAATGACACCTGGATTATTACATTTTTTTTTTTGCCGCTGGAGAAGAAGAGGTCGCATGGAAGGCTAATAGCTTTGGGAGAAATTATTTATTCTAGAGGATTTGACTTCAAGCCAATGATAGAAATCCATGAGATTAATTTGTATAATGAGTTTTAAAAAATAAAATCAACTAAAGTATTTAGAAAATAGCTTTTAATTGACTAAAAATTTTAGAGACTTTTAGTCATATTTGAACTAAAAAAAAAAGATTAAAAGTACTGACGGTATTAAGAAATTCGATTAGAAATTAATAATGAAACTTTATTTCCATAACCGTTTACATTTTATGAAAAAACTTTTAAAACACCCATTTATTTTTACCCTCATCATTTGGGTCCATCTTGCCCTGTGGAAAAAAGGTCTAATTATGTACATAAATGGGTAGTTTGTGAAATGATAGCTCTCATAGTCCAAAGTAATCTAGGATTACTATCAGTTTTAGCATTAGCCACTTGTACAGTTCCCGAGCCGGTAGTAGAGCTTATACGAATAAATCATTAGCAATGCACTAATTACGGCTCCTCAATCATTATTCAAATCTCTCGTGACGTTAATCTTAATCTTCCTTATTACCCGTGGCCCAAAGTATCGTTAGTAGTTTGCTTCAAACAATTATCTCTCTTAATTACCCTTTCACATCTATAAATCATATTCATTAAACGAATTTCAATAACTAATTCATATATAAATTAATCATCAAAATAAATAATATTAATTAAACAGTTACTGTGACTATGAATATTAACCAAATACTTTTTATCAATTTTATCATCAACAATTTTTATACAATGGGTAGCAACGTTAAGCCAAAAATTTTTTCACTCAATTTTCGTATCCTTCGGTATTTAATTAATTAAGTTAAACTAGTATTTATTAATTATGTATCAATATATTTTTAGCAGGACAGAAATTCGGATTAGTCCTCGCGAGAAATAGCAACAGTTGGCACCAAGTACCCATAAATATAATTATTTTTTCAACAGTATTAATACTTTTGTTCATTAACTTTACGTTTAATTAAAACTATAAATATATATGAAACAAAAAAAAACTAAAACGATGGAAAAAAAAGTTCTAAAACTTTACTAATTAATAATTGTAAATTTTCTTAGCTCGCAGTTGTATCAAATACACGCAGAGAATTTTAGAGTATTTTTTATATAAAAAATTTATAGAAAAATTACTATATCAAAGTAACATGAGGACAGTTTGGAATTATTGAACAAATTACCGTTAACGTAGAAATTTTTAAAATACATTGAACAAAATTTACAAGGTGCATTGTAATTTTGACAAAGCAACAGATTAAGGAACTTAAATTTCTTGGATAAAATTTAATCTGTTGCTACAACAGATTAAAAATTTCTACGTTATCGGTAATTTGTTCCATAATTCCATACTGTCCTCATGTTACTATGACATAGTAATTTTTCTATAAATTCTCGATGTTAAAAAATACCGTAAAATTCTCTGCGTGTATATAATTCGAGTCTTTTTTTTCGGCTATACATATGATATAATTATTTTCATTACAATCGACGGATATGTAATTATATATAATAATATTTTTATACATAATTTAGAACATTTTTTAAGAACAAAGCGGTGTCATAAGGCTTTGAATATATCGTATTAAATATATTATAAGAGCGTATTCTAAATAAAAATACCATTCAAGTGGAACAAGATCAAACATTCGCATCAATTGTTGTCACAATTATTCTTCTCATTTTTTAAATTGTTACCTTAAAATGTTCTAATTGTAATTGAAGTAAAGTGCTTCCAATTTGAGGGCAATTTTTAGGTGCGAATTTCGAAATCGGAAATCACTTAAAAATAGCTGATTTTTTATGTACCTGAAAATTGGAACGTTTTTCGCGCAACGAAAATGAAAAAAAATTACGTAATTTGACTGCTTAAGGGGTAGTTCCGGATATTGGGGGTGGCCTAAGATTTTCGGTTGGATTTAGACTTCAGAAATGTTTCGCATTGGTACTAGTATGTCACCCGAAAATTGCAGCCACTCACTAATTACCCCTTCAGTTACCTTAAGCAGTAAAATTACATAAATTTCTTTCACTTTCGTTGCCCGAAGAACGTTCCGATCTTCAGGTACATGATTTTTTTAATCATTATTTTCATGATTCAATTTTATTTGACCATTAATAATTATTAATGGCATACAATTCTTCTAGCTCATTTAAAAAGACAATTATTGGATTACATGATGAATTATCCAAAAGTTAAAATAATACGAGCGTCAAAACGTGAAGGATTAATTCGTGCCCGTCTGCTGGGAGCTGCTGCTGCCACAGCACCTGTTCTCACTTACTTAGACAGCCATTGCGAGTGTACCGAGGGCTGGTTGGAGCCCTTATTGGATCGTATTGCACGTGATCCAACAACCGTTGTATGTCCAGTTATTGATGTCATCGACGACACGACGCTGGAGTATCATTGGCGTGATTCCGGTGGCGTTAATGTCGGCGGTTTTGACTGGAACCTCCAGGTAAATCGCAACGAAAATCTATATAATTAACTTTCACTATAAATTTTATCATCAAACTAAATAACTTCATTAACTAATTGACTAATTAATTAAATGAGTAATTTATACTGTCAACTTATATTTTATTTTAAAACGTAAAATAAAGTTTTATATTTGATATTTTATGTGTTTAATTAAATTAGTGATGCGGAAATTTTATAAACACAAAGTTTATAAATTTATATTTATATTTATGTCTATAAATAATGTTTTATTATTAAAGTTCAACTGGCATGCAGTACCAGAACGTGAGAAAAAACGTCATAAAAATTCAGCAGAACCTGTTTGGTCGCCGACTATGGCCGGCGGTTTATTTGCAATCGATCGAGCTTTCTTCGAACGTCTTGGAACTTACGATAGCGGCTTTGACATTTGGGGTGGCGAAAATTTAGAACTGTCGTTTAAAACTTGGATGTGTGGAGGTAATATATATTATTTATACTGTTAAATATTTATTTTTAAAAAAAGCTTGTAGGAAAAAATCGAACGAAATTAAAAATGTAAAATGTCACGGCCGTATTTCACCAATTGATTTTATCTATTTTTTATTTTCCATAAATATTTAATATTCTATTCGTATTTTTGAACAAAGTCGAGTTAATTTGTACTGTCAATCACTCTTTCAGGAATTAATTTTTTTTAGTAACTACAAAGCTCAATAAAATTTATAAAAGATTCGGAAAATATTTAAATAGAAACCTTAAATAAACGCTCATTTTTAAATAAAAAGGGTATTTCCAGTAATTTATTCATAGCGTATTTAGTAACTTACCTATGATTAAAATATTCATGCTAAAAACTTAATGCTCACGTAAATTTTTTTTTAAAAATGCTACTTTATAAAACCATTAATAAAAAAAAACAAAAAAGGAAAGGTAAACATTATTTTTATTATGCTACCACGCTACGACTGATGATGGTCTTTTATAGAATATCCAATTAAAAAACGAAAGATGAAAAAATATATGACACACTAGGGCGCTTTTTATTTTTTGAACATTTTTTTTTCTTAGCCTACTCGTGTTCGTGTGTGTGCGCGTCTGTGCATACGCGTGTGTGCATGTGTGTTTAAGTGTATGCGTGCGTGTGCATCTATGAGCGCACATGTGTGTGCGTGTCTATATGTGTGCATGCGAGTGTGCGTGTGTGCGCTTGTGATTTTGAGTGTGTGTGCGCGTGTGCGCTAGCGTGTTTGAGTGCGTGTATGTGTGTTTGATGATATTTTTTGATTTTTATAAGCTTTGAAAAGTTAATATTCCAAGCGGACGCAGTTTACTCAGATTTTACACCGGTTTAAAACCGGTATTTTAACACCGCCAAATTATGCCTCCTACACCGGTGTAATTTAATTTTTACACCGCGTGGAGTTAAAATGAGTCCATTTTTAACACCGTTCTTTTTACAGTGTAGATATATGTATATCATAAAATCTACTTCCATTTCAGCTGCCGACTGGACTTTTATTTTAAACCCATTGATATTATAGTGAAAAATTACTTGTAACTCGAATAAAATTTCGAATCTATTGAAGTAATTTTTACTCTAAATCGCAGAGTAATAATTCAGTAATTTACCAGTCTACGTTAATCTTCGGTTAATATCGGCTTCTATTAAATGTCTTTTATTTTGCTCGCGATAACTTACATGTTACGAACACAAACGTATGCTTGAAAAAACACAATCTCTTTATCTCTCTAGAAATTAATATTTATTTAAAAATTGAAAATAAATTTGTTTATTTTTTTTTTTCAACACCAGTAATTTTTTTTTTTTTTTTCCAAATATTTATTTTAAATCATATTCTACTGTGATTAGATGATTTTAGATTTTTTGTAGAAATTTTAACCTATTAATTGTAATTTTTATTTTAATTCAATATAAATTTTATAAAATGAATCATCAACTTTTTATCATAACGTAAGGGGTAATTTTTATTCGTAACTGTGAGTAAAAATTAATCTGTTTGATTTTTACTCACTAAAAGAGTAAAATTTCGTAAGTCAAAAGTAAAAAGTTGTAATGGTCCAAAATTACTCGACTTAGTAATTTTTAAAATAAACGACATGGCAATATTCATACAAAAATTCTTTTTGTGTACAATTAATCAACTTAAAATACAAGCGTAAGACATGAAATTTATGATCTGTTTACAGCGGGTGTACCATAAGGAGGCTCGGTTTTTAGTGTGCTATAACGATACTTTATTGTTAATTCATACTTTAATTGTTAATATCGCTCAAAATTTATAAAATATCTTTGTCATTTATAATTACAAGAAAGGAAATTTAATTTTCCACACCTTTTATCTTTTTCTTCGTTAAAAAGTACCTTAAATTAAATTACTTAAAAGTTAGTGCCATTGTAAAAAAACGGATACTTATTTTTCATGAATTATTAATGTTTTTTTAATAAATTTGGAACGGATATATCTTTTAAATTATCGATTTTATAAAATCTCTTATTCATACTAAAGTTATAGAGAATAGAATTACCTTTCTAACGATTATAAATAAACCGTAATATTGCATTATTACTGAGATATTATTAATTAAAAAATTAAATTACAGAGAAATTTGCATATCAAAGTTTATAGAGTACTTCGGCTGTTAACCTTTCTCAAAATATATGAAATGAACGTATGTTATTTCTAATCATTAAAAAGGAAATATAATTTCCTAAAATATTGTTTTCCATGAAACGTGCTCTAAAATTAATCCTTAAAAATTAAAATCCCTTTGAACAATTCAACAACTTGTTTTCGAGCATATAAATTATTTATACCACGAAATATTTACTGAGAACCACACAAAATCAATTAAAGTCAACTAAATAAAACAACCACGTCTATTCAGGACAATCAATAACTTTTTTTTAAAAGTCATTATTATTTAATAATGATTTTATTTGTGTACGTGTTATAGGTACTTTAGAAATAGTGCCATGCTCGCATGTCGGTCACATCTTCAGGAAACGTTCGCCATACAAATGGAGAAGTGGAGTAAACGTGCTCAAGAGAAATAGTATTAGATTGAGTGAGGTGTGGTTAGATGAATATGCACAATATTATTATCAACGTATAGGTCATGATAAGGTTAATATTCATATATATTTTAATTAAATTATTTTATTATTTCAAAATAAGGTAAGTGACCCAGTTTCTGAACTTTAAAGATTGCGGGTGACGCTTTCTAAAAATCTATATTAAAATATCATTTGTAAATAAAAAAATTGAATGTTTCATCAGTGACCTCTTCAAGTATTTTATCATAAATTTTTAATAAGTTTTATTATTCGTAAAAAATGTAACCAATTCCAAATAGTTCATAAAAAAATAATTTCATGGACCCAGTTTATGACAATTAATAATTAATGCTACATTTTTTGATCATCGAGACTCAGTTATTGACCCTCAAATTAAACCAAATGTTGATTCCAAATATAATTTTTTATGCGAGTTATTATAACAACAAAAACAATTGAACAAATTAAATTTATCAATACACTGAAAAAAAAAAATGTGGTAATTGTAACCGTCTGTTGTCGTAACAAAATGTATCGTTAACTTAGCAATACTAGATTGTTGCATTGACTATCAATTTAATTTTAAATAAAAGTATTGTCAATTTAACCATATTCTTTGGTTATGTTCCCCATACTTGGTATTGCTGTTTCAACGATTCCTATAGATTGCTATTATAGTAATCCAAATTGATAATATAACAATCCGGATTGTAAATATATCAATACGTATTGTTAATATAGCAACCCATGCAGGAGCTGCCAGAGTTGAACGACGGGGCCCTACTTGGCCCAGCACTGGGGAACCTAGTTTTGGCACACCTATATTGGCCCATGCTTGGCTCAAGATTGGGCACTCAGTCCTGGTTGTTACAATGGTTACCCGGGCTTGGGCTAAAACTGGGTAACCTAGCCTTGGTCATTCAATGGCAACCCAGGCTTGGGCTAAGACTGGGTTCCCTTGTCTTGGCCATCCAATGGCAAGCCAGACTTGGGCCAAAGTAGGATTACCCAAGTTTGGTTATACCTATGGTTTAATAAGTAGATCATATTAATGTATCAGTTCAACATTAGTAGGTTCGTCCAGTAGCTATCGTTCGGACCCAGCAATCAGGATTGGCAACCAGGCATGGGCCAAGTCTAGCAACCAAGCATAGTCCAAGTCTAGCAGCCAAGTCGGGGCCCGTGTTATCATTCCAGAGTCCTACCAAGTCTGGGCCAAGGCTGGCTTACAAGCTTGGGCCGAGGTTCTACATACTTGGGCCAAACATGGGCCAAGCCTGGGCCCGTCGTACTTTCTTCTCTGGGAATACGTATATTGCCGTAGCAACCATCTATATAGATAGTTGATTTAACAAAACATTGTATGGGTAAAATAGCAATCTAGCCTTTACGCAAATAAAGTATTGCTATATTAACAATCTACAATTTTCCAAACTTTAGATGGTTACTATAACCTAAAGGTATTGCTATTACAACAATATTTTTTTTTCAGTATAGTGTATTATTTTGAATAAAATTATTTTTTTTTTTTTTTTACTTTTTTTGATAGAAATACAGTACACTGAAAAAAAAATATTGCTGTAATAGCAATACCGTTAGGTTATAGTAACCATCTAAAGTTTTGAAAATCGTAGATTGTTAATATAGCAATACTTTATTTGCGTAAAGGCTAGATTGTTATTTTACTATAGTTGCTACGGCAATACGTATTGCTATATTAACAATGCGTATTGGTATATTTACAATCCGGATTGCTATATTAACAATTTGGATTGCTATGATAGCAATCTATAGGAATCGTTCAAACAGCAATACCAAGTATGGGGAACATTACCAAAGAATATGGTTAAATTGACAATACTTATTTAAAATTGAAGATAGTCAATGCAGCAATCTAGTATTGCCAAGTTAACGATACATTTTGTTATGACAACTATCTACCATTAGCAATACTTCAGATGGTTACGATAACCACATTTTTTTTTTTTTTCAGTGTAACAATAGTATTACGATTCAAACATAAATTTTTGTTGTTTATAATTACATACACTGTAAAAATTTGCGGATTGAACGTGAATTAAATCCAGAGTGAAGGCAGAGCGGATGACTATATATTTATTGAAGCCCTCCAAAGTATAATTCACTTTTAAGGGAGTTTATTTTAATATTGAAACTCTGAATCGGACTGAATACGGATTTAAATAAAATCCAGTTCACTGCAAAATCGATCCGCTTAAAAATCAAGCCCCCCCCCCCCCCCCCCCTTTACCCTCGTATGCGAAGTGATTTTTTTTCTAACTCCGGAATTTTGAGTGATCTTAGATTTAAATAAACTCCGTAATAACTCCCAATTTCTTACAGTGTTTGATATTGATATTCAAACTTATTGTTTGAAAAACAATATTTATTATAATTGTAAAGAAAAATTTATCGAAACATATAATTTCATCATTATTGATAGTATTGAACTTTGAATAGCAAAATTGTAAATATCCACTACATATTTAGTATATTTACGAATCATGCAAATTTTAATTATGAAAGACAAATATTTTTTTATTATTCACATGTGAGTTCAAAATTAAATAATTTAAAAACAAATTCTGATAGAATTATTCTTAATTTGAAGCTAATTAAAAATTTTCAAATAAGTCAAAAATTTTGCATATTCAAAAGTTCAATCCAAAAATTTACAGTTCCGAATGATTAAATTCGTTAATCAAAAAATGTTTAAAAGTTCAGGAACCAGGCCACGGTCAATTACTGATTTTCTATCTAATGTATTAATTTTAATTTAACTTAAAATTATATTAAATAACCCAATTAATTTCTAAAATATGATATTGCAATAGGGCAATTACGGAGACGTGTCAGAGCGTAAAGATTTAAGGAAGAAACTTGGATGTAAGTCATTCAAATGGTACCTTGACAACGTATACCCGGAGCTGTTTATTCCAGGAGAAGCTGTTGCTTCCGGCGAGGTATAAACTTGAATATTTAAACTTAATATTATGCATTTATATATTTGTATATCATGTCTAATTCATATCATTGAATATTATGCGATCATTAAAATAGGTTTTTCAGTTTAATCCGTCAGATGCAAACGACAACTTTGATACTAAGTACGACGTTAAGCTATGGAGCGTACAAACTAATGAATTTACGTGCTTTGAACTATCGCTGTTTGAATTAGCTGACTTAGAGGCTTTCATTTTATTACATTATGGATTATTATTCTAATTATGATTAAATCTGATCAAAGCTGATTGATGATTTGTTCAAAATAATATCAATACACACTACATTTCCCAACCATTTACATGAAATTAATGAGGGATTATTTATATAAATATATACTATACATGCTCATAAGAAGGTTTTATAAAGATTATTTTTTTGCCGTATTTCTTAATTATTTCAGAGTCTATTTGATCGAATGATTTAAAAATTATAGGAAAGTTGATGGCTATCAAGATCTTTTGATTGCCACAAAAATCATTCAAATCGTTTAATTAGTTAAAAAGTTATAGAGTTCACACTCACATACCCACTCCTACATACAGACTTTCGGACAAGATTCTGAAAATAGAATAGTTTGCTTCACGGAACGAAAATAACTGTTACTGCAACAGGAAAGTTCTGTAGCAGTTATAGAACTAGTTCCGTTGCAGCCATAGGAATAATCCAGATTAAGCTAAAGGACTAGTTCTGTCGTAGCTACAGGATTAATTTTTTATTATTTGTTAACATACATATTATAGTATTATTAATTAACTTAATAATTATAAATTTAATTATTAATTAATTAATTATTAAATAAATAATAACAATAATTAAATTATTAATAATAATTCAAAAAATAACCAAATTCATATTTCTTAATATACAAATATAAATAAAAATTATAATAATGTAAAAGTCCCCATACTCGCTCACTTTTCATTGGAGTGAGATAAAATCACTCAATTTAAATTAATAAATAGAATGAAAAACCATATTTTTTTTTTTTTTTGTAATTATTTTTTGAAGTTTCGAATATTAGAATAAAATTTCAGTTTGAAGAATAATTTTGATAATTAATTATTATTAATTTTTTAAATAAGGTCCTTGAGTGTACTCATAGTCACTCACTAAAAGTTGTGATGTACCATTACTCGATCAACATATGGCCCTATAGTCGCTCAAAGACAATATCAATTAAACTATGATAAGTTTATTGATTTGGAAAATAGTTTATAAATTATACTACTTTATTCTTTCATAGTATAAAATTTCATGAATTTTAAAAATATATTTAATAAGATATAGTTATAACAATTCTTAAAAAATTTGACGTAACCTAAATTTAATCTAACGAATAAACGTTGAAGTAAAAAATCCCCAGCTGAGCGCGATTTTGAAAACAGTCATTTAATTTAAATTTATAATCTATTATAAAATAATTTGATACATCATATTTTAATATATTTTAGATTCACAAATAATTATTTATCAATAATAATATTTTAAGTTGTGATTTTTTTTGTATAAAAATTATAAAGAAACGCCTTAAACAGTTAAAGTAAACGACTAATGGTACTGAGCGGGTATAGGGGCTTTTACCATATATATAATTAAATTTTTATCGGCGTTAATTCTCAACTCCAGTAATTCACATTATTATACGTATTACGAAGTCAAAACTATTCTTGTTACTGCCACAGGACTGATCTTGTGAATACTACAGGGCTTTGCTGTTGCAGCTACAGGGACATGTCCTGTTGCAACAACAGTTCATTTTTTCCGTGTAGGGACTCAACACGTTAAAATCTTACAAAAATTCGATTTTCGAAAATCGGGGTGAAGACAATGACTTTCGGAATTTTTCGAAAATAATCGATTTTCATAGCGGGAAGTTCAAAATTAAGTGCAATTTTGGTTACTTATATTTTTAAAAATATGTGAGATAAATTCATAGTTTTTAAAGTCATTGAAAAACAATTTTAATTTCCTATAACTTTGATCTGATTAAAAATTGTTTTTTAAAATCAATAGTTTCAAAGTTACCGCCGTTTGAATAATTTTTAATTAATAAATTTAACAATAAATAATAATTTTAATTTAATATTTAAATATTAAATTATCAAACGGACAAGCGAATTATTTTCAACTCACTCAATCTCCAATGTGAGTATTTTTTTGCGTTTGAATAATTTTACACAGGCGAGAGCGTAGGAATTAAAATAAAAAAGTCGGGACAAAAAGTTTTTTTTTTTTTTTTCTAAAAAAAGTTTTTATAATTTATAGAATAGCCTAGTGCAATAATTATTTTAAACCGCGTCGTTGGATTCTTCATATTTTAAATAATTTTTTTTACATATTATTTTTAAATAATTTTATTTTAAGGTAAATGGAACCCGACCCTCAGTACTCAGGCATTTCAATGTTTTATATTATAAATTTAATTTAATTTACTTTTTCATTTATTTATTTATTCGTGAGTTTTCTTTTTTGCAACACAAATTCATTTTTTTTTCTGGATCCTGACCTCGTCTGAATCACACAACCTAGAGTCTCTCTTGAGAATTTATAGTCAACGTAAACATAACTCTGTTCAGAGTATATATAACGGGGTAGTATAGCCAGTGAGTACAATTCGGAATTGTTTTGGGTTCCACTCTACCCCGGAAATGTGTGTGGGCTACACGTTAATAATTTTAAATATCACAGAAATCTTAACAGCGTCCGGTAAAATGTGATTTCCGGTATATTATACACTTTTTGTAGTAATTACTACTGTTATAAAGCTAATTTCTACGGAAACTAAAATTTCTAACATTTTCATAGGAAGCCGTTAAATTTTGCCCGTAAAATTTTTTTTTCAGTGTTCTAACTTCTATACGACACATATTTAAGTAAAATAAAATAAAATCATCAAACATAAAACTAGGAAGAATTAAATTAAAAGTAAACAATAAAATTTTAAAGACCAAAGAAAAGTTGCGAAATGTCAAGTTTGCCAGTCAACTTCCAAAATTGAGATAATTCTGAACTTTGAGTTGAACATTTTTTGAACTTTTAAAAAATTAGAAAGTGAACAGTTTTCAACGTGTAGGCTTTTCGTGTGCGTTTTTTTTTCACTTTTCGTTTGAAAATAATTAAAAAAATTATTGGAATTAATTCTGAACTTATTATGAACTCACAAAATTGTCAATTCAAATCATATTTGCTTATAAAAATAGAAACCCGCAAAGAAAAGTCTACACTAATTGAAATTTTTTCAAACTTCTAATTATTTTAGAGTTCCAAAAATTTCCAACTCATAGTTCAGAATTGTCTCAGTTTCGGAATTTCACTGTCAGGAACGTTTTTGTAACATTTTTGGAATTAATTTTTTTTACACGGATATGATTATTGAAATAGTAAACTATCAATTATTATTTCGTTTTTATACTAATGTTTTTATTTTTTGCATGAGCCTAAGGTAATTGCTACCAAGGGTACTCACACCTGTTAAAATTAATTAAAAATGATTTAAATCCTGAAAAGATTCTTAATTTTCATAATCTTTAATTTTTTTGCCTGTAAATTATTTATTTTTGTTAAACTTTTTGCTTGAGCCAAAGGCAATCGCTACCAATAATACAAAATATTAAATTCAACTACACAATCGTTATAAAAATATCAAAACTGTTAAAATCTTTGTTTATAGATTAATTAATTTTTTTTTTTTGCTGCATGACCCCAGACAAATGCTACTAACGATAAAAGCTTGAAAACGTTCTTGACATTTTTAATCTTTAATCTTCTTGCCTGTAGATTTAATTTTATCTAGAAACCTAAGAAAATTGCTATTAAAAAATGCAAAATATCCATTTCCTTCGTTTTTGGTTAATTAAATTAAAAATTAAAGTGAATGTCATTGGTAGCATTAAATGTTTCATACCAGTTTTAAGTATTTACTAAATTATTTAAAATTTACGAAGAATCCTTGGTACTGAAAAATAAATTATTTTTCTCTCTTATGAGTACATTATAAATTTATTTCACCGCATTGATTTGAACATCATACATATGAAATGATACAATTAACAATTAAATAGACTAATAATTTATTACAATGAATAATGTATATTAATACATTATTAAAATATATAAATAAAACTCGGAAAGTTTTCATTTAAAATGCTAAGTAATCCAATCAACTTTAATCAATTCTTTTAATGCTGCGCCATATGCCACAACCGGCCGAATACGAACACACGCACAAACACTCATACAAAAATATATGAAGCTATAAAGCTCTATAGGTATACTTAGGTCACTAATAATTTATCCATACATGTTCATTAATAATCTCCATCTGCAAATGAAAGCCTCTAGGTCATTTTAATTCACTTTTTCATAGCTAATTCACCTACAGAAAACTCATGAGTCTGAAAAAGAAAGAAGATGCTGGACCGAGACCTGTGGAACTTCATCACTGCCGACGACTATAAACGATGAATCATTATTTCTTTTTTTCTTTTTTACACAGAGACCTTATGTATATATAGATATATAGGTTGAGATTAAGACAGAGATAGAGATTGAGAGTTATGAAGCAGCATCCAGCAATTCACCAAGACCCAAGACCAATTCTACCAGACCTTATTCTATAGTTTTGTAGACTGACTACGTAAGCTAAATTTTTAGCGTACACAGTAATCCGGATTTGCTGATATTACCTTATCATATAAGTGTCACACGTTTACTATCTACCTTCATTACATATATATTTGCCACATTTTTAGCTACTCAATAATAATAATAATAATAATAATAATAATAATAATCATATAACTGTATTTTTTATGTTTTACATTTTTTTTTTATATTGAATCTTTTATTAATATCAAGAGAAAAAATATTACTATCACTATTTGAATAAATTTAGTGCACACCTCGAACACATAGATTACCAAAAAGTCACTAATTACGATACGTGACGTCTAGACAATGCATTAGAGAAAATTATCAATTTATTGACCGAAAAAATTATTTTAAAAAAGTAATATTGTTGAACTTTGTTACTCAATATTCAAATTTATTACATTGATACAAAAGTTAACTTGATTAAAGAGAAAAAATCTTTGAGCCAAGTAATTAGTTGAGATAATGGAATTTAAAAATTCATTATTTATTTATTTTTTATAATTTTAAATTTTTATGTCTAAATCATTATATCTGTGGTATGTTACTTCAAAATTGTTGAATAAAATCGCTAATTTCCATATTGATTACCATATTATTATAGCCATTTTTTATAGTTGGATTAGTGAGACTGCGTTTCGGATATTTTCGGTTTTTACCCCCACCATCTAAATTTAATACCTAAGGCATGCGCCTCGATGATGGGGGTAAAAAACCGAATATATCCGAAACGCTAAGTCTCGTTAATCCAACTATACTACTGCCAGGGTTATGTTGCTAGTCCGTGAGAGAGAGAAAGAACAGTAACAAACGATAACACGATAGACAAGGAGATAACGAATATCAGCCCTAACGGATCCGAATTACGGTAAATTACCGCATTTTACCGCAAAAATACCGTATTTTACGTAATTACGGTAAAATAGGCAATTTGCGGTATGACACTGCAAATTACGGTAATTTACAGCTATTCGGGGAATTTCTATCGTAATTTACGGCATTCGCAAGCATTGCGATCGAATACGGTATTTTACGGCGAAATACCGCAATGTTACCGCAAAGTTGCGGTAAAAGACTGCACTTTTTTTCCGTAAAATACCGCAACTTACCGCAAAATACGGTATTTTACCGTAATTCTTCCGAATGTCGTAAATTTCGGTAACTACTGTAATTTACCGTAGTTCGTATCCGCCAGGGAGTTAACCTAAGTAGCTTGTCTATTATATTTTTAATTTATTTATTATAAATTAGCGATAAAAATTTTTCAATAATCACTTTTATTAGAGTTATTTTCGATCAAAATCCAAAGCTGATACCAGAATAACGAGACTAATTAACTTATTCTTTACAATCATTGTGTTAACGAGAATATGAAAACGTAAAAACTGGCCGATATCATTGAAAATAGAAAATGAATTCAACTTTTGGACATTAATATTAAAGTTTACGGACTTTGAATAAAATTATATATATTTAGTAGAGTCTTGTCTTTAAAATAATGTCAATATTTTATCATTTTAATGCATTATATCAACTGTAGGTTCGATTTAATTTTGGTTAATCAGTGAAAAATTTTTGAGTGAGAATAGGGTTAAACGTTTTGCGTTCGAGGTGAACGAAAAATTTGCAATTGCTATACTTCTATTTTTTGATGCCGATATTAAATAATTATTTATTTAATTACTTGATACAAAAATTAAGTAATGTATAACATATTAGTCTCTTGATATTAATGAATGACTAAAAAATAATTGATTAATACACGTAATTAATGATTAATGAAATTACAACTAATGAATAACTAACAAATAGATTCGTAATCTCGGCGAGGGTGGAAGCACTTGTTTGGATTCACCAGCTCGTAAGTCCGATTTACACAAACCGGTGGGTTTGTATCCTTGCCATCGACAAGGCGGCAATCAGGTACAAATACAAGCAATGAAATGAATTATTTTTGTTTTTATAGGTCATCTAATGCGCCATATCATTTAAAACTAACTCCCGTGGACTTAATTTTTTGGTTACTACATTTGTTTTATTGTTTATTAACTTAATTTAAGAGCAGATTTATTAGTTTTTAAAATTGAGGGTTATGATATGCGAGTACAATTGGGTATTAGTTATTGTTACTGGTTACTTTATTGGATCAAATTTAAATGCAGATAAGACACCTCGATAAAGACGTGTGTATAGACTCGTCAGGCAAACCCGAAGACCTTCACCAACCGGTAGGGCTGTGGCCTTGTCACCGTCAAGGCGGTAATCAGGTATCCCATGATTACACTGCACGGAAGTTATTTAAATTATAAATTTTAAATTAAACCGGGGCATTCGGATTTAACATTTATTCATACTACAACAAAAATTTAAGGGCTATTTTCCTAACAATAATTACCAACATTCAAAACGCTGTGACTTTGGTTTGAAATCATCGTATTGAAATAAAAATTGATTCGTTTTCGAATTTCAAAAATATACTACCAATCATATTTGTAAAAAAAACATTCATTTATAATCATATGAGAAAATTTAAACTCGTTCCTTAAATAGATTTTGCAAAAAGTTTTATCCCAGATAATTAATTTGTGTCGATAATTTTTTTGATATGAAACAAATTTTTTTTTTAACGTTAAACTAATCAAAACCTTTTAGTTACTAAGAAAACATTTGGAACGAAAATCTCAAAAATCGATTTTTGTCAGTTGACACTCTTTTTCTAAACTACGTTTATATGATGATTTTTTCATCGGTTAGTTTTATTAAATTTCAAAAAAATAAATTTCCAACTTCTTTTTCAAAAATAAACTTCAAACTAATCCCGGGTCAAAAATAAAACTTGATTTAGACTTGATTAACCAAGTCGAAATTTGGAGCCGTTTTTCACAAGACAAACTCGACTTTTTTTTTACGGAGATATGAAATAAATTGAGTTTTCGCATTAATTTAGACTTAACTGGCTTACTTAATCACGATTTGAGACGAAAAAATTGAAATCAAGTCGAAATTGACTTGATGTAGATTTATTCGTCTTAAATTATAAGGCGAAAAAGTCAAAACTAAGGTGAAATAATTTTTATATATTAAAGCGAAAGTAAGGCGAATAAATGACTTTTTTCCGACTTGGTTCAGCAAGTCAAAAGTAAGGTGAATGACTATCGTGTTTGAAGTTAAGACGAATAAGTTCAAACTAAGACCAAAAAATTAAATAAGTTGAATCTAAGATGAAAAAAGTTGAAAAAGTTGAAAAAAATTTAATTTCAGTCGAAAAAGTCGAGATCTTATCGAAAAATCGTCGGCAAATCGATAACTTCATAAAAAAATAAGGCGACGTAAACCTGAATCAAGTTTTATTTTTGACCCGGGATTTTACTATAAATTTAATAGATCTTGAAACTTTTAAATGTAATTCTAAAAACTTTATTACATTAATTCCAATGAACTTGGAAACTTTCTATTTCATCTTAAAATTTTTTTTTTTAATTTTCTTGTCAATTTTTTTGCATTTTATTAAATTTATTTCTAAATAAAATCATAGCTTTATTAAAAATTCTTATAACTAAGAAAAATCATATCGTTCTTATGCTGACTTTAATATCAAACTTCTAATTAAAATTCCAATTTTTTCCTCTAAAATTGCAGCTAAATCAAATTTTTTTTTCCAACAAAATTTTTTAATTTCCAATTCGATAATTTTAACCAAAGTTCTAAAATTGTTATGTTCCGTAATTTTTTTTCAACGATTGTAATAAATAATGAGTATTATTAATACAATAGATGATTTTTTTTCCATACAGAACAGCACTAACGTTTTTAATTATCTAGATTTATACAAAAAAATGAGGTTGGTCGGGAGTTGGTTTTAATTTATGTTAAATAATATACTGCATGCATCATTTCAACTAATGCTTAAAATAATAAAATAAAAAAAATAAATAAATTTATTAAATGCCTTAAAAGCTTTAATTATATTTACCCAACATTTAATAAGTATAAATAAAACGTGACACATTGAATCACGTTAATCTTCGTCTTACTCGCGCGTCGTAATCACCAGTAAACTCTAATCAGTCTTGAGTCATCATCAATCCTTAAGTGTCGAGTAACACGAACACACTAAGTACAATATACAACCATCTTTACTTTGTGATGTTACATCTACAATCACCATAATCACAATAATAATAACAATAATTATAGAAGAGAAATAGTCACATTTGTAATTACTATCTTATAAACATTTTAAATTGCGACGCATCCTTTTAATTAATTGTCGACTTAACTCACCATTACCACCCGTTGTGTAATACTTTATTACGAAAGTTATCTTAATACTTATTTATTTATTTTACGTGACTACTATCATGTCTTTATCATATTTATTTATTGCTTTTTTTTTAGCTATTAAAGCTTAAGCATGACGCATGTACTTATTCATTTATTTATTTTAATAAACTTAAGTAATAAATAGCGGCATAAAATACATATAGTTTGAAAAATATTTTTAAATAATTATTTTTTTGTCCCACTGTAAGCTGTTTCTGAAATTGAATTCCGATCAATTTCTTTTTTTTTTTCTCAGAATTAAAATTCTGAAATTATGTGGAACTTAATAAAATTTTCAAATACTCCAAATTTGAATTTTTTTGTTTTTAGATATTTGAAAAAATTTATGAAATTCTCTAGACAATTTTATATTTTTGCAAAATTTTACAGTAGATTTTAAATTATTTTTTTTTCTCCATGTTCCAGAGGTTTTCAGAAGGTCATAAAATTTTCCGTAATACACTAAAGAGTTTTTGACATTTCTGAAAAATTAAAAAAAAAAAATTTGTTTTTTTACTCTCACTATGAAAAATTAGTGTAAGATAAAAAAAAAAATTTATCAACGAGTTTGTGTTCGAAAATTTAAATTTAAAAGGCCGTTCCAAAATTTAAAAAATTCTTTAAATATCAAGAAAATCGAGTCTATTTTTTTCCGAATTTTTTTTCACTGCGGTTAATGTTACTACATAAAAAAGTAAATGATCTGAAAATTTCACATGAAAATATGAATTTTTGAACGTGGCTCAAAATTATAAAAAATTCTGAAAATTTTGAAATTCGGCGCTTTTTTTTAAAACCAAAAAATGATAGGCTCGATTTACTTAATACTTAAAAAATTTACATAATTTTTTAATAACCTTTTAAGCTTAAGATTCGAACTCAAATTCTGTGAATTTTTTTTTTTTTACCATACACTAACTTTTCAAAAGGTAAAAATAAAAAATACAATCAAAATATTTTTTGAACCACTCATGTATAAATTCATAATTTTTATCAACTAAAAATGGATAAAATAATTAATAAAGAATACATTAAATGAAAAGTGGAGAATGTAGAGATTTGAATTGGATGATATCTAATTGACACGAGAGATATTTGATCTATTTTCGTTACCACTTGAATGTAATTATCGATGTCTGATGTATGATGCTCATTATATTAACTTCGAACTGAAACTAGAGAATGGATAATAAAGTTACGGCCAATTTGATTCGGCGGTGAAACTTGAAGCATTTTTATTTTATTATTTTTTTATTATTACAAAATATAGAAAAAATTCCTATTCAAATTATGCAGAAGTAGTAGTTCAATTGCTTTTAATTAAATAAATTATATAAAATTATGATGTTTTTTTTTTTTTTAATTTTATCATCGATTAATATTTCATGCCGCTATTTAAATAAATAATTTTAGTACGTATTAATGAAATTAGACTTTTATTCGCCATTTTTAATATTTTTTTTGTTATTTAAATTTACATTGACATTAGTAATGAATAACAAAAATAATTACTATAAGAAACAATTAACATATTAAATTCAGCGAAAATATTAAATTTAACTAAAATTCAGGATTCGAAGAACCTCGAATGTATAGTCGACGGTTCGAGTCCATCTCATGGTTTTTTTCATTCAAATTTTTATTAAATATTTATTGTCTTTTTAAAAACGGTTACTATCAACATAAATTGTTTAATTTAAATAGAAAAGGGAAAATCAATTAAAAATCTAAGTTAATAGATATTTAGTTTCAAAAAAAAATACCGACTTAAGATTAACAAAAAAATTTACTATTTAAATATGAGTGGATAAAAATTAATAAATAATTATTTTATTTAGTACTGGATGCTGAGTAAAACTGGAGAAATACGTCGTGATGAATCATGTTTAGATTACAGCGGCACTGATGTCATTTTGTATCCTTGCCATGGTAGTAAAGGAAACCAACAATGGATTTACAATCCTCAGGTATTTATTACTAATTAATTCAATTTTTAAAACCCTGGCGGATCCGAATTACGGTAAATTCCGGTAATTTATTGATTTTTTGTCGTAATTTACTGCAAATCCCGGTATTTATGCGGCAACTTTAGTGTCACGCTTAAATAACCGCAGACAAAATAACCGCGACAAAATAACCGTTTAAAGGAATGTTCAGCATGAAATTTCCGTACTTTATTATCGCATAAGATAACAAGCTTATGTGTTGGTCTAATGTCGAATAATCATACACAAAACCATGATAAAAGGGCACAACACGGTAACAAGCTTATGTGTTGGCGTATAATTCGATAAACACACACAATATAATTACAGTTATTTTGTCGTCGGTTATGTTTTCATTCGGTTATTTTGTCTTCGGATATTTTGTTACGGAGCCGGCAACTTAACCACAATTTCCGGTATTTTACGGCAAATCACGTTAAAATGCGACTATTAACTGTAATTTCGGTATTGTTACCGTAAGCACTTATTTTTACAGTTTTTGCAGTGCAATATTTCTCTATAGGTAAGTACTGCAGACTTGCCACAATTTTACGGTAAATTACCGCTGACTTACTGCAGATTTACGGCAAAATTACCGTGTTATTGTCATAGAATACCGTAATTTTGCCTTAAAATACCGCAATTCTTCTAAATACCGTAAATTACTGTTCTCTTACTGCGATTCACGGTAAAACTACCGTATTGTTGCCACGAAATACCGTACTTCTGCCGTAAAATACTGTACGTTTACCGTATCTTGTCGTAAATTACCGCAATTATTTCGAATAGCCTTAAGTACGGTAAATTATCGTAATTTGTCGTAATTCGGATCCGCCAGGGTAAATAATTTATTACTAATTATTAATGTGATGTTTTTTTTTTTAGACAAAACAAATAAGACATGGAAGCAGTGATAAGTGTATGGCAATAACAGAAAGTAAACAACGATTATTAATGGAAGAATGTTCACCAAGTGCACCTCGACAAAAATGGTCACTAGAAAATTATAATTCATCAAAACTGTGATACCGATTATCTCGTCGTAAATCATCATTATCATCATCATCGTCATTAATATCAAATCATAAATCCGACATTATTAAATCGAGGATATATCAACGTTATGCTGCCGTTAAATATCTGACGCATTAAATTTTTGTTGTTGTTGAGATTTATTATTTTTAATGCGTTAAAATAATACGCACACATGAAAGTTTTGTAAATATTCCAATTTATAATTATAAAGATTATTAACTATAAGACATTAATCTAATTGATTAAGTAGATAATAATTGATAATCTGAAAGGTAAATTTAAAAAAAAAAATAACTACAGGCAAATGAACTGTCGACTGCGTGGAATATTTTTTTAAAATTAAAAAATAAATTTATTACTGCGCATTATTTCCTCCTTGCGTACTAGTTACAATTATTTATTTATAATTATTATAATTATTAATAAACAATTGGTGGAACTTTGCGCTAAATTAAAATTTAATGGCATTCGACGTTTCGTTTATCTTTTATTACCTTTCTTATTATCAAATAGTTTAATAAATATATAATAAATATTAATAAAAATAATAATATTTATAGTTTAAGAATTCAAATAAATTTTTTTTCTCATGTATTAATAGTAACGGAACATTCCATTGTACATTCGTGTATATTACATTTAAATGCCAGTTTATCGACGTATCATTAGTTTAAAAAATATTTAGAAATTTAAAATAATCAAAATATTAATAAGAATTAAATAATAAAAAAACACAATCTTTATTTATTTTATTCGATGTTTGTAAATTTTTTGTTCAAATTTTATTAGAAATTACGTCGAATTGTACCGAAATTGTAATATTGTTAAATTATATATACATATATTAGTTGGATTGCATCGAATTTATAAAATAAAAAAATAATAATCATAAGAAAAAAAATTATTAATTAAAATAAAAAAAAAAAATAAATGCCCGAATTAATGACTTCTCGTGTGCCAATAGCTTTAAAGTCGATGCAATCGTATAGCATTTAATTTTTACGTAATGTAAATTAATAAAATTCGGTATAAATATATAATAATAAATTTATAAATCATTGAATTAAATGTTTGGATAGATATACATTAATAGATAAAGTGATTGAGACGTTTAAAAGAACCGGGAGGAGGTTTAAATTCTAATTACTTTTTTTTTTAATTATAAATAGACTAGAGATGATTTGGAGTACAAGCAGTAGCTTCGAATTTGAGATTTTTTAACTCTGGATTTGAGGGCGAGTTTTTAAATTTTGAGAAATAGTGAAATGTTTGGATAAATTTTTCGTTTTTCGAAGGAACAGAGACAATTTGGAGTGGTTAAATTATTTTCCTTGTTATTGTAATTAATGGGATTTGGATAGTAGACGAAATTTGAATTTTTCATTATTTTTCAAACGTAATTTTCACCCCAGCGGATCCGAATTACCTTAATTACCGTAATTTACGGTATTTAGTAGAATTGCCGTAACTTATGGTAAATTTTAATTTCCGGCAAATTACTAAATTGTACCGTAAGTTACCATAGGTTACAGTAGTTTACCATAAATTACAGTAAATTACCGCAATTTGGCCTAAGTTACGGCAAATTGCCATATTTTACCGTACATTATGGTAATTTGGCTGGATAGTGTAAATTACGGTAATTACCGTAATTTACCGTACTTCGGATCCGCTAGGGCAACAAGGTTATTTTGGTATTTCGGTTAAATTT
Source organism: Microplitis deprimator (assembly GCA_964016945.1). Taxonomy (NCBI): domain Eukaryota; kingdom Metazoa; phylum Arthropoda; class Insecta; order Hymenoptera; family Braconidae; genus Microplitis; species Microplitis deprimator. Next base: position 5,569,438 of record OZ024712.1, on the reverse strand, counting down.
TTTTAAGTAAGATTGAACTTGTCGCTTTAATAAATCTTAAGTTTTTCATAATGTTTTTTTTTTTCAATTTGCTAGAAGATTGTAACCCTAGTGGATTCGAATTACGGTAAACTACCGTATTTTACTGCAAATTTTCTGCACTTTGCGGCAAATCACGGTAATTTACTGCAGCTTGCGATATTTTTACCGGAACCTACGGCAGAGTGCGCTAAAGTAAGGCAAGTTGCGGTAATTTACCGCAATTGGAGGCCTTTTTACCATCATACAGCGAAATACTTCACTTTACGGTAAAAATGCCGTGATTTTACAGTAAATTTGCACATTTATGGTGAAATACCATGATTTTACCGGAAATTTACGTTTAAATACTGCACTTTCACCGTAAAATGCTGCGGGGTTGCTGTAAATTTGCGGTAAATTACCGCATTTTACTGTAAATCTTCCGAGTACAGTAAATTACGATAATTACCATCATTTAGGTAATTTGCTAAAATTCGAAACCGCCAGGGAAATTTAAACACGAAAATTCTACTCAAAAATTTTTTTTAAAGTATCTATTTTTAAAATTCAAAACCCGAAATTCTCGTAAAAATTTTACATCTGAAGTTAAATTTGAACTTTTACATCTGAAATTTAATTTAAAATTATAAAAAACTTTTTGAAAGTTTTTTTTATAAATTTTCGAGCTATTCAAAAAAATTTAATCGAAAATTTTTTTTTGACAATATCTTGAAATATTCATTTTCATGAAATTTGAGTTCACTTTTTATTTAGCATTTCTAAAAAAATATACAATATCTAAAGCAACTTTTTTTAAAATTTAAGCCTAAGGTTGGCTTTAAACAAAATCGGTCCTTGTGTAACTTAAATTTTTATCCGAATATCAATCAAAAAAAATTTCCATCTTGAATTAAAATGAATGAAAAATAAGTTTCTATGTCTAAGTATTAAAAGAAACAAATCAATTAATAATTAATTAACATTCAATATTTATTTTATTTACTTTAACTAAAAATGTTTTTTACACAAAAAATTTTCTTTTCTTATCATTTTCAAAAAAATTGAATGTTAATATTTCAAATTTATTGAATTTAATTAAAAACATATGAATATATATAAATTAATGTCCTCGAATGTATGTAAATATAGTAAATGATATATACATATATGGCATTTTATACATTTGGTGAAGCATATCTGTAAGATTTAAGATTTAAATTAAAACGAAATGTGAGCGTTAAAAATGTATGTAAGCTGAATTAATTAAACAGTCAATTAATTAATCAATTAATTAATAAACTAATTGATTAGCAGATTGATTGATTAATAAATAAAGAATGCGATAAATAATTATATCAAATGTGCCTTATTTTATGTATATGTGAATATAATTATCATAAATAATTATCATACTTATAAATCTACATGATATGCAAGCATTTATGTTAAATAAATAAATTGATGTTGTTTTATGTTAAAAATATATTGACCTTTTTATTCATTTAAGTATTTATATATCTTTCCTACTTGTATTTTATTTATTAATTAACGCAATCATTTATGATTTCGAAGATCGATTTATGATTATTGATAATTTAATGGACTTCTAGGTAATTGTGATTGTAATCGTACGTGTAATTGTTATTATTATTGTAGTGGAATTTAATTATCGACGAAATAATTTTTGTTTTTTTAGATTGAATTTTTTTAACATACAAAATTAAAACGAAAATCGCTCGTTATTCTCACGCATGCGGGTTCTGTTAAATTTACAAAGAGGGTGATAAGTTTTACTAGATATTCCACTCGTTATTTCACTTTGATATATTTATAGTAAAATGCCATTGAAAATTTATGAAAATTTTTTCTTTTAATAGACATCTTTTTTTGTAATTTTTAAATTTAGTTAGAATTCAGAAATTTTTTTTCTCTTAACATTTAAAAAAAATTTTTTTTTTTTTTTTTAATAATTTCAAGTCAATGTTTGACGTGTGATTTTTTTTATTTAAAAAAAAATTCAACGAAATTTTTATTTTAATGGATCGTGAAAATTAATTTTAAGTTTGACATAAATTTCTAAATTCTCGAGTGGTTTTTTTTTTTTTTTTTTTTTTATTTACTTTAATTTGTTTATGTTTACAAATTAATTTTTTGAAATCAAATTTTCAGAAAATTACTTATTTTTCCTTAGTCATATTTTTCGTAATAAGAAAAAAATACTGAAAAAATTGATTTCAAATATTTTTGAGCGACCGCGGAAAAGTAACAATTATATGATGATTTTTGAAGAGCGTTTTCAAAATGCGTTAAACTAAAAAACTTTTCATCCAAGAATAAAAAAAAATATTCCATTTCTTACGTTGCTCCACAGGGAAGCATTAAAAAAATATCAATGAGTTTAGAGTCTAAATTTAAATCGTATATTGAACTTACTTGATATTGAAAACGTAAGTTAGACCTTCAAAGTCTAATTGATTAATGATTATTAAAATTTATACTAAACCTTATATAGTAAGGTAATATAAAAATAAGTGGTACACTCTCATATATGTCTATTTCGCGTTACTAATGCCAAAAGGGCGTATCTTAAAATATACGCCCTTTCGGCTCTGCAGAACCAAAAGGGCATAGAAAAAATTTTTTTTTTCTCCAATCAACTTGGAATATTTTTTTCATTTAAATAAATATTTTTTCAAATAGATTGAGATGTAAAGTCATCGTTTTTACAATCATTTTTATTTTTATTCGCTAAGAATTAATAATAATGGAAAAAAAAAACGATACAGTACACTCTGGTTATAAGCAATGTTTCTGTCTATACTCTTACTTACAGGGAAAAATGAAATTGACGTGAGAGTGAGTAGAGCGTCCGATGTAACTTATAACCAGAGTCTACTGTACACCCTTTTGGCTTCAAAAAATTTTTCTTAAAGCCAAATGGGCGTATGTCGAAGAAATTTTTTTTTCGTTTTTTCTTAAATACATAGTCTTTTAATATTCCCAAATTTATTGGAGGAAAAAAAAATTTTTATACGCCCTTTTGGTTCTGCAGAGCCAAAAGAGAGTATATTTTGAGATACGCTCTTTTGGTATTAGTAACACGATATATAATAACTATATATGCCTGTATGTGTGGTGAGACAGTCATACATGGAATCTTAAAAAAAATATATATGGCCATATATAGTTCGTTTTTCTCGGGGACAAGATAAAAAAATAAATCTATTTAAAGAGCGTTTTATTGCAACTAAAAACGATCAAGAAGCTAGAAGTCCATAAATACAAATTCGTAGCAGTTTAAAAAAAAAAATTTATGGGACTTTCTAGACTTATTTTCTCTTCTAGTTTTATTGTTCTCTTTACTGGGCTAAGCCGCAGTTAAAACTTTGCAGCCTTCACACTGAATACTCGTTTCCACTAATGCATGGCCTCTTCAAACTGTAAAACCTAAATTAGACTGGGGGTCAGACATTAATAACAACAAGTGTATACTAAGCAGTGCTGTCAGAACGTGCGATATTTTTACCCCCTCCTGCCATTACACTCAATGCTATTTCACCTCAGGAGGGGGTAAAAATATCGCACGTTCTGGCAGCACTGATACTAAGTTTATTTTACTGGATAAAGTAGAAAAAATATATTTTAGGAAAAAAATTCACATTTCTCGACTGACAACTTTTAAAATATATCAACTATAACAGGGGTACTGCTACCGTGGTCGTCCTTCTTCAGGGCACCACTGGAAGTATTAACGGTCTTCCAGAACCGGGTCTTAATCGTTCAGGGTCGTTATAAATTTGACTTTTAAGAGAAGGATGAGGAAGAATAATTTATAATTAATTAACATTTTTTTCAAAATTAACAATTTTAACCTTTATTAAGTCGAGTACCTTTGACATCTTATTTTATTCCTTATAAAACTAATTGAGTCAACTACCTTTGACTATCACACACACACACACACACACACACACACACACACACACACACACACACACACACACAACTAAGTTCCCTGGACTATTATACACACATGCGACTTTTCTTAACCTAGCTCCACGCGGTTAACGAGACCCTCTACGTGGCTCAAACCATATTTTGATTCCCACGCGGTCCCCTGGATCCTCTACGCGACTAAACAACTATTTTCCGCGGCCACCTTAACCCTCTACGTGATTAAAACCTTATACCCTCGCGGACTTGGAATCACTGTAAAATCACAGTGAAATCGCAGTGAATTCACTTTCACCGTAATTTTACGGTGTATTTACGGTGATTTCATCGTGAATTCACAGTCATTTTGTGCCATTTTGTCATTGTGATTTAGTAGTGATTTCACTGTGATTTCACTGCGAGCTTAGAGTAAATTAATGGTGATTCAATCATGATTTCACAGTAAATTAATGGTGATTTCACCATGAATCCACAGTAAATTAATGGTGATTCCACCACGATTCCTTGGTAAATTAATGGTGATTTGACTATAGTTTTATGATGATTTGACACCACAGTCGTCAAATCGTAGCTTTAGAGTGGTATAGTGACAATTTATTTTTTTTACCACGATATTTGAAAATCGAGTTTTCATTAGAACGCGAGGTTAGGAGGCCCCGAACATATTTGTTCATATCATTTCCCATGTGACGTCTGAATGACTGTGTATATATGGAGCTTTCCTTTTTAAAAAAAAATTTATAAGATGTCAAAATAATTCTAAATTATAATAAAGTAATTCATATTTCGTAATTATTATTATTATTATTGTTATTATTATTATTGTTATTATTATTTTTTAAGTTAAATGCTTAGGGGGTTATCCCCGGTAGTCCGACTCCACCGAGGGCCTCACCTGAGCGCCAAATCATTACTGCTGCGATGCTTCATCAACAAGATGATCAGCATGCGCAGCAGGCCAAGTTTCGTTGCCTTAGGAGACGGAGGGATCCGAGAATCACAGCCTTTTGCATCCTCGATGCCAAAAACTCAACTTGCGATGAGCAAGTTGGGATTTTAGCCAATGCAGATACAAAATTCTGTTTCATCCCTCCTAGGACGCCAACAATGAGTACGACAAGCTTGACACGGTAGCCTGGGTAAAGTTTGCCAATTTCAAACAGGAGATCCTGATATATTTCGTGTTTGTGCTCTTCTTTAACCGTGATGTTATATTCAGCTGGAGCTGAAAACTCAATAACATAAATGTTACGAGCGGTTTTATCGAAGAGCACAATATCAGGTTTATTGTGATCTATTTTCCGCGTTGTTGCGAATGGCACGTTCCAATAAATACGGCAACGGTTATTCTCAACAACTTGCGGAATGTCTCCTGGCAAATAAGGCAGCACTGGTGTTTTATCGATACCGTGCGTGTGTCTAAGGTGGTAATAAAGTACTCGCAGAGCAGCATTGTGACGCTGAACGTATGCACTTCTTGCCAGCACAGGACATGCTGACAAGAGATGCATAAGCGTTTCAGGATGTTGCTTACACACCCTACACAGTGTGTCGGGTAGCTGCATCTGGAGCACTTTTGCACGGTATTCGAGAGTGTTAATTACACCATCTTGGCAGGCAAAAATATACCCTTCAGTCTCGGACATCAGGCCAGCTGACTTAAGGAAGGAAAACGTCAGCTGCTCGGACAAGCCATGTTCACGCACGTGTTTAAAGAACACGCTGTGCATTGACTTGCCCATGTGTGTACTGAGCAGTTTTTGCTGCTCAGCGTTGCTGATGACCCTCTTGAATTCCTCCTTAGGGAGTTCAATAAGAGGGTTTACTCTTCCGAGACCAGGGGATTTTGCCGCGTACTTTGCTGCCTTATATAAGAACGCTCCCTTATGCGCATTTTCATGCTGATGAACAATTTGCATAAGGAAGTCGTCTTCATCTGCTGTGAAATTGACAACTTCATATGTTAAACCCAAAACCAAACGATCGTGTAGACACTCTAAGCTCTGAAGACCTCTCCCTCCGATGTTCCGGGAAAGGTATAATCTGGCGACTGAAGACTTAGGGTGCATGCTCCGATTTATATTCATGACTTTGCGTGTCTTGATATCGAGGTCTTTAAGCTCTTTTCGGGCCCATTTAAGGACACCAAAAGAGTAAAGAAGTACCGGGACAGCAAGCATGTTTGTTGCGGAGACTTTGTTCTTTCCGGAAAGTTCTGATGACCAGATTTTCCGGAGTCTCCGCACATACTCGCTGCAGAGAGTCGTTTTGATTTTAGGAAGGTCCTGCATAGGACTCCCCTCAATACCTAGATATTTGTACGACTCTCCGGCGTCAAGATGGTCAATGACGTTCCCATCTACCAACTCGATATCTTCACGCACATCAGAGCACTTACCCTTCACCAGATTAACGACCGCGCACTTGTCCAACCCAAATGCCATGCCGACATCCCGTGTATACTCCCCTACGATGTTCAAGGCTGTCTGAAGGTGTTCCTCATCAGGTGCATATACCTTCAGATCATCCATGTAGAGTAAGTGGGTGATCGAATAACTCCGATCAGTTGGTGGGCCCACTGAGTATCCACGAGTACGGCGTAGCGCAACAGATATTGGCAGCAGTGAGATGCAAAACAGCAGAGGGCTCAGAGAATCTCCCTGAAACACTCCTCTTTTGTACTGTACAACTTCGGTTACACGTTTGTCGTTGCCACATGAAATGTGGAACCGTGTTTGCCAAAGTTGCATCGTACGCTGAATGCATTCCACCGTATCGTGATTGAGCCCAAGGCATTTGAGCAAAAAGAGAATAAGCTCATGAGATGTTGAGTCAAATGCCTTGCGGTAGTCAATCCAGGCCATTGACAGGTTGCGCTGATAGTAAATCGCGTCTTGAATGACACAACGATCTACTAACAGATTCTCTTTGCAACCTGACAGGCCTCTTTTACTGCCACGTTGTTCGTATATCTGCTGCCATACCGGATCTCTCACTTCTAGAATGCGATTGTTTAAAATTTTAGTAAAAATCTTATAAACCGCATTCAAACAGGTGATAGGTCGGTAGTTCTTTGGGTCAGACAAGTTACCTTTCTTAGGGATGAGCACGGTTCGCCCTTCTACAAGCCAACCTGGAATTGGTTCGTCGCCTCTGATAAACGCTGTAAAAATCCGGGCCAAATGGCTATGGGTAGAAGTTAGTTTCTTCCACCAAAATAAGTTAATGCCATCTGGACCCGGAACAGCCCAGTTCTTACCATTATTCAGAGCTAAACGAACTTCTTCTACGCTGACTTCAGGGCTCTCTTCATCAGCATTGTCGTTGCGGTGTTGTCGACAGAATGCTTCGAAGTCGTTGAGAGCTGGAGTGTCACGATTCACGTTCGGTTGATCACCATACAACTCAGACCAGAAAGCTTCTACTCGCTCGATGGATGGGGGATCGCCAGAAACAGATGTTTTAGGTGTCAGAAAGCGTGAAGGACTTAACCGAAACAAAGAGTTGTCGGTAAGCCGCTTCAGCTTTTTCTCTAGTGACTTTTTAGCAGCCACCAGAGCCCGCAACCTGTTAAGGGAACCTTCTTTGATGTTCAGAAGATTCTCCTTATTCAGTGTGTGATGCTGGTATCGTAGTCCAGCCGCAATGCGGCGGACTTTAGATGTAAATGCTTTTCGAGCATTTACATACTCAATCACACACTGAATGCGGGAGACATGTTTCCGGAGATCATCAATCTTCAGTGTTAGCTGTCCAATGCGCCCTCTCATCTTAGCCTCAGGCGAAGAAGTATTCCTTCTCGCAGGAGATAAGAGTGAGGAGGCACCATCATAGACAGCTCGATTGATTGTGAGCAAAGTAGAGTCTTCCTGAATCCGAGCAGATAGTTCGTGGTTTTCCGTGTCAATTAGATGTTTTGGGTAATGTATCTTCTTAGAGATACATACTTGCCGTGTGTCAAAATCATTGTCGGCGTCTTCGAAAGAACTTATTATTATTATTATTATTATTATTATTATTATTATTATTATTATTATTATTATTATTATTATTATTATTATTATTATTATTATTATTATTATTATTATTATTATTATTTTCAGTTCCAAAGTTTACGAGTAAAATCGTAAGAAATTTACAGGATATCCACTGTACATTCACTGTGAATTCACTGCTAATTTACTGTATATTTACTATGAATTTACCTAAAATTCACTGCCAATTTACTGTACATGGAGAAAAAAATATAGTCAAAATTACAATATTGTAGTAAAATTTAATAACAGATGTCAGTAAATACATTCTGTATTTTAATTATTGCAAAACATTTAGTAAAATTTACTGATTGGCAATTATTACATAAGAAGATATTAAAAATTATTATACGTAATGTATTTTTTGCTAACACAATTATATAATCTGTAAATTAAATTTTACTATGTGTAGATAAAATTAAAAGTTGGTAAGGATAGCATATAAAAATATGTATTACAAGTTCAGAAACTTTTATTCAAAGGAAACATCAGGCCGTTAGACACAGGAAAGGACTCGCACGCGGGAGATCAGGGTTCGAATCTCGGTTAAAACAAGTGATTTTTAAAAATAAAAATCGATACAAACACTAATACAGATGACATAAATAACAATAATAATCAAAATGATAGCACTAATGATAAAAAGTTAAAAGTTATTAAAAATTTAATTTGATTTGTTTCCATTCTAATATAGTAAAATTTACTGAACTGGATATAGTAAAATTATTTTCATAATTTTTAGTGAAATTTACTACATTTTTTTTCCGTGTATTTTCACTGTGAATTTACTGTAAGTTCATTGTAAATTTACTGTGAATTTACCGTAAGTTCACTGTAAATTCACTGTGAATTTACTGTAAGTTCACTGTGAATTCACTGTGAATTTACTGTAAATTCACTATGAATTTACTGTAAATTCACTGCAAATTTACTGTAAATTCACTGTGAATTTACTGTAAATTCACTGTGAATTTGCTGTGAAACCACTATCGAATGACTGTGTGATAACCATAAAACTACAGTGACCGAATGGCACAAAATCATGGTGAATTCACCGTAATTTCATCATGGTCTCACAATTTTTTTACTATAATATCATTGTGATTTCACTGTGATTTTACAGTGATTCCAGGTCCGCGAGGGTAACGTCTCGAGTTCTTTTCTTCGTGTTAACCTCTCTCGTATCAATGTCTCAGTTTTAATCGTCTTTTCCAAAATACTGATCGTACTCTCCTTCAACCTGCTATTCAGATGTAATCAGTAATAAGTTATTAAAGAATACCGGCTTCCTTGCCTGGTATTCAACTCTAAGATGGGTGAAAATATCGCTTGGTTCCACAGTTAAGAAAAAGCCAAGTACGACTTAATTAATTACCTGATGTTCGGGTAGTTGCAGTCCTACGTCTAGCTGGTTGCCCGGTCCTACTGGTTCTCTCTCGTCTCCGCTGCTGTCTTGCAATTTTATTACACGGAGAGAAAAGAATAGTTCTAATTCCTATGTAAAATGGTAACCATTACTATGTTACATAGAAACGAGGATTTTTTAACGTCAAGAGTCACCGGGCAGAGTAATCTTCCCCATTCTACATGGTAACGTTGGCTATGCTAGCATAGGAATGATTACCATTCTACATTGATGAGAGAACTATGTAAATGGACATGGCTACAATATTACCTAGTAACGTTTATAGTCATCCCGATGGAAGCTTGCGATTTTTTTCCCACCACGGTTTTTTTCCCCATCCTTCACATGTTGCTTTTGGTGGCTTTGCATATGCACACATTGAAATGGCAAATGCGCACATTCTAATGTTATGGTGGTGAAGGAATGAATTGGTGGAAAAAAATCCCAAGCTTTCATCGGGACGACTATACGTTTTATTTATTTTATATTTAGTAAGTAAGGTTATGACAAAACCAACAACTTAGATTACTTGAAATATATATATATATATATATATATGTATGGAGAAATTGAATTAAGATATTTCTCTAAATGAAATATTTTTTGATAACAGATGAAGAATAATTAAATAAATTAGAATATTTAGCAATAAACCTGATTAATAATTGATTTATTGTAATTACATTTTTGTCAATAATTTAGATTCAAATCTCAAATTAGAACATAAAAAATAGTTTTTTATTAACTATTAACAACCGTCAGATCTGAAAAACCGATTCAACGAATTAAATACCTCGCAAGCCATAGAGTTTACCTCTAACACCTGTAATATATGTATCACAAAAATTACTTAATGTTAATTAGCAGATTGTAGTTTAAATTAATAAGTAAAAAAAAAAAAAAAATTAATTATTAACACACAACAATACAAATTGTTTAGTTTATTACAATAATAACAATCAGAATAAAAAATAAATGATGAGTTTTTTAAATCTATCGTTTTGGTATAAGATCCTGGATGGACCAGGAAGTTGGTTGCCAAGGTCAACGACATTTTCATTAACGGGAACCTGGATGCAATAAAATAGGTTATGCAGGGATTATTAGAATGTAATTATAAGAATACTAAAATAATTATTTAAATATTCACGTACTTGCACTTAAATCAGCCATCTTTTCTCACTTGTAATAAAATAAATTAATCTATTTAACTTATTTTAATAAAAATAAAAGTAAATAAATAAAACGAGACGTGATGCTCGCACATATATATACTTACACATAGGTAACTGCGCAAACTTTCGCGCATATTTAAAGTCCTCCCAGAGAGTAAATCGCCGTCGGGAATTGTCGGAAATTTTCGGTTTGTAGTGTTAATGTGTAGTAACGGCGTGAGATTAGACTTGTTTTTCCATAGTGGGGGTAAAAACCGACGGCGACTTACTTTCTGGGAGGACTTTAGTTTGTTGTATTATATATATTTATTAAACTGCAATGACAGCTATTCCAGCATGGGACTGAGTACTATTCTACATAACCTTAATTCCCATGCTAGATAGCAATTTTTACCATTTTAGTTGTTTCAATGTAGCATAGTACTCATTACCAAAAAAATGGTAATGAGTCCTATTCTACATAGCATTATTCACCATTTTACAAAAAATGAGTCCGGTTACTATGTAGAATGGTAATCATTACTATTCTTTTCTCTCCGTGTATTTAACTTACTATTACATCCCCATATTCGTCAACTATATAAAAAAAAAAAAAAATTTATCGAGTTGACCTAATTCAGTGAATGACGTAGTATTCGTAAAGGGGTCACCTCACCCTATCGGAATTTATTTTTTCACCGTGAATTATAAAAATAAATTTGTTTAAAAATATAAAAAATAAATCAATGAGTCAAAACTAATACAAAAGTTTATATTTCTAAATATTTAAATAAGTAAATAAAAAATAAATAAATTTAAAAATTAAGTATAAAAGTGAAAGCTCGCGCTCTGCGTTTGCGCTTTGAATCAAGCGTAAAAGTGGAATATCTGCGATAACAAGATACCAAAGGACTTCTCCAGAAGGGTGCACCCTGGTGTTAAGCTTGAAAAGCTGCTCATTCATGGATCGACCTGTTCATATTATCTATCAACCTTGGACGGGCGTGTGAAGGTGCCCGAGAAACGAGAGTTGATTTTTAAAAGTTAAGGGTAGCTGTTAGTTTAAAGCTTTCGTGACCTGTTTCATTCATTCGTGAGTGAACTGTTGATTCTTTTAGATTTTAAAAACATTATTAATATACATGTATACATCTACATCTAGCCGCATATATTTATAATCCATCTATACAAGTAAATAAAAGTTTATAAATTAATTTTTTTAAATTTAAATTATCGCGTTCGAGTTTTTTTAGTGCTACATATTTATATCAAATACTAATTGCTTATAATTTTATAATTGACGAGATATATTTATTGTTAATTGATAAATATTAAATATAATAATTGAAAAGTTCTAATTTATTGATTAAATAGATATTAAAAAATACGTCCTGAGATTCTGCGCTCGAGGATTCTTTGTTGAATATTTTATATATTTTTGTTCATAAATTTTGTTTTTTTAATAATTGTTAGGTAATTTTTATTAATTAATTGTTTAAGTGGTTGTTGTAACAGGTTGTGTAAAAAAATCGATTTATATAATGAAATGCTGAATGAACATATTGAGGAATTTAATCAAATTATGATTGAATTTTAATTTACTTGATTTAAAAAAAAAAAAGTAAAAGTGTTCTTTCGAGGGAGAAGCAGCCCGGCAAGCGAAGAAGCTCCGGGATTTGAGCAACAGGTAATTTTTTTATAATTTTTACTTAAGACTTAGTATTATGATTTTTTTTTGCACAATTAAATTGCGAAGCAATAAGATATGTTCTGCTAACGCCTACTCTGTCCCAGCTGATTCACTCACGTAAAAGTTATTTTTATTGTGTGTTTAAGTAAATAATTAGTTGAAATCGTCAATTAATTAGTATAGTTAGTTTTTATCGATTCAGTAGATAGTAAAAACTGGAATATAAAAAAAGTTTTAATTAGATTGGGTGAAAAAAGTGGTCAAATAATTTTTTTCGTAAAATTAAAAAATGTTGCTGACAATTTAATCTACAAATTAATTCAAATTTTCGAAGCAAAAAATAGGTTTCAATTTTTTGTTTTTTTAAATTTTTATCGTAATTAAATAGTCGGGGATGAAAATGAAACGAATTAGTCGTTAATGTTTTTTAGTTAAGGTAAATAATTTTAAAAGTTGACAGATTTTCGGATTTTTTTTTTTTTATATATGAATTAATTGGATAAGTTATTGGTTTGAATTATTAATTTGGTGACATTACTAAATTAAATAAATATGCTCGAGTATTTTAAAACTGACAGTATATTTTTTTAAGACACTTGATTATTTTTTTAATGATTTGTCGAATTGTCGGATTATGATTATTTTTTAATGGAATTGCATGTCAATGGAACAATTAATAACTCGGGAAAAAATATTTTTATAAAATTTTATAAAATCTTATAAAATCTTACTCTCTAAATCTAAAACAGTGACTATTCACTGTTTCACAGGTGGTATACTTACTTACCAAGTGGTATACTTATAGCTGTGAAATAAGGTATATACACTATTTTTCAGTGGTTTTCACTGTTTCAGATTTAGAGAGTATAGAGTAAGATCTGAGTAAGGAAATTAATAATTAAATGTAATTTTATAAAATTGTTTAAAATTTTATATACTTTTTTAAGACTTTACAATGAAATTTTATACAATTTTATATAATTTTATAAAATTTTATAAAAACATTTCTTCCCGGGAAGCAAATATACGAAAAAAAGAACCAGTGCAAAATTATAAAGATTTGAAACAAATATAAACAACTACGGACATATGGATCATTTACAGGCACTGTACCATTTCTTTCCTCCCTATTATATGAATGTATACATTAAAAATACAAAAGTTTCGTTATTATAATATTAAATTAAGACAATCTCGCCTAAAGTTGCAGGATAAAACAATTTATTCAAATCCATTTGACATATTATCTCTCCAATGGTCGTAAACGCTAAAATACTCTTTCCTACAACACATTTTTCTTTAAAAAAAAAATGTTCTAAAATTTCCTATGATTTTGATCTATATAATTTTTTTTTTTTTAGCTATTTTTTATCTCAGTATTTTTTTACAATAAATACATATCATTTTAACGTGACTAAAAATAACTGTTTCAAAAATTTCCTATACATAATTTTTACAAAAAAAAACTTTTCAACATTTATTTTATCACGAAATTTATTTTGAAAAATTTTAATTATTTAAAGTTCATTAGTGACTTTAATTTTGATAAGAAATATCTTACGAAAAATATAAGATGTACTTAATATATAATCATTGGAAAGAAAATTCAATTTCCTACAACTTGAAAACCTGTAAAAAATTCGTGAAAATAAATTATTCACATGTCATATAACCATTTAAACAATCCAAGCATTTTTTTATCCGTCATAAATTTGGAAAGACTTCAAATGGCTGTAATTTAAAAATTAATAAACTTACAGTGTTTTTTAATCAGACCTAAGTTGTAGAGAAATTAAATCATTTCTTCTTTAATCATCCACAATTTTACTCATATCAAAACCTCATATATTTTGTAAAACATATTCTCAACTTTCAAAGAAATGTTCTTATCTAAACTGAACAATTAAATTATTAAAAAAAATCCAAAACTAATATACAGAAAATGAGATTGAAAGAAATTAATACATATTTATTCAAATCCTGCAGTACAATCATTTTTTTTCCAACTCTAAATAAAAGGTTCCAAAATTTTTTTCATTTCATTTTTCTTTTAATAAAAAAAAAAACTATAAGGTTACATTGGTGGAGAAAATAAATGAATAAAATATATAAGGGATGTTTATTATTATTATTATTATTTAGGAAAAGGAAAGCTCGATGCCAGAGGCTTCGGGGTCCGGGGTCGAGCTGGGAGTGATGGGAGTGGCCGACGAGCAGGATTACTCGACCTTCGAAAATAGAACGGGTCTCGCTGAGGATATGAAGTTCCTGGCGAGCATGCCCGAGCTTTGTGACGTGACCTTTCTCGTCGGTGACACCAGGGAGCCGGTTTGCGCGGTGAAGGCCGTTCTAGCTGCTCGCAGCAGGTTATTTTCATTTTCATTCAATAACATATACTCACTTAAAATAACATTTCTGTTCTAAAATTAATTTTTTTTATCCGATAAATAAAATGTTTTTATCTCTTTTTTTTTTTTTTCTCTTACCACAGAGTTTTCCATAAAATGCTATATCAGGCGCCGAGCCCACAACGCAAAAAAGAACCGCAAAAAGATAAATTGAGATTTTTTCTCAAAAGAAGCTCCGAGCCACTCTTAAATTTACAGAATGCTGCTCAACAGGTAAACTATATTTTTAATTTCATTTTTTTTTAAATTCGTATAATTTCAATTAGTTTTTATTCTTAAATATTTTTAAGTTTTTTTATTTAAAAAAAAATTATATAAAAAATTTATACAGCGTTCAGGTTACACCCAGCAGTTGGCACCCATACAAGAGGTATTTTTGAATTGAAAAAAAAAGAGTTGGCAAAAAAATTAAGCGTAGTAAAAATACTATGCATGCATTTCAAAAAAAATTTTAAAAGTATCATTTAATTATAGTCTAATTTTATTTTTCAGTTATTTACTAAATATTAACTAGTATACTATTTAATTAAAAAAAAAAAATGGTACAACCCATACGAAAAAAATATATAACACCTAGATATATCCAGGCCATACTGCATATATACGACGTATAAAAATATATGTCTCATTTTTCGTATGGGAAACGCCTGACTAAAAACGATTTATTCTACTGAAGCTATCTAGTTCTAGATGCTTATAATTTTTATCTATTTTGTCTCTAGTGCATCTTATTCATCGACTGAAGTAATGAAATTGAGATGTATAAATCTACTTACTTAGACATGTGGATTTTTTCAATTTTTATACTGAGTATTGAAAAAAATTTTACAAGACTGACTTATTAAGGGCATTTATTTTCCGCCGGCAAAACTTTTGTTCATTTTTTTTTCCAAGTTCATTAAAATTGTTAAAAGTTATTTCACAGTAGAAAAATTTCGATATTTATTCCTCTGATTTTTAATTTTAATTTTAAATAAGAAAAATTTAATTTGTGGTTTATCGTTAAAATTTTATTTCGAGCTGTGCTCACTTTCGAAATAAAATAAGATGGAGCTATTAAAGATCTTATTTGTTAGGATCGATCGATTTTTTGC
This sequence comes from Microplitis deprimator, assembly GCA_964016945.1. NCBI lineage: Eukaryota > Metazoa > Arthropoda > Insecta > Hymenoptera > Braconidae > Microplitis > Microplitis deprimator. Next base: position 5,553,699 of record OZ024712.1, on the reverse strand, counting down.
ATTAGCATGGAAAAAGCAGTTTTGAAAAAAAGAGTTCAATCTTTAAACGTGTCATTACTCTGATTAAAAACTCTGATTGAAAGTTAATCGGATTTCAATTGGTCAATTGGAACATGCTTGCACTATAAAAAATTTGCAGAGTGAACGCGGAGTGAATCCGGAGTGGCTGACTTTTTATTTATTTTAATCCCTCGTAGTGAATTTCACTCTGAAGAGGAGTTTTGGGAAATATTAATTATAAAAAAATTACTAATACATCGTGAGGATTTTGATATTTTGACATTTATATTAAGTATGGAAATAAGTATGGGCTCTGTATATTCAGACGAAGTAATGTTTAAAAATTATAAGCAGCCTCTGATTAAACAAAATGATTCACTCAATGTTGGATGTATATCTACACTTTCTAAACATGAATTAGTGAATATTCACTTATTTCACTAATTCATGTTTAGAGAGTATAGTAGTAAAATTGAATCGTTTTGAATCGTTTCTTTGAATCAGGGAGGATAATAAAAATTTTCACGCTTATAAAGTTGAAGAAATAGACTTTTCATTTTCCATCATCAATATAATTTTCCTAAGTTATAAACTGTCATATGACTTACATCAACCATCCTACGAAATAACGTTTTATATTTTGCCGAAATATAAAATATATTCCCATAATAATTAGGTTACTATAACTTTTAAATAGTTTACTATTTTCGCTATGTATTATATGAAATTATAATTTAGTGCGAATTACTAAAACATTTTACAAATTAAAATCATAGTACATGTTATAGTAGTATTATATATTAATACGTATTATTCACGTACCTGAATCAATTATTCATTGATATTAGTATATTAACGCATTGAGTGGAAGGTGCTTTCGACAACGAGTGTGATTGGTTCACGCGCCTTAGGCGAGTGTTGCCAACACACGAGTGTCGAAAGCCCTTCCTACTCAATCCGTTACAATAGTTTTTGCATCGAATAGTAAGAAAGAATGTCTCTGATCGGTAAAAAAGGACACTACATTAAATTTAATCTTTTAATTAACCTAAAATAATATTCAATCTTATTAATATAAAATTAATTCCTGTATTATTTCTGATGCAAAAGATTATTAAATAATAATAGTACCAATTAAACATGATTTAATTGATTTTTATAATAATTTAAGATTATTTTTATTGTTTTCAAAATATTGATATTCAGCAAAAAATAACTATAGAGTTTCAAGTCAAAGTTCATATAGTGAATTGTACATTATAATTAAATACAGTAAGATGATTTTCTATAGTCTGGGACTTTCCGTGGTCCTAACTCTAGACGGCTGTTGATTGGGTTTTCTGGTGGATCGTTTAATGACTAATAAATAGTATATCTATATATATGTAAAAAGTGTACGTTTATCATATTTTTCACGAACAATGTGGACATTCTTCGCGATATTTATTCTTTGTAATGTCATTTTTAACCAATCAGAGGCGTGCTTTCTTACCATGAGTTGCAAAAAATTATTTTTCTCATTAACAGCTATTTTTATCAAATATAAATTTATTTAAGTATTTAAACTCCGGGCCGGAGAGAATGCGGATTGAAATAAATTCCGCGTCACTCCGAAATCACTCCACTTAAAAAAAAAAAAAAAAAAAAAAAAAACTCTACTCCGCATGCGGGGTTATTTTTTTTAAAACTCTGGAACTCCGAGTGAGGGACCGAATTCGGATTTAAATAAAACTCCCGACCATTTTTTATGGTGTGAAACCCCTTTTCAGACTCCAATTAAGATTCAATCGAAAAATAATATTTTATTTTCTATTTTTTTTTCCGATTAAGACCGAATGAATCCGATTCAAATTTTTCGATCGAATTAAATCAGAAAATAATATTTATGTTTGGTCTTCAATCGGAAGTTTCCGATTAATTTTCAATCGAAGTTTATAATCAGGGATAAACTAAATATTAAATAGGACGCGTTCGGTTTAAAAAGGTTAACGTATAATTATAACTACAATATTTTCACATATTGATTTTTACCCTGGCGCATCCAAATTACGGTAATTTGCCGTAATTTGCGGTATTCGGAAGAATTACGGTATTTTACGGTAAACGTGCGGTATTTTATGGTAAAAGTACGGAATTTTACTGTAAACTAGCAGTAAGCGAACAGTAATTTACCGTAAAATTACGACACGCCTGCAGTATTTTACCGTAAAGTGTTGCACTGTAAAAACTCTAAAAATAAAAAAGCATACGGTACTTACGATAAAAATGCCACAAATTAAGGTAAATTCCCATAAAATACCGTAAATCACGGCAAATTTCCCGTATAAATATCGTATTTTACGGAAAATTGCGTTAAATTACGATAATTTCCCGTAATTCGGATCCACCATGATATGACACGGCAAAATCATAATCGCTGAAAATAATCGATTTTTCAGTCGACGGAAAAGTAATCGTCCTTAAATATTGATGTGTGAGCCAAGTTAATTAGTTGCTTAGCACGTTTTCATTGCAGTTATAGATTAGATTGAAAAATAATACTAATTTGCTGTTGTTATTAACCATTATTAATGAAACTAATTAATTATTTGTTTAGCCGCAATCAAATCAGCATCACACCCTCATTATCGAAGAATTTGAACCAGATGTTTTTCGGCAACTTATTGAGTATATTCATACTGGATCTGTAACACTGCAGCCCAGAACTTTATTAGGTAATTAATTATCTTTTTATCTCGATAATTCTAAGAGTAAATTATTGAGTTAATTTATTGATTTTCACTGTATAATAAAATTTTATTTTAAATTTCAATTAGGAGTAATGAATGCAGCTGATTATTATGGATTAGATGAATTAAGAAAAGCTTGTGCTGGATTTGTACAATGCTGCATTACCGTTGATACTGTTTGTGCACTTTTAGCGTCTGCTGAACGTTACATCCAGTATAAATGTACAAAAACACTCGTGCAAAAGGCAATTATTATTTTTATTAATTTTCTTATTATACAAGTAATAAATTATTAAATATGATTTTTTATATATAGGTTCTAGAATTTGTAGACGAACATGGAAATGAAGTATTGAATCTTGGATCATTTACACTTTTACCACAGCATGTCGTTAGATTAATTTTAGCTCGCGAAGAATTGCGAGCTGATGAATTCACTAAATTTCAGGTTATTATTCAATTTATTTTGTAACAACAATAATTGATTCCGAGTCAAAAAATTTGATCTGATTTTAGTCTAACTGGACTGCATTTGGACCAATTGGTCTGTAGTGGAACTAGTTGATCTGTTTAAAAATTTAAAGCTCTGTTTTTGATCTGTTGTTTTAAAAAACAACTGCGTTACGGGCAAAAAAAATTAGATTAATTCTTGAACTTGGAAAAATTTTAGTTAAGAAAATTTGCAAGGACAAAACTACATTAAATTATGGACTTGTATTATTTTTATTTATGTTCAATATTTATAAAAAATATTCTAAGTTACAGAATTGAGTATGTTTTGTTTACCATTAACTTAGTGGCTTTTGTTTAAAAATGTTGGCAGTTAATGATAGCTTGACAACTTTATATTTTAGTTGTCTTGACTGAATATTTACAGTATTGACTAAAAGTAATAAAATTACTCTTTAAATATCAAGAAGTTTTTCTGATTTACTGGATAAAATCGAAAATATTTTGGCATTAGAAACCATCAAAATTATTGTGACATCTTATCACGAAAGAACATTAGCATGTTTCAAATGTCAAGAAAATTAAAATAAATCTAGATTATTATTATTATTTATATTTGTAAAAAGTCCTGTTTTATATCTACAGGCGATTAAAAGTAGACTAAAAATTATAGTAAAAAAAAAGTCTGTTTTGTCCTAAAAACAAATAAACACATACTAATAATTATATCTAAAAAGTCTGTTTTTAATCTAAAAGTGATTAAAGACAGACTAAATTTATCATTTATTTTGAAACAGATCTAATTTTTCGACCCGGGATATTCAAGGTTAATTAGTTAATAATAAATAAAGTAATAATTAAAGAAAAAATTTTATTTTACGACTTAATTTTAATATTATTATTTTTTTCATAGGCAGCATTAATGTGGAGTAAAAAATATTGCGATAGTAATTCAGGTATACCGTTACCTGATGTAATAGGAAATTTTCTAGAGTACATACAATTTCATAAAATACCTGCGACAATGTTAATGAAAGAAGTACATCCACTGGGACTGGTACCTAATACTACAATTATGAATTCACTGGCTTATCAGGTGCGTACAATAAATCATTTTTCATTACAAGTATATCCGTATAAGAACACTCATGATCATTTTTTCGTCTCTGATTTTCAATAAAATTTAAATTCTTTGAAACAAAATTTATTTTTTTAAAACCGGAAATTTTAATTTTTTAGGAAAAAAAAAATTTTTATATTTACTTATTAAAAAAAAACTCTATTTCTTTCACTAAAATTATGCATTGAGCTATCAATAAAATAATTTTGAAGCTTATAAAAAATTAATAAAATCAATTGTTCAAGTATATCGGGAGTAATTGACTTTCCGTACGTACAAGCATAAAATCCGCGAATGTACGAATTAATTCATATAATGATTAATTAAACGTGGGAGTACATTCGGATGTGCAAATAAAATAATTGTTTCATTTAAAAAAAAAAAAAAAAAAAAAAAACAAACAAAAAGAATTATCAAGTATCGACTTGACAAGATGATTGTTGCAGGCAGACCCCTCCAGTGTTGACGTCGGAAAACTTTCTCCCTACAGAGTGAGAAAACACGGTCGTAGTATGTCTGTGCAATCATCATTGGACCCGTACGGCAGCAACACAACCTTGAGCTCCTGCGGAAGCGACGTCGGATCGGATCAGAAGCATAATTCGGGTAGCAACTAACCTACGGCTCCGGTCGCGACTTTAGCGACCGCCACGGACGAAACCACCGTGAACAACAACAAGCTCGACTCTGCTCCACCACCAGCGCTCTTGCCAATATCATCAACAACAACAGAAACTTGTGCAATAATTGAGTCAGATATTCAAGTAGTAGTACAGTCTCCAGCTCCAACTATGCCTGAAGATCAGCAGTCTGAGCTTGAACAGATTCAAGAGGTTAAAGACATCTCCGTGGACTTTGAACTACATGATGAAAAAAATAATAATGTTTTTAATTATCAGCAACAAAAACAAGTACAAGAACAGAAACTCGAAATAGAATTAAATAAAGAACAAGAGGAAACACAAAATGTTAGTGATGAAAATTATCAAAATGATTTAATGACTCCGACGATGATACTTACACGTCAGGATAATGTTATTGAGGACGATGGAAATGTTGACAGAACTAACGGACTGTATATACGATTTGTTATAAAACAAGATGGTCGTCCCGATTTAGTTTGGCTTTATAAAACTCACAAGTTTTAAATTTTAACTATTGAATATTGGGGAGACCGGGGCACGATGGTCCCCTTAAGCCGGTAATTATTTTTCATGGCTTTTAATCTATAGATCAACCTAATTTGGTCCTCTCTTAAACAAATCCATTAAGATTTTACCAAAACTAAAAAAAAAAATTTTTTCTGGGGCACGACGGCCCATCTCCAAAAAAAGCTTAAAAAAATTTTTTTTTTTTTTATTGAAAAAAAAGATTTTAAACACAAATATACTCTTTCCGTACCTTTATAATCCCATGGACTTCAAATTTATTAAAAAAAAATTTTATTTAGCTGATACAACCAGTTTTATTGAAATTTTTATTTTTTTATTTTAACCACAATATATATCTATTGACCTAAAAGAGCTTTAATCAATAAATTTTTCAAATTCATTTTAGTTTAGAAAAAAAAAGTTTCTGTAGCAAATTTTTTTTCAGGTGGTCCATTATGCCTCAGATCTCGAAGATCAGCCTAAAATATCTTTAAAACATCAGAGGTATCATGATTTGACCGAAAATGAAAAAAAAAATTTTTGACAAATTTTTGAGGGGGGCCGCCGTGCCCCAGGGGGCCTTAGCACCCCGGTCTCCCCTTTGGAATATTATCTTTTACTTCATATTATTTATATTTATAAATTTAAACAGGAGATTAATACCCTACTAATCTAAAGCTGAACCACCTTACAGCGAACAGAAAGGTTTATTATTATCATATATCAAATTACAAATATCATAAGAGCGTATAATAGTTTTAATTATAAGATTTTCTAAAATTGATGCGATTAAAAATAAGTTTTTTAACCCCAAGGTGTCATAAGGACTGTTCACATATTCAAGTAATTGATGGATTTACTTAAAGTATGACAAATAAAAAGAATCAATTGTTTTAATTAATTGTTAAATTCATATGAATTTTTTTATACGCTCTTATGATAATTTTATTTTCATTCGCATAAATATTTTTTTACTGTAGAGTAAGAATTATTTTTCTAATTTTTTAAATTTATACACTCGGAAAACCTTAAAAAAAACCGCCAATTTGACAGCGGTGAAAGATTTTTAGAGCTGGGAGGTCATAAAATTTTTAAATTATAAAAATAGCTATTTATTTTATTTTTATCAATTTTATTATGAAATATCATTAAGTTCTTGATAATGATAACGTCCGCCAATGAAGGTTTTTGAAATTTAAAACGGCTACTTAGTAGTGATATTTTTTGTTTCATTAGATCGATAAATCGATCAATCGTCAAATGAAATTGAATCATGAAAATAATGATTAAAAAAATCAGCTATTTTTATATAACTTCCGATTTCGAAATTCGCACCTAAAAATTGCCCGCAAATTGGAAGCACTTTACTTCAATGATAATTAGAACATTTTAAGGTATCTGATAAATTTAAAAAATGAGAAGAATAATTGTGACAACAATTGATGCGTATGTTTGATCTTGTTCCACTTGAATGGTATTTTTATTTAGAATACGCTCTTATAATATATTTAATATGATATATTCAAAGCCTTATGACACCGCTTTGTTCTTAAAAAATGTTCTAAATTATGTATAAAAATATTATTATATATAATTACATATCCGTCGATTGTAATGAAAATAATTATATCATATGTATATCAATGCCGAAAAAAAAGACTCGAATTATATATTTGATACTACTGCGAGCTAAGAAAATTTACAATTATTGATTAGTAAAGTTTTAGAATTTTTTTTTTTCCATCGTTTTAGTTTTTTTTTGTTTCATATATATTTATAGTTTTAATTAAACGTAAAGTTAATGAACAAAAGTATTAATACTGTTGAAAAAATAATTATATTTATGGGTACTTGGTGCCAACTGTTGCTATTTCTCGCGAGGACTAATTCGAATTTCTGTCCTGCTAAAAATATATTGATACATTATTAATAAATACTAGTTTAACTTAATTAATTAAATACCGAAGGGTACGAAAATTGAGTGAAAAAATTTTTGGCTTAACGTTGCTACCCATTGTATAAAAATTGTTGATGATAAAATCGATAGAAAGTATTTGGTCGATAGTCATAGTCACGGTAATTTGAGGGCGTCTTCTCGACAACCATCGAATTGGTATTATATACTCCACTTATTTAAATAAATACACGTTAGATATGATTATCATTATGAAATATATATGTATATATATTAGGGTGGCCCAAAAAAACCGACTATTTTTCTTTTTCGATCTCGCATGAAAATTTGATGGTTTACGATGTTTTAAGAAGCCTTTCCAAAAATCAGCTCGATAAAAAATTTTCAAGAGGTCGCTCACGAATTTTGAAAATATCAAAAGTGATCGAAATTCGAGTTTTTTATTTCAAATTTTTTTCTTTTTCGTGGCAGTAATAGTTTCTATTTGTGAAATCATGACTACGCTGAAAATTTAAGTCCAAAATTTAAATATTTAAGCCTCGCTCAAGAATTTTGAATGTTTTCGAGTGCTGTCTTTTGGACGTTTTCGAGCGACCCTTGAATATTAATAATAAAGCTTCTCGATTTTTTCACCATTAATTTATATGACAATGAATACAAATATAACCCGAGAAATAGAAATAATAAGTTATTTTCATACTTTTTTACTTTTAATTCAATTTGTATGTTTATTCGCTTATTCAAAACTTAGCATATAAAAGTTATATTTTACTGAAATAACAATAATTGAGTTATAAAAAAATACAAAACCTTATTCAAACTATTAGTTACATATTATCAGTTAATGTTCGAAATTCTTGAACGCCGTTTAAATATTTAAATTTTGGGCTGAAATTTTCAGCATAGTCATGATTTTATAAAAATAAACTATTGTAGCCACGAGAAAGTAAAAATTTAGAAATTAAAAATCCGAATTTCAATCATTTTCAATATTTTCAAAATTCGTGAGCGACCTCTTGAAAATTTTTTGAGCTGATTTTTTGAGAGACTTCTTAAAACATCGTAAGCCAACAAATTTTCATGCGAGATCGAAAAAAATAAAATAGTCGGTTTTTTTGCACCACCCTAATATATATATATATATATATATATATATATAAATAAATGTGAAAAAATACATGTTAAATATTTAAATGTCGCTATCTATGGGAAACTCTATGACGCCCTAACAACTTTCCTACCTCAATATTTTCGGTACTCCCGAAGACATCGGTGCCCGTTATGTATATATATATATATATATATATATACATATAAAGAAAAATGACTTCACTATTTTTTTTTGTAACATTATCTTGTAAAAAAAAAAAAGGTTACAATAATTATTGTGGATTTAGCTGACATATTAATTACTTCATAATTAAATCTTTAATGTTATGTAAAATCAAGAAGTGTAGGGTTAAATGGTCTAAAATTTTTTGGGGGTAATATGGGTCTTAAAAGAATTCTGTTTTTACAATCGAGTGACCACTTTATACTGAGTAATAAAATTTTTTTTAGTAGATCATATTAATTTACTCTTAATATTTGTTATTTTTGAGTATCAAAACTGTGAGTTAAAATTTATAAAAGTAATGAATGACCTGTTTTGCACGGATTACTTTTATTAAGCAATAATCACAGTCGACACAATTATAAAGTGAAGCAAGATAAGATATTGAATACTTCGGCAAAAGTAAGTCATTGAAAATTTTTTATCAATTGAAATTTTCAGGTATCAATTTTTCTTTCATAATCGACCATTTTATCTTACATTTCTGAAACTATCTTTAAATGATAAAAATACGCTTGTTAATGTTATAAATATAAAATAAATAATATTTTAATTGTAAATTTGACTGCGTGTCTAATACAAAATAATAATAATATTATATAATATATAAATATATTGTCGGAGTATTTTATATCGTTATAATTACATAAATTCAACTACATTAATTACAATAAATATCAAATAATAATAAAAAATTTAATTATTAAAAAATTAAAGCTGTTATTTGTTTGGATAAAGTATACTTGACATCGACTTTAAAATTTGATGTAAACGCTAGTAAAATGCTTGTTAATCTTATATATAAAGAGTAATATATATTAAAAAAAAAATATATATATATACATACACACATATACATATTGATAAATTAAAAAAATATATGCAATATATACATACACTAGACTGTCATGTGAAATATTTTTTTTTAATGCTCTGTTCAAAATTATTTAGTATACTCGGGTCAAAAATAAAACTCGTTTCAGAATTGGTTTACTAAGTCGAAATTTAGAGCTGTTTTACTCAAGACACACTCGACTTTTTCTTATGGAGATATGAAATACATTGAGTTTTAAATATTTTAGAGCAAAAAAGCTCTAAAAGTTGACAAAAATTCAAGTCGATATCTTAAAATCGTCGGCAAATCGATAATTTCAAAAGAAAATAAGGTGAAGTGAGCCTGTCATCAAATTTTATTTTTGATCCAGGCATACACTATTGAAAATTTTTTCAATTTTCAAGGATAATTGTCATGGAAAATAAATCGAATATTTATTAGAATTCATGTTCTACGAAGTTACGTACTACATTTATGATTAATAGATAATTATTTTTCATAATTTTATGGCAAATTATATGGAATGAGCGGCATTTTAATTTCTCATTAACGGTTATGGAGAATTTTTTCTTGTTAAATAATTTTTGACAGTATCAAAAAAAAAAAAAAAATGAGTCTAATGTATAAAGCATTTTACTCCAAATTTGACGGTTTGGAAAATGTTAATTTTCTTGTAACTATTAAAAAAAGTGTATGGATACTTAGTAGGTCAAGTTAGCCAAAAGCAAGTAAAAATCTAACGTGTTCTTCATTCATTTTTGAATGCTTTTGGCTAACGTACTCTACTGAATACCGATTTAAGCAAAAAAATCAAATTTAATTTATTTTTTGGACCCGGGGACTCGTTCGAGGGATGTCTTTTTTTGTTTTCTGTCTATAACGTCTTGAAAAATTGGCCGATGGAACTGATTTTTCTTGAATATTATTGAAAGTATTTCTACCCGATTCTTTAGTTTTATAATTCAAATATTTTTTTGGTTCTTTATTTTTTTTTTTTTAATTTTTAACTCTTCTGTCTTTTACTCAATTTTTAAGACCAGTCCAATCTTAGAATCTTAGAGATTACTATTTCTTCATTTTCAAAAATTAAAAAAATTATTTGTCTGTACATCATAATTATACAAAATAAAAGTTCAGAAAAAATTACTATTGAGATACAATAATTTTTTACGTCGAATATAAGTAGAGAGTAGTTTCAGTTTATTTTCTATAATGTAGCTTTAAAATAACTATTATAATTTTCAAACTACAAAAACCAGGGTAAAAATCTATTCAATAATTTTTTAGATTTTTATCGAAAAGTAAAACGAAAAAATTGAAAAAAAATCACCTTATTCGGTCTATTTTTCTAAAAGTTACAAACAGAAAACCATAAAAAGTCATCTTCACAGTTTTTTAATAAATAATAAAATAAAAACCGGCTTCTGCGAAGCAATTACAATCAAATGAAATCCATTACCATACCAATCAATCATAAAAATGTATTTTATTGTTATCATTAATTATTAATCAATAATTATTATTGCAAAAGAACAATAAATTTGAAAAAAATTACATGAATAGTTCGCTAAGCGAAATAAAAATGTACCTAATGTTCGATCTCTATACATATATCGTGATATAATAAATATATATTTAAAAAAAAATAATAATGTGTAAGATAATAATAACAATAAAATATATATATATATATATAAAAGATATTTAAAATATTAAACAATTTATTTATTTCTAACATTGAAAAATAATTGCGGAAGTCATGTTGAATATTATTTGTTTTTTTTTTCTTCAAATGAGGGAGAGTAATTATTAATAGATATAAAAGAATGACAAGTACAGTATTACGTGATCTATTTACAAGTGTGTGTATTTTCGAGATAACAGATAAGAAATGAGTAATGAATTACGAGTGATGATGGTAACAAATTGTCCGGCTGAGTACATATGTTTATGTAGTGTCTACTATATATTTGACGGACGCGCACGAGAGAGTCAATATATTATTTTTTTTTTTGAGTTAATTAAGATAAATTTAGTAATGTTTACATTGACGATTAAAATTTGTTTGTTACTGTATGTTGTGGAGGGTCAGAAAAATCCGCATTACAAAGATGACCGAGACACGATGGTCCACTTGTTTGAATGGAAGTTTCGGGATATTGCTGATGAATGTGAACGTTTTTTGGGCCCAATGGGTTACGGAGGTGTTCAGGTATTTAATTATTTTATAATTGATAATTGCGGGGCTGCTAACATACTCGAAAAAATTCGTTGGTTTTAATTAATTTTTTGTTTTTTTAAATATTCGTAAGGTCGAAGGAAAGATTCATTCCGTAGATAAAATTCTTAAAATTAATTTCTGGAGAAGTAAATTATCGTAAAATTAAAAAAGAGTGAGAAAATTTAAATAAGATTTTTTTTTTTTAAATTTATGTTGCATTGTATTAAATAACAATTTGAAAGCTTAGTAATTCGAAAATCGATACCTAACACATTAAAATTTTAAACAAAACCAACTATAATGCGTCTTGAAAAATATTAAAGTGGGAAATTTAAATTGAGTTGAAATTTTTATTTTTTAAACATTTCTTAATTTTTTACATAAATTATAAGCAATCAAAATTTTTGAATGATATATTGCAATCGCGTTCTTAAAAATAACAAATGAACTTTTTTATTGTTAATTAATTTGTTTTAATTTAAAAAACAAAAATTAATTTCTTAAAATTGCACATAAACAAAAATTTTTAAATACAAGATTCAAATTCAGATAATTACTGTTTGCTGTCTTTTAAAAAAATTTATTTCCTAAAATAATCTATGGTGACATTCATTTAATAAGCATGAAAATAATTAATTTTCTTTTGAAATAATTTTTTTGAGAAAATGTATAAAGAGACTAGATCCCGGTAAGATAATAGGATATTTTAACTTTTCAACTTTAATAATTTCCGGTATCTAAATTTTTGAATTTACTGAAAGAATTAATAGCATTTTTTTTTTTGTAAATAATTTTATTTTTGATAACATTAGATTTTGCTTTTTTGAGGTACCTTTATTAGTTTATTCAAAAAATTCAAAATTAATGTGAAGAAAAAACTATTATTAGCTTAAAAGTGTAATGAAAACTTAAATTTTTATAAACCAAATTCTGTACACATAAATTTTAGCTATGAATTTAATAAATTAATGTTTAGTTAAAATAATTATTATTATGATGATGATTATTATTATGAAATAGTAATCAATATTTTATATACATGTATTACATTAAGTGTGAAGTTTAGCCCATTTTACCTCCATAATAAAATTAATAAGAAGGATTGCATGAAATAAAATGTTCTGTTTAATATATTGTTTAAAATAAGCCACAAAATTTATTTTCCAACAAAACATAAAAATAGTATATTATAGACACCATGCAAGAAAGCCAGCAAACACAGATTGAGAAGACCTACTTTCCTCCATGGTGTGTATTAAGATGTCCGTTTATTTCCTAAATTAGATTTTTTTACTTCGCCATAATATAAATCATTTATTTGTGATCCAAAAATCATAGAATATAAAAATTTCTTCCAATGCCGTTTAACCTTGCCTAAGTAATGATACTTTTCAATTTTAGTACAATGAGAAGAATTTTATTACTAGCTTGAAAATAAGCAGACAGCCATAACTAATGCTAATTTTTGTAGGAAATTTACCGCTCTTCAAAAAAGGTTTCTATGTTTTTTTCGTAAATTTAATTATTTAAGAGACATTGAAACTCAAAGTTTGATTTGTTTATAAAAATTAGCGTTTTTGTTTGAAATTTGATTACTCTTTAACACATAGACATACAATTATGCGCTATAAATTTTTTTGTAGGAAAGTTATAGTTCTTTAAAAAAGAATGCTTGCGCTTTTTTCGTAAATCCAACCATTCAGGTGATATTGAAGCTGAAAGTTTGATAAATTTAAAAAATAATGTTTTTCGTTTAAAATTTTACATCTCTTCAACAAAGGGATATAAAAAAAATAGTGGAGGTGATTTAAGTTGACGACAACCCTGCTTTGACATTTGACGACAGTAGAGCACTACTACGCTTCGCGTTTGAGGTGAGTAAAAATTTTAGTTATTGCAATGTTTTCTACAGTTTTTATTCTTTATATATTTTACATTACATAGTCTTTAGGTTACGTTACAAGCGATTTAAGTTCCTATTTACGTGGGTAAATATTTTTTATATATATCTAACAAACTACTCTAAACTTTTTCGGACTATGTTTCTTAGCCATCTGTTTCCATTTCCTTTTCCATATTTTTTTGCAATTACGGAGTGTTTTTAGTGGGCAAGTTTGCAGACAGATGGCAATCTGGCGGCTATATGGAACGAATCCCACAGGTCAATGTATCACCTTGTGAAAAATAATTCATTTGCTCTCTGTAGGATTCGAACCTGAGCCTGGCCAGTACACGGAAAGAAAATTCTAGCAAAATTTTACGATGTTAATATCGTAATCGTGGACTAGACTTTTATTAGCGTTAATTTTAAAATATCTTATTTCAAAATTTACTATGTGGGTTATATTTTTTACTATTTAACATCGTAATTTCAACAAAGACTTTTAGGATTAAAAATTACTTCAAAAATTACAATTTAACATCGTAAAAAAAATCAATGAAAATTACAATTCAAAAACTATATTTATTCTTATATTTATCTTTCTATGTTCTTTTGAATAAAATAAATAGTACAGTGCTGCCTCTGTTACAATACGATGTAAGCTCTAAAAATTACGATAATTTATCGTAATTTTTAAATATTAACTGCGTCCTCCGCAAGAGGCGGTCTCATGACATGAATGTTTATTCAAATCGTTTATCTGGACCTTAAAAAAAGGATAAAGTGTAAGCTCTTCAGTGGCCGAGTGGTCCAAGGCGTCGGACACTTCGTACGTGAAAGGACTCGGGTTCGAATCCAACGTTCGAACGATTATTATTTTATTCTTTTATTTAAAGTTTCTCTTCAAATTTAACGATATTCACATCGTAATTTATATTATAGAACTTAAGACTTTGCATTATTTGGCTGAAGTATTATTTCTTAAATGAAATTTCCAACGCTACATCGTAAAAATTACGATTTTGAAAGTCTAGTCCACCACTACAATAATCAATAGGACAAATTACGATATTATTATCGTAAATTTTGCTAGAATTTTCTTTCCGTGTACTTGAGTTCGAAGACAAGAGTGTTATCCACTCGAACACAAGTACTGGTTACAAAGGGATATATATCTACGCATTATGCATCTTTTTGTAAAAATCTTTTCCAAAAAAGCGTACTTTTTGAAACAAATCAAACTTTGAGTTTCAATATCTCTTGTATAAATGGTTAGCTTTACAAAAAAACACTTATTTTCAAGCTAGTCATGAAATTTGTCTCATTGTAGTAAAATGGGAAACTATCATTTCTTAGGCAGGGTTAAACGGCATTGGAAGAAATTATTATTTTTTTTTTTTATTATTTTTGGTTCACAAATAAATGATTAATATCATGACCAAGTAATAAAATCTAATTTGGGAAATGACGGACACCCTAGTGTGTATGCTATTTTTACCAAATTCGCACCTGAAAGTTCACTTTTTTGTCTTTGTTTGGGGGAAGAATGGCACATGTGTTCATTTTTATCATTTGTTTTTGCGTAAGAGAAAAGTATGACTCCATTCCCGCTAAGAAGGGCAGACATTTAACCTTTCGGTGCAGATATGGTAAAAAAATATCATGTTTACTTTAAAGGTATCACCAATAAATGAAAATCTTATACTACGAAATCGACCATGGTATGAACGTTACCAGCCACTATCATTCAAAATAAAATCTCGTTCCGGCGATGAAGCATCATTTGCCAATATGGTAAAACGTTGTAACGCCGTGGATGTGCGTATTTACGTCGACATTGTGGTAAATCACATGACCGCAGATGTTTCTCCAGCAATTGGAACCGCTGGATCAACCGCCAACCCTAGCACACGCTCGTATCCCGCAGTGCCATACTCGATTATGGATTTCCATCCAATCTGCGCAATAAATAATTACAACAATGCCATTGAGGTACGTAATTGCGAGTTAAGTGGTCTCCATGATTTAGATCAAAGTAGAGAGCATGTCAGAAATACAATTGTTAATTTTATCAACTCGATTATTGATCTTGGAGTTGCTGGAATTCGGTAATTCATTTTTACTTTTTATCAATAATATAATTTATTCATTATATCTGCACTTGTGGATATCGTAATCATTGACATCAATTTGAAAATAACTTTTATCTAGAGTGGACGCAGCCAAACATATGTGGCCAGAAGATCTCAAGGTTATTTATTCGCGATTGAAAAATTTGAGCGTTGCTCATGGATTTCCCGCGCAATTACGACCATTTATATATCAAGAAGTCATTGATTTGGGAGGTGAGGCTATTAAGAAACAGGAATACACACAATTGGGCAGAGTAATTGAATTTACCTTTGGAATTGTTCTGGGAAATATTTTTCGGGGGAATGAACCGCTTAAGTACTTAAAGAACTGGGGCAATGGCTGGGGTCTTTTGGACTCCGGAGATGCATTGGTTATGATTGATAATCATGATAATCAACGAGGTCATGGCGCTGGTGGCGCTACTATTTTGACTTACAAAGTCCCTAAGCAATATAAGGTATTTTAATATTATTCAACGAATAAATTTGAAAAACTTAAGAAATTAAATCGGTGAAAAATGACTAAAATTCAAAATAATGTTGTTTTGGTTATAATTATCGTATTAACCTGAAAAAAAAATTTAAAAACTTCAATTCTCAAGTTGAAGATGTTTTAGATCGATTTAATCATTATTTTTTTTGGAAAAGTTACAGCGGAAAGGACAAGAGCGAAATAAATTGGGAAATTTTTCTAAAACATATTTTAATTTTGTTGAAATTTTTGAAAAAAAAAAATCGGTCCTAGAGCTTGAAACCATTGTTGTAAATACATTTTCGAGCTTGAAGAGCTCGAAAATACTTTTGTATGCCATTGTTTTCACAAAAAAAAGTTTTCTAGCATTTATAACTGCCACGATATCTCACGAACGAATTAATCGATTTTGATGGTTGAGGCGGCAATCGACGCGTTTTATTGAGTTCTAGATCTGATTAAATTTTGAAGTCGATCGTTTGAGTCGTTTATGAGAAATCAATAAAAAACAAAAAAAAAAAAATTATTTTTTTCGTAATTCGCCAATATTTTCGAGTCTACTTGATCAAATGATCTGAAATTTTCAGGAAAGTTGATGGCCAACAACCTTTTTTGATTGACGCCTTAACCATCCAAATCGGTTCATTAGTTAAAAAGTTATAGACCGTTCACACACATACATACACACATTCATACATACAGTATGTACACTCGGACATTATTCTGAAAATAGTCAGAATAGCTTCCTAGGCCCTCAAAACGTCGACATCTAATGAAAACTCGATTTTCGAAAATCAGGGTGAAACCCATAACTTCCCGAATTTTTCGAAAATCATCGATTTTATTAGCGGGAAGTTAAAAAAAGAAAAATCGGTCTGTCAGTTGACCCTGCGGGCCAGCTCCAAAACTTCCCGCAGTTTTCGAGCTCCTTGAGCTCGAAAACATTGTTGAGAATACATTTTCGAGCTCTTCGTGCTCGAAAACACTTTTGTATGCCTTTGTTTTCGAAAAATAACGTTTTTTACCATTTTTTTCTCCAACGATATCTCTCGAACGAAGAAACCGATTGAGGCGGTTAAGGTGGCAATCGACGCGTTTTATTGAGTTCTACAACTGATCAGATTTTGAAATTGATTTATCGAGTCGTTTTTGAGAAATTTCCAAAATACTAAAAAAAATTTTTTTTTTTAATTCTTTCGACAACGGTTTCTCTTGAAAGAATCAACCGATTTTGATGTTTGAGGTAGCATTCGACGCGGCTTATAACGCTTCAGAGCCCAGTTGATTTTGGAATCAATTCATCGAGCTCGTAAAAAGTTATCCGAAAAAAACATTTTTGAAAAAAGTTTATTTTTGGAATATCTCCGAACGAGCCCTACCGATCAAGCTCAAATTTTTTCAGCATCGAGATATTGACAAACCGCGCCGAATGACACCTTGACGACCTAAATCGGTTCATCCGTTCAGAAGTTATAGATATTTACATACGTACGTACGTATATACATACATACATACACTCGGACATCATCGTGAAATTAGTCAGAATAGCTTCCTAGAACTTCAAAACGTCAATATCTATTAGAAATTCAATTTTTGAAAATCGGACTGAAACCAATAACTTACCGAATTTTTGAAAATTTGCAATTTTCTTAGCGGGAAGTTAAAAATTGAAGGTGTAATTTATTGAAGATTTGAAAGTCGAGCTTGATTAACATGATATGAGTGGTATTATTTTATTAGTTTTGAAAAATTTTAGGAGTAATCCTGATGTTTTGATATAATTTAATAAGGAGTCAGTAAATTTACCTAAGAAAATTAAAAATAAAATGATAAGTTTTCAGGTGAACTCATAACAATTGAGTAGTAGTATGAACTTCAAATAATAAACATAATAGCCCGTGAAAAAATTTATCTTTTCACGGGCTATTATGAGTCAAAAATGCAATTTACATACTGAGCTCATAAAATAAATAGAGTTTCAACTTTTTTATTTGTATTGTATTCCAGTTTTTCGCCTACATATTTTTTTTTTTAATTGTTAATAACACGTTATTTATTACAATGTGGATATTGCTGGTTATTTAAGTGCACTACATTGTAGAACAAATTTTTTAATTACTTTATTAAATTTTCGTAATAAAAAAGAAATTTAAATAATAGAAAAGAGAGAATGTAATTTAAATTTCCCGGTTACTATTATTTCGGTTTTGATTTGAAAATTTCAAATTTTTTTTTTTTTTTTTTTCTACTAGAACATAAAATATTGAAGTGTACATTTTACGATTTTCTAGCTTTTTTAAATTCAGAAATGAATTTAATTTTGGTAAAATAACTTAAACTAAAGCTACAGTATTTTGAATGTTGGTAATTTTTCTACTATGAAATAATTTAGTTGTTTTGAAGCCTGAGTAATTAACTAATAAATAAACTAAACAGATGGCAACAGCATTTGAACTAGCTCATCCTTATGGTACAACCCGAGTGATGAGTTCATTTTATTTCGACGATCCGAGCATTGGACCACCGGCTTACGAAAATGGTACAATAATTTCTCCAGAAATTGATTCGAAAACAGGTGGCTGCAAAAATGGATGGGTTTGTGAACACCGTTGGCCTCAAATTCGTAAAATGGTTTTGTTCCGCATGGTAGCCAAAAATGATCCAATTAAAAACTGGTGGGACAATGATGATAATCAAATAGCATTCTCTCGCGGTTCAAATGCATTTATTGCTCTAAATAATGATGATGACGACTTGCGACGTAATTTAACTACTGGTTTGCCCGCTGGACGTTACTGTGACGTGATAACTGGTGAAGTTGAGAATAATAAATGCACTGGAAAGATTGTCGATGTTGACAAAGATGGTATTGCATTCATTGACTTACCGGCGAAAGCAGAGGACGGCGTAATTGCAATACACATTGGACGTCAATCATTGGTATAATTTATATTACTTAAAATCAATAATAACAATAAATGTATTTAGAGGTTATAAATTAATTATTTTTTTTTATTTTTAGCTAAAGTCTTGAGTTATTACTTTCAATATTATTTGATATTTATTGTGGGAAATAAATAATAATACTATTAATAATAATAATAATAATAATAATAAAAATAAAAAAATATTTATTATCAAATATTTATTTGATTGATGAAAATTGAATTATTCATTAAAAAATAAAAATATGTATAGTATGTTCCAAAGAAAAGAAAGTAATTATTCTTTAATAAATTATAGGAGATGCACAGTTATTGTATTTTTTTATATTTATCGATACAAAACCGCCTAATGGGCTTCCCGCTTCTTTTCTCCATTCCCTTCAATCGTTCCCCCTTTTTTTATCTTCCGTTCTCTTGTTCACCTCTATATGTACTCTAGTTCTGTCTACATCTTTTCCTTTTCTTTTTTTTTTCTTAATTCATCAACCCTAATTACCTAGTCCAGCAATTTATTTTTTTATTGCTCTCACTCTCATTTCTCACTAAATTGTCATAACGGGTTTCCAAGATATTGAATGCTTCTCTGATTATCGCAAATGGGTGCACACTGTTTTCGCTACTTTGGGGTCGCAAACACCTGATGATAGCATTCTGGATACCCGAATACTAAAGAAAAATAATGATACAGCTAGTAATATTGTTCCGTCACCTGCCACAAACAGTAGTAACGCTCATCCAACTCGTAGATGTCTTACCATAGCAGTGAAGATTGACTCTCCAGCTACTGTGATTAAAATAATAAATGCAAAGAAGAAACTTGGTGTTCTCAAGTGGTCTATGATCAAATCCAACTTGGTGTCAGTCTCTAACGAGGGTATTGCCAATTTCAAAGATGAATTTACTATCTATATCAATGAATTACTCTCTAGTAGAACCTTTAAGTTACTTGGTGAGGCTAAAAATCTACTGAAACTATTTGGATATAAATATATCTGGACCAAACATGACTCTATGATGGTCAAGAAGGAGGATGGTACGCTAATCCAGATCATCTCTAGTCAAGCTGATCTGCAACGCCTTAAACAACAACTCAGCACTGCAGAATAAGTAGTAGCGACATCTTCAAGTCACCGCTGCAAGATTACATCCCACGCAGTCATCTGTGATAATGGTACAACTACTCTTAGAGCTTGCTGTCCTAATGCTAACTCTTTGAGAGCGCATATGGATGTTTTATTGCAATTTCTAGACTCAAACTTAATACAACATCTCATCCTCATTACTGAAACCTGGCTGGCTGAAACAATACCTGATACAGTTGTTACAATACCTAATTACAACATTATTCGTAATGATCGGAATACTCATGGAGGCGGAGTCACTATATACTTTCATGATTCTTTAAACTTATCTGTCATCCATAAACTCTTGATCATTTCGACTGGCCAATCTGTCCTGCTTAAAAAATCCGATAGATTCTTATAGCTGTATGTATAAGGACCTATACTTAACTATAGCACTTCTCATAGAACTCATTCATTTTTATAAAATTTCTATGGAAATTTCTGAGAATCTATTGGATTCTATGAGATTTTCTAAACCGGGTGGTGTTCCAGAGTAT
This sequence comes from Microplitis deprimator, assembly GCA_964016945.1. Taxonomy (NCBI): domain Eukaryota; kingdom Metazoa; phylum Arthropoda; class Insecta; order Hymenoptera; family Braconidae; genus Microplitis; species Microplitis deprimator. The sequence continues at coordinate 5,532,892 of OZ024712.1, read as the reverse complement.
ATCATATGCAAACTACAAGTAAAGAGAACAGCTCCAGTTCTTGTTGCGGCTATCTATCGCCCACCTCATGCACCGTTCACTCCAAATTCTGATCTGGCTTTTACACAAACTGCAGCAATGGATGACTTAAGTCATAAAGTCATTCTTGGAGATTTTAATGCTGATCAGCTTCAATAGAGTTTTGACGCTCAATCCGTCAAATCATTTATCAGTAGCAGCTTACTTAAATTAGTTGATCATGGGGTTACTCATGTTACGAAACAATCAGAAACGTGGTTTGATTTGTGCATTGTTGATAGTCAAGACCATATAATTAACTGGGGCAAATCGGACAGGCCTCTTGGAGCGGAACATTAATTAATTAATGTAACGGGACCGAAGTCTACCTCCATTTTACCGGAGGCCGTCTCCTCGCCTATTTCAAGCATACAAGCACTGCGTAACATTCCTATTTTCCACCATAATATAATAATAGCGAAATATGAGCATAAGCTCATATTGGCTTACCCAGGGATCAATGATCTGATCAAATATCATCTTGCGTGTGGGTGCCTCACCAACAACCACCACGAATCCTACCTCTCTTGGGCCGAGCACTACTACCATCTCAGGAAATAAAGAGACTGTGGTCGAAGTGGGCTTGGAAGGGCCTCCCGTGGTACCGATTCCCTATATTGATCGACATGTTACGTAGATTAGTGGTGCGACGCAACTTCATCTCAATACCCTAAAAAGGGTTTCTTCCACTTTATAATCACAAATATTTCAGACACACCATTACACACACTTGCCCTCATTCATCACTAAGTGATCTCTTATCTACGAGTTTTTTCGGGTGCCATGATTTTTTAAGACCAATTACGGCGGGGTTTGGCCCACTCAAGAAGAGGAGCGGGACATTACTTGATATATATTGAAATGCAGCTAGCTGGACAAATCACAACAAGCAAGAAAATTGTCACCCAACATCTAGACAGCCTATCGTCGCTGGCAGCTACATCTTTCATGTCAGGACTTTATGCAGATACTATCGTCTGAGTATACAGTTATTCAGTCAGCGGGCTCATTTACCATTAGATTTATTTCTCACGTTGATAATTTTTCTCCTTGTCGCCAAGTCATTATTAATTTTTTAAGAATGACGCCTCGGATAATGCCAGAGCTAAATAAGTCTGAACGCAAGGTTCGAAAAATAATTCCAACGAAACAGATCCCACAGAGATTTGCTGCTCTATCGGTATTAGCGGGATCTACATAGAGCGAAGCTTCGTGATGCCAGGATTTGCTACTCTAGCAATAAGCTGAAAGATCTGTCTGCAGGTGCTATGTGGAAATAAGTTGGTAAGCTTGGACTTCTTAAAGTTAATAACCCCAACCCTCTAGCTGTTGATCCTGCTGAGCTTTGTAAAACATTTGGCAAGGTCTCCAGACGTGTGATCTCTAATAAATTGCAGTTTATTCCACCTGCTGTTAAGATTGGTGAGCAGCCAGAGTTTGTCCGAGGTGAAATCACTTCTGACACAGTAAAACGGGCCATCATGTCCATCAAATCTGACGCGGTCGGTGCAAACGGTATCTCAAAGAAAATGATTGTTGAATCTCTTCCTCCGATACTTGAACCCATAACTGAATTGATAAATAAGTCTATAAGGGACTCTACATTCCCTGATACCTGGAAAAAAGCTATTATCGTTCCCATAAATGCATAAATAGTCCCAACACCTACCAAAATCACTGACTACCGGCCAATTGCTCTATTACCAATTCTTGGCAAAGTACTTGAAAGGATAGTCTTCCATAAAGTTACAAAGTACCTTACCGACTACAAACTACTCGACCAGCTTCAATGTGGCTTCAGAAAGTGACGCAGCACTCAACTTGCTCTATTAAGACTTATCAATGATGTTCGCTTTAACATAGACAAGCGTATGGTCACCTTCTTATTGTTGTTCGATTTCTCAAAAGCTTTTGACATAGTCGATCCACAGCTACTCATTCGCAAGCTTATCATGATTGGTTTTTCTGAGCCAGCTGCTGCATGGGTTACCTCCTTATACCTTCTCTTGTACCTCGATTCTATTATTCTGTTAAATATCCAATGCCCCTGTCTCTCCCTTTTTTGACTCTCTGCTGACTTCCATTTTTCTATTTTCTCAAAGAGAGAGGTAGTTTGAAAAGATTTCAAATTTATTTTGAATGTTCAAGAAAGTTGAACAATCTTTATGAATGTTTCAGAAAGTTCTGGAATTCTATCGAGTATTCCAGAAAGTTCTGTTCCTATTTGAAGTGTTTCGGGAGGGCTCAATTCTTCAGCATTCTAATATTTTTTAGATTTTCTCTTGAGCTACCGCGGTATCTTGCAAGTTGAACAATGCAGTGGGAGAGATATTCTCAAAGTGACCTGCATGTTGAAGAGTTAAAATTTTTTTCGGATATCCTGGAATTATCAATTTTATTTGAAAACTTACATTACGTATAGTAAAATTATAATTATTTGCTAGACTGTAAAAAATTTGGCTATAAAAATAGCCCCGAGAACTTTACACGGCCGTGTAGTGTGAAATAACAGTCTAAAAAATACTTGATGTAAATTATTCATCCGTGTAATTTTAACACGGTGATATCTACTTTTTTTACACCATTCCGTGTTAATCATTATAATTTTGATTAATGAGCACAAATGATCATTGAAAATCTTTAACTATTTAATCAATAACTATAATCATTTTATTTAGATATTGAACAGTATTTTGAACATTTAAATATTTTTATAAATATTTTTCTTAACGCAAAATTATCATAAATTACACATTTACACGCTTGACGGTGTAAAAATTTTTAATTCACACTACTTAAATTTAACACGATATTTAGTGTAATTTTCATACCAAAATTTTGACACCGAGTGATTTACGCTACATCGAGTCTAAAATTTTTTTACAATGTATTATTATGTTGACATGATTTATATTAATTAACGGACTTATAATGGATTCATCACCAATATTCTATATTACATTAATAATAATAAACAATATTACTATTACAGTATAAAAGTAAAGTAGTACTATGATAGTATATTAATCATAAATATAAGTTTACTTATAATTAGTCTATATAGAATAATTGAATGACAAATATCGCTCAATTTTACAATTAAAGAATTATAACGATGCGTTTGAAATCTATTCGTGCAGGTCTTAAGAGTATAGCAGAAAATATGTTCAGTAAAATTCAACTTGGAACCAACATCTTAACATCAGAAATATTAAGATCCGAGGCTGCCGCAATGTTTAAGTCCATAAAATTTGAAATTCCTCTTCCCACAAATTTACAAAGTATTGAATGTAAAAAAATTAAGGGCGAAGTTCATCTTAATAACCATAAATGGAGTGACCTGATGTTTGATATTGAATCTGGACGTATAAATAAATTTTGGGGGAAATTGGGAATTAAAAATGCAATTAGTCCTGAATCTGAAATTCTGTTACGTAATAAATTGGTAAATAATCCGGCTAAAAGAATAGCTGATATTGACGACACCATTGATGAATTAAGGCCAAAAATGAAGGACTTTGATATTAAAATTAGCGAGATTGAAAAAAAACTTAGCCAAAAAAACCAAAGAAAGTTGGTTGATTACGCGAAAGCAAGCGCAATAATAGTTACTACTACTACTGCTCTTAGTGCTGGTATCGCACATGTTATTACCGAAATGAATAAAGCTAAAGGTTGTTTTCTTTATGTTCATAGAGAGCGATGTAAATTAACTTTACGTTCATGTATTAATAATCAACCACCTCATAATACACCAAGTTGTGACTCGAAGGCAGCTATTGAAAATGAAAAATTAAATTTGAATTTAATGATACGTAAAGTCAAAACGGAGGATCCATTGATATCCAAACTAATTCAAAAATTATTATTGAATCTAACCGATCCTGATGAGATATCTTATATTAACGATAAAATAAAGAAAAAATTAGAGGACAAAACAATAACGAATAAGGAAATCGAAGAACTCATTGAGAAAAATGATAATGAAGATAGACTAAATGAGTTTTATAATGAAAATGAAAGTGATTTAAAAATTATGAATCCTTGTGATCTTGTTGAAAAAGATGAGGAAAAATATGCGTGTATTGCGTGTGATTCGTCAGCGCCCCATAATTCTGTAAAATATATCGATGCTACTTATTTTACGGACAACGAAAGATCACGTTGTGAAGAAAATCCGACGGCATGGGAGGCAATTGCTAAGATGTTCGGTGACACTATTCATGATGTTGTAAAGCAAATATTAGGTGGTGGCAGCTTTTTATATGATCTCATTCTGTATATCGTTTATGCCATTGTCGGTTTTATAATTTTATGTGGCATTGGTTATGCTGTTCAATCTTTCCGTAAAAATAAAACCGACAATGATGATGATGTTAGCTACTCAAAACTTGAAAATGAACATTAATTATTAAATTGCTGATCAATACAAAAAAAAGTATTGATCATACGTCTAAAAGTGATTTCATAAACTAAATCAATTTTTCGATTTAAAAAAAAAAAAAAAATTTGATAAACGGTCGATCCTTCAGGCTAGCCCCGAAACTTCCCGCTGTTTTCAAGCTCGAAGAGCCCAAAGACATTATTGATAATACATGTACGAGTTCTTTGAGCTGAATACCTTTAAATGCATAGGTACCTTCGATCTCTGAGTTCGAAAAAAGCTATGTTTTGTACCAATCTCCGAGAATTTGAGAAACAAAATAATCAATAAGGATCGTTCATTAAATTTTTGCTCACGATTATGCTTAATAAATTCAATTTTTTTGGACAGAAACTGATAGGAATGATCAAGATGGAGATTTATATGAACTTTTAATCAAACAAGCGAGTTAATATAGAAAACATACGGAAAAAATTATCAGAATCAGTAATTCTCGAAATTTTTGATGATGATATTATTTAAACTAACAATACGATTGTAATATTTTTATGCAGAGATCATTAAACACTATGAAGGCAAAGGAACACTATAAGTTTCGGAACCTACACTGAAAAAAAGAAATATTTGTCCCAAATAAATCAATTTATTTGTGGCTTTTTTTCGAATATTTCTTAATGACAAATACATATATTTGGTACAACTAAATATGACAGTTGATTCAAATAATTTTATAATTTGACAGAAATATATCATTTATTTGTGGTAAGTAATTGATATATTTGTGGTAAAGATATTAAATTTGTGACAAATAACCTAAAATATGGCTATACTATACATATATTTGAAGCCCTTATTTATTTGTAGCAATTGGATCATTTCTTTACCACAAATAAATCACTTATTTCACGCAATTGAACTACTCAAATATATTATATCTTTCTCACAATTAAATATTTATTTGGCCATATCCAAATATACGATATCTTTGACTCAAATAAATCTTAGTTGGCTCGAGTAAATCTTTTTTTCTGTGTATATATGATGATTAACATTATGCGTTATCCAGGAAAAAAGAAGTAAATTATTATTTTTTAATTTTCCATTGCCGACATTTTACGAACTAATCAACTGATTTTGAAGTTTGAGGCGGCATTTAACACAGCAGTTCAGTCTTTAACGCTAAAAAATATTTGGAACCAATCGGTTCAGTGATTTTAAATTTATTTGAAAAAAACACTTTTTTTAAATTTGTTCTCCAACGATATATATTTCTCGAAAAAAGTAACCGATTGAGATGGCTTTTGCGGCAATCGGTGCAGTTTACTAGGTTCTAGAGCTGAATGAAATTTAAAATCAACCAATACAATTTTTTTAAAGATATTTGGAAAAAACCGTTTTTCACCATTTCTTTCTCTAACGATATCTCTAGAACAAATCAACTCAGTAAGATGGTTCTTGGAACAATCGACGCGTTTCATTGAGTTATAGAGCTGGTTGGATTTTGGACTCGATTGATCAAGTTGTTTTTGAGAAATTTTAAAATAACTAAGAAAGTTTTTTTTTTTGGTATTTATCAACTATTTCAAAGCCTATTCAATCAAATGACTTGAAATTCCCAGGATACTTGATGGCTAACAAATTCTTTCGATTGCAGCATGAACACACACACACACACACACACACACACACACACACACACACACACACACACGATTCGGAACGATTTGCAATGTTAAATGCCCATAAGAAGGGTGATTTAAAAGTATTCAAAGTATTCAAAAGCAATAAAAAGTATTTAAAATTTTTTTTTCTAATCGTTTTAAATCGTTTCTATTAATAAGGGATATATTTTTGTTCAGCAAATAGTTTTCTTTGCTAATATGCATGGAAAAAATATTATTTAAATCTTAAAATTTTGAAAGTATCGGTTTCTACTTAATTTTATTTTTCTTTTTTTGAAGTTAGGTTTTGTACGACAACTTTGATGATTTGAAAATAAATGTAAACTTAACAATAACAATACATATTACGATGATTGCCAACAGCAAATGAAAAAAAGTAATTCTCTAAAAAATGTGGAGTTACGCAGTTTTCTACTGAGAACGACGATATCTTATATTAATGTAACTTTTTACACAAATTATATACACACAGACTAATTATCCCCACTAACATTCTCCACGTCTTTTGGCTTTCTCTTTATTTTTTATCAAATATCTTCAAAAACCGGAAGAAAATCGATAGTATATAGTAGATTTCTAGAAATCTTACTTACAATAAAATACATTTTACAAATTTTCGTTTAAACAATTTATCGTTTACTGGTAACCAATAATTATATTGCATTATTGACATTGTCATTATTATAATCATTTTCCAAATGCACATGATAACGGTGCATTACTATTATGATAAAAGATAAAAAAGCTTTAAAAAAATCGTATTGACCGATAATACAAGTAATTTGTATCAGAATATACGATAACGTCTTATATATAAAATCCGCAAGTGTGACCACAAAGACACATTACAGTGAATATTTTTTTTATTCTTTAGTCAGCATGCACGCACGTGTTATTATTGTGCTCCTTATTGCCGGGCTGAATTTAGCATCAAAGATTATTGTAGCAGTTGTTTTAGCCGATGATAGTACGTTTAAGAATCCCAATTACACTCCTGGACATGATGTTATGGTACATCTATTTGAATGGAAGTGGTCGGATATTGCGGTTGAGTGTGAACGTTTTCTGGGTCCTAAGGGTTATGCCGGCGTTCAAGTAAGCATTCACATTATTATTATTTTTTTTTTCTTATTCATCAAATTATGATCCAACTTACCAACAAACTAATTTCATCCGTCCAATAAATAAATTATTTATTTATTTTAAAAAGGTTTCACCAATTCAAGAAAATATAATAATACCAAAACGTCCCTGGTGGGAGCGATATCAGCCAGTTTCTTATCACTGGATGACACGTTCCGGAAACGAGGCTCAATTCCGTGACATGGTACGGCGTTGTAACAAAGCTGGTGTTAGAATTTACGTAGACATAATAATAAATCATATGTCAGCACAACGATCCTTGAGTGAAGCTGTAATTGGAACAGGGAATTCAACGGCTGACTTAAAAACTAAAAATTATACTGCAGTACCTTATAATCATAATGATTTCCATACCTCTTGTAAAATTGAAAACTGGAATGATCCATTCCAGGTTCGTAATTGTGAATTAGTTGGTCTCCATGATCTAGATCAGAGATCTGAGTATGTAAGGAAAAAAATAGTAGATTTCATTAATGATATGATTGATACTGGTGTTGCGGGGATTAGGTCAGTTCATTAGTTTTACGTGGCTTGATCAGAAATTGAATTTCAAATTTATATATTTTATTAACAGAGTTGATGCTGCTAAACATATATGGCCAGAAGATCTCGCGATTATCTATTCCCGTTTACATAATTTGAGTACTGAACATGATTTCCCTGCCGGAGCACGTCCTTATATTTATCAAGAAGTTATTGATATGGGCAGTGAGGTAATTTCAAAGTATGAATACAATTCTTTAGGCGCAGTAACCGAATTTAAGTATGGGTTAGAAGTAAGTCGTGGTATTCGTGGTGAAAATCCTTTGAAGTGGTTCAAAAACATTGGGGAAGAATGGGGACTGCTATTTAAGAAAGACGCGCTAATTTTCATCGACAACCATGACACCCAACGCAGTCATAATGGCGTTACTGCTGTCTTAACTCATAAAGAAGTTCGACTATACAAAATGGCAGTTGCATTTATGTTAGCGCATCCTTACGGCAATCCACGGGTCATGAGTTCATTTGCGTTTGATGATTTTGATCAGGGTCCACCTACTGATGTTAATGGCAACATATTAACTCCGATAAGTGATAATAATAATAATAGTATTCACTGTGCTGATGGATGGATTTGTGAGCATCGATGGTCGCAAATAGCTAATATGGTTGGATTCCGTAATACTGTGGCTGGAACGGAAATCTGTGAATGGTGGGACAACTGGAATAACCAAATCGCTTTTTCACGTGGCAATAGAGGATTTATTGCTATTAATGCTGAAAAATATGATCTGAACAAACGTGTAAAGACTTGTCTTCCTGAGGGTATTTATTGTGACATTATTTCGGGGGATTTAGTTGGAGATGGTTGCACAGGAAAACGTTTGGTTGTTGATATTAATGGTTTTGCTAATGTTAATATTGTTATGAGTGACCAAGATCATGCCGTTGCATTTCATATTAATGTAAGTTTGTTTATTTATTCTTGTTTTAATTACTTGTTTCTAAATTCGCTTATTTTTTCAGGCGAGAATGAATTGAAATGGATTTTAAAAGAAGTAACCCTAATTAATTTTTTTAGTATGTACTATAGTACGAGTGTTCGTTTTCGTTATTTTATACCAAATATAGTTATTAGTCGTTTAACCATGTGTTGAAAGAGTGTTATTTCGCACGAGATAAATTAAATAAACCTATCTACGATCGAAGATAAGACATTCGAAGAATTATTGTTGGTGTCATTATTCCCTGGTTGAGGAATCCGATTCACTTCAATAGAATTCAATCGGAAATTTCCGATTGAATCCGATTGGGATCCGATTAAGTTTAATCGGAAAATAATATTTTTATTTCGTGCATTTTTTCCGATTGAAATCGATCCATTGCGATTAAACTCACTCGGATGACAATCTAAATCATTAACGATTGTCGTGCAGATGTAAAAAAAACGTCAACGTTGGAGTTAATTTTTAGGCATTCGGCCAACCTGAGCCTGTAATTACTTCAGAGTTAAATAAGTCAAGTATACTTCTATGAATCAAATTTTTGTTTTTTTTTTTTAATTTTATATGAATAATAAAAAAAAAAAAAATAAAGAAATGGAAATAGATCTGGTGTTAACAGAAGAATGATTTCTATATAAAGATAGTAATTGTTCCCAAAAATTATAAGGAATGGTCTCCAGACTTATGAGAACATTTCTGAAATTTAACAATTGAAAGGAACTTCACACATTGAACTTCATTCTATCCGAATTTCACTGTTTTGGGACTAGATTAGATCACTACAGCCATACAGGCTGCTATTAATGATATATATTAATCGTTCTCTTAATTAAACTTGCGTAGCAATACTTTCGACGATTCCAATCACAAGAATTTTTTTCCCGTGTATATTGCGTGTCAAGGAATGAAATAAATTGATTTCAGACAAGGACTGACATCACCCGAAGTGTAATTATGTAATGTCCCGTACCACGCAAGATACTCTCTAAAAATGAATTAGTGAAATTCACTGCGAATAAGTGAATATACAGTGGGAACCAGCTATAGCTTACAACTAGGCTTGTATATATTATTTAATATATATACACTGAGAAAAAAATTTTCTTCTGACAACTAAATTTTAGTTATGACAACAAAATAATTTGATTGCCCATTGCCAATCATATATTTGGTTATTGTTTTAACTAAATATTTTATAATCCACCAACAAAACTAATTACACCGGCACACAAAAAAAATTAAGTAGAATGTGCATTTGACCGGACCTACCTACGGGTGCGTATTTTGGTCCGCTGAATCCGAATTCGAGGTTAGTTTGACCCCTACACTCCCAAAATTTCGAGAAAACTTCGAAAAACCGTAAAAATGATGAAAATCGGCAGTTTTAATGATAAAAAAATTTTTTGGAACTAAACTAAGCGTGATTTTCATGTATTTCGATCCGCTGAATATGAATCGAAACTTTATTGAGACCAAGAGCCATTTTAAATGTAAAAAAATCACACAAACCCTCCAAAATTCCGAAAAAATATAGTTTTCATGATAAAAAAACTTTTTCTGGTCCAATTCAGATAAAATTTTATATCTTTTCATGTCTTCAATTCGCATCTTAATTTTTTTAGTCTATTCACCCTCTAAAGCTGGAAAAATTCGAAAAAATTGTAAAAATTACCATTCATAACAGAAAAAAAATTGATTGAACATGATTTAATGCCTAAAATAAATACTTTATAACGTAGATATATCAAATAACTAGAAATCTGTGAAATACACAAGACATAAAAAGAGAAAGAAATGATTTTTACGAATCCTAAACTTTCCTTCGTTTGTATCGCTCTCTTTTATCCTCAAATGATCTTCGTAGTGGATTCCTCTTTCGTTTACGATTTTCTTCGGGTACTTCTCTTTTTAACATCCAACAAAAATCTGCCATCATGTTAACACTCCAATTTCCTTGGTATCTTCTCTCCATTTCACTGATGTCTTGGTAAAAACGTTCTTTCTGTTCTTCACTATAGTCTCCACAATTGTCAGGGAAGTGGTCAAGATGAGAATCTAAAAAGTGTAATTTGAGGAAAATATTAATATTAAACATTAATGTCATATTACACTTTATAGTGTGATACAGGATATCCCTATATTACTATCAAAAAGGGTTATCATTACTCTGCTAATTAACAGCGGAGAATCCGTCTCGTAAATGCTTCAAGTTTTGAATATAATAACTCTGAAATAAGTTTCTTACCAGGGACACTACAAAATGTGGGTGCGATCTGGTGGCGAGCATCGAACTACTCCCGATACTGCTGCCTAGTATCATAACTTTTTAAATCAATAATCATTAGGTTTTAATATATATTTATTGACATCAAACAAATATATATATTTATTCTAAATGAATATATTTATTTGTGTCTAAGTAATATTTATTAGAGTTAACATAATGATATTTTACTTTAATATTTGAATTTGTTGGCACTACAAAATAGTTTAAATGTCTATCAAATAAATATTTTCTTAACTTTACCAAATGATTTTATTATCGTAGCAAGAAAAATGTTAACGTCAACAAAATAGAGTCTATTAAATCATTTGTTAAAAATGACAAAATAGATTCTGTTGATGTAATTAAATTGAGTTGTCCCAATTAAATATTAGTTTAACAGAATTTAACAAAACCAATTTAATTGTCCGAAGAGAAATTTTTTCTCAGTGTAAGTATACTACTGATCGAATTAGTGGTATACTGATAGCTGTAGAAATAGTGTCTATTCACTGATTTGCAGTGAATTCTACTAATTCATTTTTAGAGAGTATTTCTCATATATTTGCATTGATGCTCAGAGCTTTAATGTCTAGCCAGTAGAGACAGGCTGATTTCAGCCGATAGCGCGAAAAAAATCTTTATTTATAGTATGCAAATTTAAGTTATTTATCAAAAGAGACAATTACTCTTCATTGATGTAACATTTTTGTTTTTCATTAGGATTACTATCATCTTTTAATTTTCCAAACACATTTCGGATCGAAAAATTTGATCTGATTTGAGTCTAACTGGACTGCATTTGGACTAGATGATCTGTTATTGATATTTTATAAAACTTTTAAGCTGTTTTTGATTTATTATTTTAAAAAACAACCGCGTTAGTAACCAAAGTAGACTAAAAATTATAGTAAAAAATCGGTCTATCGGTTGACCCTGCGGGCCAGCCCCAAACGTTCCCGCTGTTTTCGAGCTCCTTGAGCTCCTTGAGCTCAAAAACCTTGTTGTGAATATATTTTCGAGCTCTAAAATACTTTTGTATGCCATTGTTTTCGAAAAAAACCGTTTTTAGCATTTCTTTCTCCCATGATATCTCGTGAACGAATTAACCGATTTTGATGGTTGAGGCGGCAATCGACGCGTTTTATTGAGTTGTAGAGCTGATTCGTTTTTGAAGTCAATCGTTCGACTTGTTTCTGAAAAATCAATAAAAAATTCTAAAAAATAAATTTTTTTTTTCGTAATTCGCAAATATTTTTGAGTCTACTCGATCGAATGATCTGCAATTTTGAGGAAAGTTGATGGCTCACAAGCTCTTTCGATTGCCGCAAGAACCCTTCAATCGGTTTATTAGTTAAAAAGTTATAGACCGGTCACACACATACATACACAACACTTTTCACACACACACATACATACATACAGACACTCGGACATTCTGAAAATAGTCAGGATAGCTTCCTAGGACCTCACTGATGAAAATTCGATTTTCGAAAATCGGGGTAAAAACAATAACTTCCCGAAATTTTTGAAAATCATCGATTTTCTAGCAGGAAGTTAAAAAAGTCGATTTCTGTCCTAAAAATAAATGAACACAGACTAATAATTACAACAACGAAGTAAGTTTTTAATCTAAAAGCGATTAAAAACAGACTAAATATAATACGAAAACAAGTCTGATATTGGTTTGGATAGGAAATAGTACTGAAAAAACCCAGAACCCGATCACTCATGTATTTGTATATCTGTACTTACTAAATTTAACTAAATATAAATAAAAAAAAAAGTTTGGAAAATCCAAAAGTGCACGCCTCATAACGCTTATTCAATTTTGAAGTCAAAATAACTTGTATTTCTAAATCAAAGAGTAAAAAAAAAAAAAATTTTTTTCGCTACTATCACGCCACTGTTTATGTCAACATTTGACGTCAAAAAAATAGAAAGAAAATTAAAAAAGAGTTGTGCAAAAATCAGCCGCTTGGATGCAGCACCGGTAAAAGGCCCACAACAGAATATATCTATGTATATATGTTTGCAAAAATATCCGTCAGAGGTAGCACCAGCGGAAAAAAATATATACGGGATTTTGTATACAAAAATGCTATCATTCATCACTTTTAATTAAATGTAAAAAAAACTATAGAAACTACAATAGTGAATATCGAAAGGGTTCATCTTGAGAAAATTCTGAACAAAATAAAAAAAAACCATTCTCGATACGATAATTTTTTCGGCAGTTATTGTGACTACATCCAAAAAAAGTCTAAACATACAGACATCCGGACGTCCAAGTAAAATTTTTTTTAAACTTTTTTTTTCTTCAAATTAGCGAAACAAATGTTTTTGAAAAAACATTGAATAAGTTTTCTCAAGTCTTTTCTTGATATACGTGAACTCATATTATCCTATCGATGAAATATGAACGTAATACAGTAATTTTAAGGCCAGAAAATCGATTGACCTTGACGTGTTGAGAGTAGAGCACTACCTCAAACGCTCCGCATTATGAGGCGTGCAATACACGGAGTGATCGAGTACTAGTTCTCTGATCGGGTACTAAATCTTTTACCTTCAATTAAATAAAAAATATTCGAATTTATAAATTATTTTGAAACAGATCTAATTTTTCGACCCAGGACAGCTGTTCTGCTGGTGATTTGGTTGGTTATAAAAATTACCCAAATATTTAAAGGTTCACAATAATAAAGTTCTAAGAAGGATGAAATGAAGTCAGGAACTAATTTAATGGGTAGAAACTGATCAGTTTTTTCCTGCTAAATTGCATTGGTCTAAAATGAACTTATTTCGACAGTGCAGGTGATATCATAAATTTAATGTGTACGAAAAGTAAAAGGAATAACATTTCAATAAAAATACTCATCTGTTATATGTATAGATGAATATCTTTTATTTATCATTAAAAATATGAATAATAAAACCAAAATTAATAAGAAAGAAATTAAAGTATCACAAAACTGCAGTATTTGCACTTTTTTTTTTGAAAACTTAAATAAAAGTTTATTCGTGACAATCAATTGTATCATTTATACAAAAAATAATTTTAGTGCTACGTGTTTTGACTGTTAATTATTACCATTGATATATTATCTACATGTTCATTACGATCTACATACTAAAAATTAAAAATTTTTTTAGAATATGATTTAACAATATAAATAAGCGACATATTTACATGTGATTTTTATTCATTTAATAATAATTATTATTATTTAAGTAAAAGCCGTCGATACTCGTACACATTAACATTTTAGTTATTAATATAAAATTATAAACCAACAATTTATGAAATCTATCGCCAAATAAAAATAATTCAAACAAAATACTGTTTTTTTCAATTAGTGTACGATACTCCACAAAAAATATTCAGATGTGACCATATATGATCATGTATGAATACTCAGAACTAATCAGATACTAAAATGGCCTAAATTTAATCATATATTTACGTTCATAACCATAAGTGTTCATGTATGGTCACATGAGCATAAAGAATAATATATACTCATATGAAGTCACATGTTATGATATATGAACAGACAGTACCCTATTTATTTATTCATATGTGATCATATATGATCAGGTAATATAATTTTTATGATTTTATCAGTTCTGAGCTTCCATATAGTTACAGATATGATTATGCGCGATATCAAAAATAAACATATGTGACATTATATCCTGTGTGAAAAAATATATATGTCAAAATTGTATATCACATATATGTCGACATATGTCCTAAATATATATAAATATATGTTCGGACAAAAGAACAATTAGTCGCATAAATTTTTCCGTAGATATACTTTCGTGCAGGATATAATCATATATGATTGTGTTTGATCATACATAAATTTATATCTGATTATACTAAAAAATGTATGATCATATTTGAATATTTTTACTCTTATAATTTCAATAATAATAATATTAATCTGAGGACCATTAAATTACTGAACTATTTAATAATATATATAAATACAGTGATAAAATAAATAGATGTTACAATTGAAAATAAAAAAAAAAACATTTTTTTTTTTAATATACAACTAATGCATTTTTTTACATTAAACTATTTATAAATCAGACGTTTTTTAATTACGTTATTGTCGTTTAGTTCATTTACATGAATAATTAATCTTTATTAATATCTAAGTAATTGCTTAATTAATAACAATTAAATTTAATATTATTAGAAAAAATATAATTTATTAGTTATAATAATTATAATAATAATAATAATAATAATAATAGCAATATATATTTATGCATGTAAATATTATAATAATTATTTAATAATATAAAAACCTTTATTAAAATATATAAAAAGAAATAACGATTTGAGCAAATACGTATTTCTTAACACTAATTTCATTTATGTCATAATAACAAAAATAAAAATAAAAAAAAATGAAATTATTATTGCACGTTATTCTCATAGGACGTTTTATTAACCGTTTATTAATTAATCGCACTTAAAAAAATTATTGTTTTATTTATATCGGAGTTACAGTAGGAGATTTGTCATTCTTTTCCATGTTACACATTATTTAACATCGATTATTTTTATAAGCTTTGTTTTGTGTTAACTTGAGATAGACATTTGGATATTATAATAATAAGTTGAGTTAGACATGTAAAAAGTTTTTTAAAAAATTGAGGAAGATTTTTTTTTATATTTCAGATAACATGAGATTTATTACTTTTTAAAATTACTTTACTAATTGATTTTTAAAATTTGATGCGTTTTAATATTAATTAGATTTCATTTCTATTTAATAAATCTCAAGTCGAATTCTCGACAAAAAAATTTCAGATATGATTACATATGATCATGGGTAAATTCTCAGGCCCGATTATATATATGAAAAATAGACCTATTTGACCGTATATGGACAAGCAATGCTATAGAAGATCATATATATATTAGGGTGGTCGTTAAGAATTAAATTTTTTCGGTCGCCCCATGAAAAGTTTCATTTTAGTGAAAAAATACGTGGAGAATTTTGTGTTTTCTTTTTATTGATAATATCTTCATAAATACACATTTTATAAAAAAAATGAATATGACCTTTTTTGTCATGAATTTAATTTCATACAAAATTGTATTTATAATTTTTTCCTTTAATCTGCATATTTCATGAGACATTTAAAAAAAACCGTGATTGTATCGAAAAATGAATTTTGATCGTCCTGAGACATAAGTGTAAATGTAGCAGACATACGACAATTTTTAAATTACATATGAAAAAATTAAATAATTAAAATAATAAAATTAAAAAAAATGCATATACTGAATTTTGAATTGTCTAAACATGTATTTTTTTATTTTTATTTTATAAACATTTTAATTTATTATTTCGAAGTTTTAAGAATTGTCAGGTGTACGCTAACTTTACTACCATTCCTCAGACACGTGTTCTTTTTAGTTAAAAAGAACGACCCGAATTCCCTACGTACTTTTTCACTAAAAAGAAGCTTTTTATGGGGCGTCTGAGAAAATTTAATTTTTAACAATCACCCTAATTTATATGTATATATATATATATATGTATATATATGTATATATATGTATATATATATATGTATATATATGTATATATATATGTATATATATATGTATATATATATGTATATATAACATTACAATATCAACTATTGTAAAAATTTATTACACTCCGAAGAAAAAATAATTTAGATCTACAGTGATCTGAAACTTGCATACAGTTAAGATCTACGGAGGTTTATCTTTTTTTTAAATGCATGAAGATAAAAACAGAAAACAGAAAATTCCTAAACAAAAAAAAAATCAAAATTCCGATTTTTAAGAAGATTTCAAAACTATAATACATTTTTTTTTAAATTGTAGATCTTAAGAGATTTTTAAGGATCTAAATGAATTTAAATAGATCTACTCTAGTCAAAGTAGATCTGAATTACGAAAAATCAGATCTTCGTAGATCTGATTCGGTCTAGTTGAATCTAAATGATCTTTTCTCGGGCTTATCATGATCACATATGGTTATTGATTATATTTGAACCTGTATATGCTACTAAGGCTTCATATATGATATCAAACATGATCATTAATTATCACACATGATATCAGATGTAATCATATATGGTCATACCTTCATGGGTATAAATCCATTTATGATCAGCTACGAACCTCATATCTGGTAATACCTGAACAAATATGACCTTTTTTGATAACTTTTACCCATGTAATATATTATGTAAAATATAATTTAACAAGTTAATTTTTTTTTCAAAAATTTAATAATAATGTAACATTTCTCTCTACAAATTTAAAAATTCTATTTTTTCAATTAAAAAATCAATTACTCCCAATTTTTGCAACAATCAAGTTTGTTTACTGTTATTATTTATAAAATAATTTAATTTCCATTTATTGTCTAAATATAAGGAATTATGACATTTCTCCCTTACGGCAAAAAATAAATTTTAAACAAATTAACGCGTACGATTCAATGATAATTGGTATTGACATTCATTTAATAATTACCAGTATTTATCACTTATAAAATTAATAATCATACAATATAGACAAAAAATATATAAATATATATTCAATTATTTATTTATCTTTATTGTCAAAGAATCGTTCAATATTCAAGGCACTCATGACATTCATTAAAAACATTAATATTAATAATAATAACAACTAAATTAGGTACTGAATTGGGCGGAGTCTCCATAAAACCAAGTCTTAAATAAACAAAAACAAATTATTGTTATTGTTTAATTGGTTTTTTAAAAACGATATCCGGTTTACGAACAGGACGAGAAATTCGTCTCTCGATTCTGAGAGCACGATTTGGATCGACGTCAATAACACCAGGAGTCTCCGCCATTGTTTGTCAATTGCCAGTGCTACTGGGTCGTCTTCCAGTCGTCGTTTGCATTGCTATTGCTCCTGGTGTTGTATTTCCACCGGAATTTATATTTACAGGATTTCCAGTTGCATTTATATTTGTAGTAGCATTTGCTGTTGCATTTAAAACTGGCAGTGGCGTTTGATGACAATGGGCACAATGGAGACATACTGTACAGGCGCCTAATTTACGTGCCAACATGGCGCGTAATTTTAATGCCGGTCCCAGCTTCATAGCTATCGGCCCAGTCAAATGTTCCTCCGAGAGCAGCGGCAGCGATGCGCCATCTATACGGTGCTCTTGGAAGTTCTGTAACATTAATAGTCGAACATGAATATGGAATAGTTTTATTGTTATTATTAATGATATTAATCGTTATGATAATAATGGGAATAATGAATACATAAGATAAATTATGTTTAATATTATCCAACGAAATGGTTCGCGTGCGAACATAACCAAGCCTAGGTCAGCTGAACATGAACTCTCAATGGATCTTGACCAAGACTAACCTCTTTAGTGGCATATCCGACATACCTTTCACTACTAGGTGTGTCGGAGTTATCTTTATTATAAAATAACAATTTCACCTACACAACAACTGCTCGTGTGTAGAAAAATTTATTATTAAGAATTGATAATAATAGTTATTAGTATAATTGTTAATTGTTATTTATTGACATTGAAGAAGATGTTTGAGGTTTTGTTTTTTATTATTACTTTGCTTGTGTTGATGAATATTTTAATTGGCAGTAGTGATTGGGAGGGTTAAATTCAAGAAGAAATATGCAAATAATTATAGATTAAAACTAAAAATTTTTATTATATTAAATATTCTACATAGTCTTCACACAGTAAAAAAAGATTCGTCAAAATCAACACATATCGTGTGTAAAACGAACGTTTTACACTTATTTATATGTTACTTTAACATATTGTGAGTGTTAAAATAAGTTACACACGAATACGTTAAAAGTAAAAATTTTGCAAGAATTATTTTGTGATGGTCGACATTATTTTTAACATATTTTGTGTGTTGATTTGACAGTAACATATAAAAAGTGTTGCTATCGAATAAAACAACATTTTCGTGTGTTAAAAAAGCTATCGATTGCGACAGTTCAAACAAGATAAATACTGTGTGTTAAATTGCTACCCAAAAGTGTTAAAAATTCAAGACTCAGAATTTTAACACACGCTTTTTTTACACTTTGACGATTCGTTTTTTTACTGTGCAGTGAATCAATTTAAAAAAAATTGAAATTTTTTTTTTTTTTTTTTTTTCAAATAAGGGAATTTATTATCACTTGATAATGAGTTTTATGTCAAAAATAAATAAACAATCTTAATTAATTCACAAAAAGTCTCTATGAACCCAGTTTAAGAGTCTTACAAATTAACGCTGCAGTTTTTGACCAAACAAAAAACCCGTTATTAATTCCCAATTTTAATCAGATGTTGGTCACATAATTTAATTTCTAGTGAAAGTTATTATTATAATAAAATAGATCAAAGTGATCGAAAGTTCAATATTTTGAATAAAATTTTATTTTCTTCAAAAAATTTTGAAATTTTCAAACGAGTCTTGTATAAAATTTGAATTAAATTTTCGATAACAAAAAAAAAATAATAATAATCATATTGCAATAAGTTATAAAAAATACTCCGAAGTATTCTTGAAATAAACTTGTTTTTATTTTTACTTATCATAAAATTCATTTCTCTTTTAGTATTCAATTCATATTAAATATCCATAAATAAATTCATATTGAATACCATTAAAAAAATAACAATTGCGTTGATAGATATTACTCGTTGTTGTAAGGTCGTTTTGAATTAGTCTCGCAGTTAAAATAGCCCTGATTGCATCCTTCCTAAGATGGAAGCTCACCATCTACAGTAACAGCAGGCGATAAAATATATATATTCATCCACACGTATATATATATATATATATATATATATATATATATATATATATATATATATATATGTATGTATATATAGCATAGCGTGTCAGTGAGCTGAAAGATTTCTCGCTTCAAGTGAACAAAAAAGAGTTGAAGTACAGCGGAAAAAGCGATTCATTCACAGCTCGAGGGTAGCGGTGGCGGCATTTGCCAAGGTGTATACCAAGAATAAGGTGGAACGTAATTGCAGCAGCCAGGTAACATCAACAACAGCTTCAACATCAGCATCAGCATCAGCATCACCACTACTAGTACCAGCACCAGCACTAATACCAATACCATCAGTAACTTCAGCAGTATTACCTCGCGATATTAAGGTTTACGGTAATGTAAGAATTGATTCTATATATATACACTGAACCGCGAGTAGAGAAGGTGGCATGCCATACTTATTCGCGGAATACAAGTAAAGCCGCTTTTATGAATGAAATATTCAGCTTGTAATGTGACTTGTGCACGCAACTCAGCTAAGCCAACCGGTCTCAATACATACTCGTTCATTCTTTTCAGTCAAAGAAACAACATGCATGCACATGCACACATACACTCATACATACACATCAATATTACTTATTTATTAAACAGATACCCATTAAATATGTATCGAAAAAATAATAAAACATTTAAACAATATTCCTCTTTATTATTTAACGATCTTTTAACATGATACCACTCAAGATCGAGACACGTGTTCGCAAGTAATCATGGTTATTTTATAATGCATAAAAAATATTTATTATGAATTACAAGAGCTGCAAGGGGTTTAATGATTGGCATGTTAACTATGGCCTTTCTACCCTATGAACCTAGACCTTGAATGTGTCTTTACATGGGTTTATATATATATATATATAAGTATATGTGTATAGTTATTCAGAGGCAGCGTGAATTTACGAGAGTGTCTTGGGCGCGCGCAGCTGCGCGGTTGCGAGTATATATCATCTTCGTGTTACACCGCGGGCGACCGTTGCACTACTCTCTTCTTTTAATGTACAAGAAGAACAAGAACAAGAAAAATAAGCAAAATAAGAATAAGAATAAGAAGTCTTCTCTTGTAGGACCGAACCGAGACAACCTGTATTTTCTCCACCCAGTTCCAAACTCTTACAACCGTGGGCAACTGAGCTTTATACCGCATCAATTATACATCGTTTTCTCAAACGCATTATTAGTGTAACATCATACACACTTGGTAGTTGTTGTTGTTGTTGTTGTTGTTGTTGTTGTTGTTGTTGTTGTTGTTGTTGTTGTTGTTGGTAATATTATTCAAATTTATCTGATTGGTGAATGGATTTTTCAGTAAGCATGCCGTTAATTCAGCAGCGGTATCTAAAAAAAAATTTTGATAAAAAAAGTGTCTTAATAAAATAAAAGAGATAGAAATACCTAACGGATATTATATTTCTTATGGCTTGAATTCTTGACCTCGCGAGTGGTCGCAACCTCTTGAAGAACAAGTATAAGAAGGAGAAGAAGCTGTTGCCCGGAACTGTCGAGCATATTCTAGAGCAGTGACCTTAGCTAAGAATTTCCTCGGATCGATGAACCTGACCGTAATCAATAGACGAAAGAATAGTTGCTTAAAAAAAGGTTGCGCCGATCTAGAGTAGAGTAGAGTGGAGCAGAATGAATTGTCCCGGCTACATAACCTCTGGTATGATCTTAATGTTGAAGCTAGTATAAAGACAATTGGGAACAGAAGCACTATAATAACAAGTATCAAGTGAGTTTGCGTGTATGACCGTATGGGTGCGCCGCTAAATGTCGAGAATGTGTATCTAAAGTGATCAGCAGACGAGTATGCGTGCACAGCAGCTGGGTTAATACAATTCAATCGTTAGTGGGTAGTAGTAGAGATTGGATAGGATGCTGGAGAAATGTTTTGTGAAGCTATATTGATACCTACGCCACTGTGTTAACCGAGAAGAGGACCAGTGACCCGCCACGCCCTGTCGAGGTCGGTGGTTTCCAGCCAATGCTGAGACTATCTAAGCCGCGGGCACTAACCTAACCAGATCAACAGCATCCTGCCCTCTCTAGTGATCTTTAACAATTATTTATACATACGCTTAAGAATTTAACAAAAATGTCAGCTGACAATCTTCTAAAGGATAATAACTTAATTGAATTAAATAAGCTATAAAAATCTAAGCGAAGGTTCAAGTAATTGAAATAAGAGTTTGCAGCAACAGAAGCAAGTGTATTAATTGCTCATCAACATTAATGAAGGGTTTATAACCAAGTATTAGCATAACTAACTGGTTTGAGAGGTAATGAAGCTAAGATGTACGGATGGTGTGGTATAAAATCTAGTATATCTTTGTTGCAATTTAAAGTTGCTGAAGAAACGATCTGTAACTAAAGAACGGGCGTTGTACGCTTTAAAAGCGTTGACGTTCGAAGAAAATGGACTACGGAATTCCACAACAAGACAGATCGGTTTTCAAGCTAAGCTTTGAGAATTCGTGGTATGCTAATGGTATAGTAACCGGACTGCATACGCATACGCACTGCTAAAGTTTGTTTATCGATTTAAAATAACCGCTCGTAGGCTGTGAGGGCAACGCTGAATAATATTAATCCGTGGGGGTGCTCTCTATCAGTGAACTGAGATAACTCGGCTGATTAATGCCGCGACGCAATAAGTCGCCATTAAATATATTTTTATTTTATTTATATGGTCATAGGTGCCGCCAAGCGATACAAACTAGTCGGAACGATAAATCTATATATTCCGATTCGGCACGCTCGGAAATCATAACTCATGGGAGTAAATAAAAATCTAAATTGCTGGCTAGCTTGCTTTTTAATTTAAGTATCCTTGATGACACTTATTACTGATTACTGGTTACTTATTGCTGATCGGTGATTACTAATGCCTGCGTCTATTAGGAGAAAGGATGAGTCGATACTAA
This sequence comes from Microplitis deprimator, assembly GCA_964016945.1. Taxonomy (NCBI): domain Eukaryota; kingdom Metazoa; phylum Arthropoda; class Insecta; order Hymenoptera; family Braconidae; genus Microplitis; species Microplitis deprimator. The sequence goes on along the minus strand of OZ024712.1, from coordinate 5,510,077 downwards.
AATAGATGCAGGATAGCTTCTCTTCTCTATCAGCGAAGCTTATCGTCACGATTTGTGTGATGTGCAATCTGTTTAGTTTTTTTTTTTCTTTTTTTGTTACCAACCGGTATATATTCTGATACTAAAATGTAGACTTGTGACTTGAGACTCAAGACTTAATACTTTTTTTTTGTTTTTTTTTTTCAATATAAAACACGACATGCCAACAACTGGTGCATATCCGTGTCAGACAATTCGTGCATGACGTAATAATTTTCTTGTGATTCTTGTGATCCATTCCCACACCACATTCTTTCTAAGATCGAGTCACAATATCTCTATCTAAACTTACTTCACAAAATGTGGATTCCATGTGGGTGCGCCACTTATTGCACGAACCATAAATTTAATGTCATCAATTATTTATCAAAATGATTTTATTTGATAACTTTTTTTTCTGGAAGATGGATTCTTAAGCTTTAAAGACATCCTGCAGCATTTGCATCCTGATGTTGTAGTTTTGTTGGTATATAGAAGCCAAGATGACACGATAAGAGTGATTGACTCTTGAAACGAGTCCAACACTAAGAGGACTTGTCTGATGTCCTTAAGTGCCATTGCGTGTGCGTATAAATGTTGATGAGTGCGTGCTTCTTACCTGGGTGACTTGCTTATTTTTTAATCATTTTTTCTATCCTACCTTTTTACTCTTTATCCATCTTATAACATTTTTTACTTTTTTTTTTTATCCAAGTCCGGCCATAAAGTCGAGCTTGCTCCTTGAGTCTTCAATTAGCTTCCCAGCGCCGGTCGTTAAATTTTTATGTTTTACTCAACAGCTAAGCTTCTCCGGCAGGATTTCACCAAGACGTCAAAAAGGGTTTTCTGTAAAGCATTTGGTTACCATAATTATTTACCTAAAACGGAATATCTTGAAGTTATCAAGGATGTGTGTTTAAATTACACACGTGACATCAGCAATACACGTTTATAAACAGTGATATTTTAAGCACCAGGTGTGAATACACACAGCTGAATACGAATTCGATCGTAATGTATTATCTTATTCGTATTCGCTACTCGTGCTCACGATTCAACAGCAACTGAGTTTTTTGTTTTCAGTAAACGCGGAATATCTCACAACTCACAGCTCTCTCAGCCCATAGCATTTGCAACCAAACGTTCTCACATGCTTTACAACAAACTTTACAACAAACCTACACACATAACTACTAAATGTCTGAATATAATTCAACTGTTAGCTGATCTAATGTCTCGAGTTAAGTATAATATTTCTCATCCTTTTTATAAGCGTCTATCACAAGTAATGTCATCAGATCAAAATTAAACCAACTGTTGAAAGCCCCTATTCGGTTCGAATCCAGATTTTTATTTCAATTTCGATTTCGATTTAGATGTTAAAATAAAAAGTAAGTCGAGAATACAGTCTAAGCTAAGGGGAAAGTGTCCAGTCAAGTATAAAGTCCACGGCCTCACTCGGAGTCCTTGCAATGACCTCCGTTGAACTCGACATGTGCAATGTGGAAAGTGGTAGGAGTTGAGCCAATGTCGTTAAGCGTATGTTGTTGTCTTGCTGTTGGTAGTGGTGAGACCTCCAGGACGGAGGAAGCCTTATCGCGGTATCTACTCTTGTAGGCATGCACATAAGAGTACTCTGAAGACATGGTCCTAAGTCCCTCAGAATACTCCGCCACTGGGTGCTTTAACTTTTCTCTTCTCTTCTCTTCTCTTTGCTTGGCTATTATACAGAGAAAAAGACAAAGACAAAGAAAGAAGTAGACAAGAAAGAAATAAAAGTAACAGCAGGAGCCAGAGCATTGATACAAGATACTGCCACGTGTTACACGGTGTTCGCCACCACGAGGTCCACATCCACATCTAACTTGTACCTGCGACAATAATGGATCGATCTTTTGTGTTTCCAACAGCCTTTTTTTATTTTGTTTTTCCTTCCGGAAGGAGACACGCTACTAAATTCAGTCTTTCCAGTTTCTGTTGTAGGATTGACTGTACTGCACACTACATACTACAGAGTGCAGACTAGGAATGAGATTGTATGCCTGTGCGATAGTAGATTGAGATATTTAACATCCAGGAGTTAAGCTAGAGAAATAGTTAGATCTGTTATCGTAGAGAGTGTCCCGTGCGGTAATTTGTTGATGCTAGTGGTGCTGTATCTTGTAGAAGGCTTGGAGACTGCTGGGACAGACATTAATGCTGTCTATTTTGCTTCCTATATAGACGTTTCTGGGTCCACAAGTAGATGAGGCGGTTGCAGAGGCTTATAAGGAGATGAAACACTTTTAGAAGGAATCAGAACAGACTTGAGCGGGTAAGCTTTGCGACATCGATCAGTGTCAACTCTCTTATCCCTTTTTCTTCATGAAGGTTGACATTTAGTACCGTGGGTGGTTGGGCGCGACGGAGACACCGAGCTCTGTGTAAATGTCAGGGGCCAATCGCGTTCCTCAATATGTGTGTTTTAAATAAAAAAACAAACCTCTGGTTGTTTTATATGTGGGTTCAAATGTGTGAGTATGTGTGTGTATGTGTAGGGAGGGGGAGGTATGTGTGTATTGTGGATAGAGACTAAGTGAAAAGTAACCATGTAAATTATACTCTCAAGGTTTGTTGCTACTAGTAATGTTGAAGCAGCTAACCCTTGGCTGGTTTTACCCGCAACACACGATCAGCCAAGCCTTTGAGCTAACTCAATATCTTATTCTACTGTCCCACGGATATTTTATTCATTTATTATTCGTCTGCAATCGTCATTGATCAAGTATATGTTACGCGAGGTATGAAAGTGTTAATGAGCCGCGCCCAAACGCTCTGCCGAGGTATCGATACTAATTTTATGGAAAGAAGGTGAGTTTTATCGGATTTATAGGTACTATTTTTTTTTTTTATGGATCAACTTGAAGATTCGTAGATAATTTTCGTTTTTCTTAAAAATTCTAATAGCTATATTTTATTTTTTATTTTATTCCTTAAAATCTGAGAAAAAATTCAGGCGCGAGTATATGGCTCTTAGATACGCAAAGATAAAAATTAATGTATTTCAATAAATTTACAAATTAAAAAATAATAAAAATATTTATAAAAAATTATTATTGTACTCCGGGAACATATTTCATTATGAATGTACTTAATAAAATACATCTACAAGTTTGATGTAGTTTATTGTGGACAATTGTGTTCAAGTGAGATGTGGATCCACCACGTGGTCGGCAAAGTATAAAAGGCTCTCAAGTGAAAAAAAATTCATGCTCGGTGCACGTTTAGGTCAGCGAGGTCACAAAATGCTCGTGTATTTAAACCACAACCACTTCGGAATGCCCAGTCCACATAAAAGCACACACAACTCGCAATCGAACTGAAAAGAATAAAATAAAAAAAAAAAAATAAAAAAATAATACTCAGTCCACTTCTTATTACCATATGCCCTTATACTTTCCTCTCTTTATCCCTCTTTTCTCTTCCTTCACTTCTTTCCTGCGTAGTCGCGGTCAGTGTCGCCATAACTCTCATGTAAATAATATAAATTGACTAGCGAGATAAATCCACTCGAGTCGCGTGTATAATGCTAATGCAATCATGTTCACGCAATTTTAACAATCGCGCTTAAAGATTGAATTTAAAATATAAATTATAAACTTTAAAATTTATTTAAATAGTTTAGATTGTGAGTGAATAAATATCAGCTACAGATATAGCTTAGAATTTAATAGAAATAGAATAGATAAAGTTTAAAGTAAGCGAAGCTAAAAGTAAGTGAAGGTAGGAGTTTTAAAGAGAGTTAGTGATCCACTTTAGTACAGCAAGAATCGATCTGATCGGTCGATTTATTGCTAATTATCGAGGCACATGGGGTGACGAGTGTAGCTTCAGCCACTTGCCAGTTGCCGGTTGCCAGTTGCCCGTCTATAAGAGTTTAACTCTCGCTGATTGTAAAGAGAGTTTGTTTTATTTATTTACAATCCTATCAGATAACACATGAATATACAAATACAAATACACGAGCTGATTGTGCAATTAAAGTTGTTTTATACAGCAAGTACAGATATAGCTACAGGTACAAATACAAGTATAGGTATAGGTATGATTAAAATCGATGAGTAACAATTGGCGTTGTTTTAAAAGCCACGAGTGCTCTTTACTTAGCAAACTTCTTCCTGATCCGAACTCCGAACTAAACCAGACAAACATCAAGACAAACATTTTTAACTGATTTTGCGTCAGTTGCTTTCCCCTCTATTCAAATGCCGTTGTTTGTAAATTCTCAAAGACTAACAGGGAAATAATTGACATGGATAACCAACAGTTTAACTTTACAACCGATTGTTGTTATTTATACGTGAACGCGGAAAACTACAAAGTCGATTTAAGAGAAAATAATTAATTACTCGGACAATCATTGTTTAATTAAACAATGCTTTGTTTTAAGGAATTTGTTGATACTGATTGAATTGCTTGACATTTTTAAGGACAAGGTCGAGTCTTGTGTATTGAAATTACTATCTGTCACTCGTTAAATTATCGCTCGAGGCTTTATTTTAATAATTTATTATCATCCTTTTCATCGCATGAGTTGGTTTTAAGAATGTTGCTACCGATTGAGGTTTATGAGCTGTTTGAAGGTCTTCCCTGGTCGAAATATCTAGCCTCAATCCAGCCTCACTGAGTAAAAAAAGCATTTTGAGCCTCAAATGATGTTTAAAAAGCCTCAAAAAGCTTCAAATGATGCTCAAAGATCCTCAATAAGCCTCGATGAGCCTCAAATGAACCTAGTCTCGACTATGTAATTTAAATTCGTTTAATATTATTTGAGGTTCATTGAGGCTTTTTGGACATCATTTCAGGCTCAAAATGCTTTTTTTACTTAGTGAGGCTGGATTGAGGCTTACTTGGGTTCGATGAAGCTATATTGAGGCTACATATTTTAACCCGGGTTACCTCCAACAAAAAACTTTGATAATGAAATGATACGTTATTATTAACGATAAACAAACAAATCATATAGTTGTCCGCTGACGGTCTTGTGACCGACGGACCTAAATGATGAGCCTGTTCTAATCCGAAATGACTGTCACAAATTTTCCGGTCACAAATTTAGGCTTGGTCATGAATTTTGTCAGTCACAACCAGTTAGATGATTGGACGCAATCTTTTTTGCAAATGATTGAAAAATTTATTTTTCCCTTCGTATTCTTATCTTGTGGTATTTTTAAGAGAGAGGCGCTTTCAAAATTTGAATTTGTATAAAAGTTAGAAAGGCGTTTGTAAGATGTCACCACAATTGTGACGGTCCGTCATTTTATGAACGGTCCGCTGACGGTCTTATGACCATAACGTGACGGTCAAAAAATGACCTGACGGTTAGCTTTACATCACTATATAAATCACTTTGTCTTCATGCGTAAGTGATTATAAATATATAAAATTCAAAAAGTCATAGATTAATTGAAAATGTGATGACCAAATAGAAAATTCACTGCTCTACACTCTCTTAAAATGAATCAGTGAAAAGTGTTGGAAATCAGTGAATATTCACTGCGAATTAGTCTCAAGTATATCACTGATTCAATGTCAAGTGAAATTAATAAGTAACTTGCGAGACAAGAATAAGGGGTCAAATCTGAAATCTAGTTTCATTTGCAGAACCGTAAATGCAAGTCCCCAACTTGTTCTTTTACGAGCAAATGTCATCTCAGTTTGATTTTTATCGAGTTTATTTTAAAAAAACTCGACTCTTGAACCTCTGAAGATCGGATTATTTAATCACCTATAAGTCATCCGAATAATTACTGGATTAATTGACAAGTGATATTCAAATAAAAATAAATAATTCGTATCTCCGTTGAAATTATTTTTGAATAAAAAAAAATAATAAATAATTTGAGAACCGGTAATTCGTAAAAAAACAGGAACGGAATATGAGAGAGGATATGTAACATTAATTTGGGATTAACGTCGAGTGTAACAGGGCGTTCACGTAGTGTCTTATATCATCTCTCTGGATACAATTATATTGTATTGGGTTGCAGGGTTTTAGATCGACAACCAACGACAAACCGTTCTCTCGTGGTCAATCTACTTGAATTAAAGCGTAAGAATGAGATAGAAAGAGAAAAACGAATGCATAAAGAGGTGTATCGAGATCACGACGCGTGTGGTCCTGGCAGAGGTTAACGCTGTCTTGGTTTATTTATTTATTTTAAATAAAATAATATTCAAATACCATTTGACATTAATCTTATTAATTATTTACAATGCAATTGTTGCTGTTGCTGTTGTTATTTTTATTTATTGAAAGAGTATATGTACTCGACTGTGAATTAAACGGGAAATAGTTAATGTCGATTTATTGAAGATCGGAGTGGATGTAACATGGAATAATGAAACGAAACGACGGGTCTTGTGTGTGGCGGCTTGCTCAATGTATATAAATAAATATACAGCCGATGAAACCAAGAGAGCTGGTGTTCATGTCAGAGTGTTGAATTGAAACGATATCGGTACACTCTAATACACAACAACAAGCGTGGGTGCTCTGCTGGGTAAGTTAGACTCGGATAAATCAATGATTACATCGGCAATTAATCAAATTGTACGTTCATAAGGGGTTAAATATATATTTTAAGTTACGACATACGTATATATACACATTTCAACTTATTAAATTACTGGGATTATATTTTTTTTTAGAGATAAATATTTTATTTAAAACCATTTTCAATGGTATATTTATACGGAGTAATTTTAAAAAGTATAACGTTCACGAAGACTGATTTAAATCATGTTCAAGTTTTGTGAAATAATTTTTAAAAATGATTAGAATATTTTTTTTTTTTGGTCAGAAAAAAGTTTGATCAGAAAAAAATTTGGTCAGAAAAAATGTGTTATATTTATGTAGAATAAATTTTAGAAACCTCAGTTTTTTTAAGTACACTATTAAAAAAGCGGTGTTAAAGATAAACTCAATTTAACACCACGTGGTGCTAAAATGAAATAAAAATGGTGTAGGCGGCGTAACTTGGCGGTGTTAAAATATCGGTGTTAATAAATTGAATGAATATTATCTGAAGGAAATTTCAATTTTGCTATGTTCATATTTGCCATTGAATGATTAAAGCAGGGAAACCTAGTCTTGGCCTAAGCTTGAGTAATCATTGGGTCGGCCAAGGCTGGGTTACCCAATCCTGGCCCAAGCCTAGGTCGCCATTAAATGGCCAAGATAGGGGAACCCATTCTCGGTCCAAGCTCGGGTAATCATTATAACGGCCAAAGCTAGGTTACCCAGTCTTGGCCCAGGCTCGGGCAATGATTGTAACGGACAGGACTGAGTACCCTATCTTGAGCCAAGCATGGGCCAATATAGACGTGTCAAAGCTAAGTTCACTGAGCTAAAGAGGGCCCCTTCGTTGAACTCTGGCAGCTCCTGCATGGGTATGCGTCAGTAAAGGACCCCTTAGTGCTTAGCATTTGGAAGTGCAAAATGTAACATTTTAATTAATCAAACTAACAGTTTTTATTAAAATATAAAATATTACGTTTATGTAAAGTATCATATGCAAAATTAGAAAAAAATAATTTTCCTCGAAAAATTATAAACAATCTTTAACGCATACAATTATTATTTAAAAACAACAATTTCAATCAGGAAAGAAAAGTAGGACGATAAAAAAATTCCGAAGCTTAAACACCGTATTAAACGTGAAGAAATATTCGCACGTCTTCACGTGTTTATGGAAGTATAATTTAAAATATATTTTTTTTTTATATCCAAAAAATGCAGAAGCTAAAAAGGCACATATATATATATATATATATATATATATATATATATATATACATATACACATATATACATATACACATATATATACAAAGAGGTAGATAACGAATGAGCAAGAGGTCTCGCGATTAATTTTGATTAAACAGACGAAACGATCAGAGAGTGCCCGCGAGACAACTCGGCAATTCCTTAGTGAGCCCAAAGTAAGGTAGCCAGGTTATTTTATTTTTATTTTTATTATCATCATCATTATTTTATTTTAGTAAGCATTTTATTATTATTATCATTATTATTTTTATTTTTGTTTAGTCCGTCTTCACGAGGGTAATTACTTCTAGTCGGTGATGGTGTACGTCCTTTCATTCTCATTCAACATAAACTACAGGCTTTGATCGTCCCTTGTATATCTCGAGACTCTGCCGAGGATGTACTCGATAGCCAAACTTATAATTTGATGGTTAATTATATAAGAGTCTCCCGCGATTCGTCGAGCCACTGGGCGGACACGGTGACGTGCAGGAATGCCTCTGGTCTACCCTCAATCCAAAGATACTTCCATGTCTTTTTTATTTCGTTTTTTTTTTCTTTAGCTTTAGCATCAGCTCCAACTTCTGCTTCTTATTTATATTTTTTTTAAGTGATGACGAGTCAATGTGTATCACACAAGTCGATCGACAAAGTAGTGGAGGACAAGAAAACGAAGATGAAGAAGAAGAAGAAGAAGAAGAAGAAGAAGAAGAACGAGAATATACAACTCGTTTTTTAAGGTCGATATCACAAACTCTTTTCCATACTTTGAATCATGATCTAGAGCAAATGTCCGGCAATTAAACTTTTTATTTATAATTACAACTGTTACACTTTATATTATTTTATTTATTTTTAATTATCTGCGTAGAGGGATCAAGATAACTCGGTTTATTTATAGAAAAACAATTTTATTAACAGCAGGTAGAAAATATTTTGCTACTGATATACCCTCTGAATTACGCAGTATTAATGACTCTTGGTATATTATATTCCTTGTGTCTGTATATTTATAAGTATGAGAACACTGCGGGATATCGGATATTAAACTCAAGATGTGTCAAAATAAATTTTTCCCTCGTGTTTTAGTTTGGAATTTTTTAATAATTATCCTTTTTTTTTCTTTCAAAATTCATTTCGCTCCAACTATTCATGGTAGTTTGATTATTATCATTTTTTTTTTTTTTTGTAACTGAAGATTTGACTGAAATTTTGAGTATAAAAAATTAAATATTTAACAATAATTGTTTTTTAAAATTTAAAATACAGAAATTCAGTAAGAAAATGATAAATTTTGAAAAAATATTTTTTTTTAAATTAATGGTAATATTTTGATAATTTCTTTTTTTAAATTGTAGGACTTAGTATGATAATTTATTTGAGCAAAAATACGCGTCTAGTAAATTCTGATATTTCAGAAAATTTTACCTCAATTATATTAATTCTAAGAGTAAGTTTCAAACATATCATATTAGGTTCAAAAGTTTTGCACTGAAAAAAATATCTATTTGAGCCAAAGATATCGCATATTTGGATATGGCCAAATAAATATTTAATTGTGAGAAATATATAATATATTTGGGTAGTTTAATTGCGTGAAATAAGTGATTTATTTGTGGTAAAAAAATGATCCAATTGCTGAAAATATAAAAGAACTTCAAATATATGTATAGTATCGCCAAATTTTAGGTTATATTTGTCTCAAATTTGATATCTTTACCACAAATATATCAATTACTTACCACAAATAAAATATATATTTCTGTCAAATTATAAAATTTAATTTAATTTAATTGAAAAAGAAGAAACTGGGGCAAAACGAGATAATACCAAAAAATTCTCACTGAATAAATTGTAAAATTTAAATCCATCCCGTGAAATAAAACTTTTGATAAAATTCCGTAGTGTTAGAGGACCGTGTAAAGTTCTCTCAAATTTTATATAAATTCACAAAACTTAACTGCCCCGAATATTTAGAGTTTATAAAATTTCATGATGTTTTATTTTAATCATTGCTTCTTTTACGATATATAATTATATGTCAAATTTTATTTATTACATGCTGTATGCTTTAGTATGAAATTATAAGTTGTTTCAAAATTATATAAAATTTCATCAAATCGTATAAAATTTATTTTGAAACTTTAAAACTTTATGATCAGCAGCAAAGATTGAGAATTGGAAGGACCTACATTCGAGCCCAAGATTTTTTTAAATCGACTGTATTGTCCAGGCTGATCAACTTGCCCTAATTTTTCTATGGACCATAACAGTATTTTTGAATAAAAAAAATTATTTTTTTTTTTAAAAACTGTCTCATTTTGTCCTGGCCTTCTCTATACTTGATAAAATGCGCCCTATCATTACAACAGCGGCCAAAATTCTTATTGAACCCTGATAATATTTTTGTAGCTTTTGCAAGGGGCTGTTACTTCGATAAAGTTTGAAGATGCGCAAAGTTGATTAAAATGGCGGTAATTTCAAATTTCAAATTTTTCTTTTAAACTGATAGAAATAAGCTGTAATCTAAATTTCTTAATTCTTATTTTATGACAGTAATTTTTACCGATTTCATGAGAGTTGAAAATTTTGAAAATTTCTTGATAAAGCTTTCTCCTATTCTGGCTTATAAATGACATTTTCAACGACTAAATAAAAATAAAAAATGAAATTTTTGAATTTTTTTAAGAGTTATTTACAAATGAAAGTACAAAAAATATTTTAATAATTTTGTTTTTTTAATTAACCGGATATCAAACTAAAGTTTTGAATGCCAGTTTAAGTCTGCTGCTGTTGCGATAAATTTAAAAGGCCCACAATCAAAATAAAAATTTACATACAGCTAAAAAAAAAAGTAAAACTAATTTTTACTACTTCAGCTCCTTTCACTAATTATTCATTAAAATTTCTCATTATTTTATCGAGAATAATAAAACCCTGAATAATTTGATGCACTTTCGCTTACCGAAATGATTTCCCTTAATAAGTTTTTCTCAAAGGGGCTACTTAGCGTGATCGAATCAATTGCTTGCTCAGTTGCAACAAACATTACTGCTGGTTCTACTGCTGCCGACCCCCATACCGATCAGAGGTCATCATTATTCGTAATTGCGATCGCAATGTTAAATTAATTTTTCAACATCTCTAGTTATCCTTTTTTCTATCCTTACCCTAACCCTCATTCTTTTACTTCTACTTCTACTCCAACAAAACGAACCCAAAATAAAATTATATTCAAACAATAAAACTAATTATCCCAAATCCAATCTGTAATTAATAAGAACAAAAATTCTTATGGTCTACTTGTTCTTAAAAGAATTATAGTGTCACAATATTGGAATGCAGCGATCGCGTATCAAATCATCTCTGTGGTTAAGAATAAAATTAAAAAAAAAAAAAACAAAAAAAGAATAAAAAAATAGTAAATCTATAAAGGAAATGAGAATGAAGGTTTTCCGCGGCTGAACCTCGAGGCCGTTCCGCGTCCTCGCACACCAGGCGTGGCGCTGCTATCTTTTTCTGTCGTTACACCCAACAACAACAATAACAACAAGTGAACCCCATGAGCTTCATAAGGAAGATCAATGTCCATTAATTTTTTTTTTTTTTTTAATTTTCTGTTGCACAAACTTGAGTTCTTTCATCTCAACATTTTACCCGCTAGATTAATCATTACTGATGTATTTTTTCGATGATTGGGCAAATTATTAATTCAAAAATTTAAATCCGTAAAATCTTCAAATCATCGTACAGTTTATTTTTTAAATTATTTATTTTATTTTATTTTATTCAGGAAACTAATGAATAATTAACAGAAAAAAAAAAATAAAAAATAAATAAATAAGCGTATGAATGAACGTATGAAATTGTGTAATCCAAGATATTTATCATTTAATACATAATCAGTATTAAAAATAAATAGTAATTTTAATATATAATATATTATGTTGCCGGTTGCTACAGGTTATGGGAGAGCTGAAAGTTTAGTTAAATGCAACGTAATAAAAACAAGTATATAGGTATAAATATATGACGGTTCAAACGACCCGGCGATACTATGTTAATGATAAAGGTGTCGCGAGACACTCGTAAATTATTTCATGTGATATGAAATAAGTGTAATTAATTGTCACCATGCGACAAACAAAAATAATATCGATGTGATAATAAAATAAATAATATGCTTTAAATATTTATATCTATATATATATATACATATATATATATATATACATATATATGCATATATATATAGATATATACATATATATATATATATATAGATATTGTCAGAGTATACAATGTTATAAACTACAGTATTCTTATCTGGTTTCGATAGAGTGTAGAAGCTAAGATTGTGCGTATATATATATATATATATATATATACATATACATAATAATATGCATATGTTTCAAACGCGTTAGTCTTGTTTATGAATAATGTATTTACAATTAACTGTGTTGATACTTTTATTTCTATTATCGTACGTGTATATATATGGGTATTAAATATGAATATGTATGTATGGATAATAATTTAAAGTTGTAATAATTATGACAATTGTCGTTTAAGATTTTCACTTGTGATTAAGACGTTTGTCTTTATTTTTTTAAGGTAATTAATATCTATTTTGACGTTTAGTGATAGTTTATCGATGAATCAAGAAAATCAATTAATTGATCGTTTAAATGATTCTTAAAAATAGATTAAGTGATTTTCATTACATCATGGCGAAATTTTTTGTGCGTTTTGACCAATTATTTAATTACGAGAAATATTAGTTTTGATGTTAGGTAATTTTTAACAATTTTTTAAGATCCATCTAACAGCAAATGTCTACCAAATTATTCTTATCATGAAAACATTTAATTGGCTATTAATTTAGAAAAAGTATAATTTTTAGATAATAGAAAACGGATTTTTCAGTTATTTTTGAAGTTATTAGAATTTTAGACATCCATCTTACGACAAAGAATAATCATTACTAATTTTATTTGAATCCTACACCTGATTCCTTAGTGGAAAAAATTTTTGTTCTCAATTCAGAATTTAAAAATGTTTCTGGATTTCGCAACTCATCTTACTGCAACAAATAATTATTTTAAAAAATGTTCTGTAAAAATTTCTTTAATTTTTAATCATTTTGTCTAAAAAATATATATACACAATCAATTATAAATTCATCTACATTTTTTTCGTTATTGTAACATCCATCTTCCAGCAAAAAGAAATCTTAATAGCTTTAGAAAAAAATTCTCATAAATAAAAAATTATAAGTGTATACTTTTATATTTTTATAGTTCTATATTTTACAGCAAATAATTCAGTAAATCAACAGATTAAAAATGTTTTTTTATTATTTTATTTTCAATATAATTTCTTTTAAAAACGATAATTATCACTAACAAATTTCCATTTAAAAATAGTGCCAAGATTTTCCAGCAATAAGTATTCGTCTTATAGCAAAAAAAAAGTTATCGTCATAATTCCTTTGAAGATTCTTAATGACTTTCACGAGCGAATCAAGTGGCAAACGGTGAGTGCCATAAAAATGTGGTTTGTCGTGTCTCCTTACAGCAAACTTTCGTATAATAGGAGAAGACCCCCCATAGCGTCGCGGTGTCGGTAATTACAAGGGAGTGACTCGGCTCAAGTTTATAAAACGAGAACTGGGTTTTCTTATCACAAGCCTATTTGCAATATTCGCAAGTCATTTGATCTTTTAAATACCCCCATGCCCAATCTCAGTCTTTGACCTCCAAAAAATAATGACCAAATAAACGAGAAAAAAAATGAGTTAAATTTAAACCTAAATCGAAAGTCATTGAAGCAAAAAAGTATTATAGTAAGCAAAAAAAAAAATAATTCTTAGAGGTTAAGGCCATATATAGATATACAAAGCCACGTGGCGTGTGCGCTCCGTGATTGTATAGTGTCGGGGCATCATTACCTGACCTCTCTAACCTTTTCGCGAGGCCCCCGGCACGCCATAACACAAACATACACTTACTGTACACTAAATCCAATGAAATTCATCTTTTCTCTACATCCTTATACTACTTTCCTCAGAATCTCATCTCCATCTTATTTACTGCATAAACCACACACTCAGTTCTTTATTCTCTACTCATCTTGTAACGCGTTTTTGATCCTCGCGTTTGAATTTATTGGAGCTAAATACCGTTCGGTCTACGGTAAAGAGACACGGTAGGCTCGCGCCATGACACTTCACACATATACATGTGTTTGAACGTGCACTTGGCGCGAGACACTACCCATACAAAGTCGCCGAGCTTCGAAATTTTCCCATAGATAGGCCGATGCCTGGTTTGCAATTATTGGTCAATAAATGGCTAACTATACTGGCCCGCGCATGATGAATCATTGGCAGCTGTCTTTTTGCTTATAAAAATGGCGCACAATTAACCACCGTTCGTTAGCCAACGGTTTAATCGAGTGCTCTTGATACCAAGCTTTGGCCGATGATTGATTGTCATTATTGGCCAATGCTTGCGACTGCCATGCTTGGAATACCGTTATCATCCGATATCTAGCCAATCTTCGGCCGATGCTTGAAAATTGGCAGCCATTTACGACCCAGTAATGGGCCGATTTTTTTTTTTGTATGGGTACCGTGTCTTCTGATCATCACCCTGACAATTTCTATAGAAAAAAAATAACTAAATTCTATATATAATAGTAAAAAATAAAAAGGTGACTAGAATTTAATCGCCGTTACTCTCTTATGTCTCAGTACACTAACGGATATATCTCATGTCTAAGTCTTAAGTCTCATGTGTTTTATTATCTTTCGAAAGGATCAGATGTTGATCTAAAACCATAAACTACAAAAAAATAAAAGCTATTCATGTTAATACATTGAAAACATTTGTATTATTTAACATTATTTTTATTTTGAATAAAAATAAATAATGTCATGTACAATCTTTAAATAACTTTATTGTTTAAAATATGTTGAGGACAGATTTAAACAGGTGACGTGATCTATTGCAGGAAAATGATGAGCAACAGCCCAAAGAAATATTTTATAAAAATGGCGAGAGAATGGATGAGTATCAAGTCATGATTCGAGGCTAACCTCGGTGACCTAAGAGGCCTCTCCCTAGTCTCGATCGAGTATTGTTTTATTTCATAATATATATACATATATATATAAAGACGATATAACATATACTTTTAAGTCTATGGAGACTTTGGGCCATTGTTTCGCTCAAGGCTCTATTGTGTTCTTTTTAGACGCCATGCGTTCATACCACTGTCACATATATAATCATGTATAGATTTTATAAATATATGTAAATATTTTTTACTTAGATAATTGCTGGTAATTATCGAAGTAATTACTAAATTTAATGAATAAATCTTGAGCAGAAGGGAGTGCGTAATTTCTTTGGATGCCAAATGAAAAATGGCCGCGTTTGACTGCGATCATAATAACAGTGATTGAAACCGGGGATAAAGTGTATGATGAAGATGGTTTTTTTTCCTGGAGGCTTAGAGCAGATAGTAATCCACCGGTATTTTTATTATTTATGTCTTACATGTCTCTCGGTGTCCTCCTTTTCCTCTTCCTCAATATCCTTTATGCATGCAGGCAGGTGGCTCGGTGATTCCTGCTGTCGGAGTTAACTATGCAGGCTGCCCGCTCGACCACGCGTATCCGCGGCCCGGTAATGACAACCTAGATGATGTAGATGTTAATGTTGATGTTGATGTGATGTCGATCTTGGAGTAATGATCATCCTGGTTGCCAGCTCGATGGCTCGAGGTCACGCTCCACGTCCATTCGTGCGTTAAGATGACAATTTTTCGCTACATTTAATCCTACTCTACACCTCACCGATTTTATAACTTGTAACTATTCTATCTATAATTTATTTATTTTTATCTAGATACGACTATCAAATGACTTTGTAAGAGCAAGTGCGCTACTAAGAATCACAGAATAGAATAATAATATGGAATCATAAAAATTTATTTTACTGTTAGTGATTAAGGCCGTGATGAATTTTTTTTTAGTTTTAATATTGTCTATATCTAATGTACCAGAGTGACGTGAAGAGTCACTTTTGTCGAAAGAAATATATTGTACTTAATAAAATAATTATATTAACTGTTTAATCTTTGATCAAGTTACTAAACCTTAATGCCGTACTCTCTTAATTTGAATCAGTAGAATTCCACTGGTTATCCAGTGAAACATCACTGGTTTACTAGTAAAACTCACTGGTTCGACCAGTGGTCTTGGTGGCCATTTAATCCCTCTGGTTACTCAGTAAATTTTTATGGTTGACGTAGTCACTGATTCATCAGTGAGTTTCACTGATTCAACAGTGAGCTGATATAATTTTCATCATAACCCAACTTATACATATAGGGCATAATTATTTACATAAAAAAAAATAAATTAAAAAAATATTTACGTGAATTTACTTTATTCAACTTCTATTACATCAACTGTATTAAAATTATTCAAAGTAATTTGGAAAAAGGAAACTACACTTTGAGCTTTCTTCGAAATTTTACAAATATAATGACCGATTAAATTATAAAAATTATCAAGGCTTGGAGGATAGCTTAAATTAAAGACATAATATAATTTATGTAAAATAGAAATTGCAATAATAGGGTCACAATTTGGCTTGAAATCTATTAATTAATTCAATTGTCATGAAAAAACAAACATCAGGTTATGTATAACTAATCATAGGTCGCTGTTGACAACGGACACTCAAGGTACTTAAATTTCGCACTGATTTGAATCAGGGAACCCAATACTCACTGGTTTACCAAATAATATCGAAAGATTCACAAGTTTTTGAGTTGTTTTATTTGTATTTATTACTCGGTTCAATTTTATAATATAACTATTTTTACCTAAAATTTGATGTATTTACAATAATTTACCAATAAATCGGATTTTTCCAACAATTCAAACATTTTAAAGAATGAGCAAATCCAACCGGAGGTTAAATTTATGGCTTACTGATATTTAAAAACACGAGAAAATAAAATGAAACAAGTGGTTCTTAAAAAAAACATCAGAGACAACTTTGTTAATGTAAAAATCATTTTTCTTAAATATTCATCTCTGGAACCTGGAAATCACAATAGCGTGTATTCACTCGTACAAAATTTATTTACAAAATTATTTAAGATGAAGAAGAAGGTAAAGAAGAATAAGATTGGGATGGTAGACGCACGCGCCGGGGGCAACCAGAGGCTCGCGCTCTGTAATCACTCTTCAACAAACGCACCTATATATGTGTGTATGCGTGTATGTATATTTGTGTACATCATGATTTAGATGACGAAGGTGGTATAATAGAGAAAAGGCCAAGTAAAGAGAAATACCTAGTGAGTTTAAAAAAGAGTTGAGGCTGCTCGCGTTCACGCGTACAATTACATTAATCTTCATCTATATGTGTATATATATATATATATATATATATATATATATATATATATATATATATACTTAAATACGCGCAAGCCGTTCGTGAAGACGTGTCTTATGTATTTTCTTTATTCCACAGCCTCTCGATACAGGCTTTATTTTAATTCTTCTTATTTTCTATTCCGACCACACATCTGCGTAATTGTCCCCGGCGGCAGCATTCGACTCATCTTACATACTTTTATTATACGTGATGTTAACTCTCTTGATAAACTTCTTTTGTTAATATACAATTTTTTAAAATTTTTATTATAATACCAGATATTTTGTTGGAGGAAAATTAATTCCAGTATATATATATATATACATATCTGATGACTTTTCCGGTGTAAAAAGCCAGATTGATTTACTGAGTGGTATTTCAGTTTGGATTTTTTAACGCGGAAAGAATGCGCGATTCTAAAAAACCGATAACAAAACGGTGGAGTGCGCCACGCGCTATCGATGCACGGCTAAACGAGTTTCGAATTCGCGAGTATCTCGCAAATCGTGGGTTGGCTAACTACCAGCCTACCCGGCGCGCGGCACGCTGACTACATAATTCCTCGAGAGCCACGGGGATCAGGCTTTTAACTCAACTCTTTTACTTTTTAGTCATTTTTTATCAGCTCTTCTTCTTCAATCCACAATCTTATCCTTCTTCTTCTCTTTCTCATTCTCATTCTTCGTCTCCTACTTCTTCTTCTTCTTGTTATTTATTTTTTTTTTCTACTGCCCCCGGGCACGCCGGCATGCTTTAATGATCCGTTGCGTGATTTATTTTTGGCAACAGCCGAATTGTCCAATTGCTTAGATAAAGATTTTCAAAAACTATCCAATGAATATATTTATTTTAGTGGCCTTTCTTTTTATTAAATAATTTTAATGAATTTGTAGCATGCGAGATTTTTAACAAAATTCATAAATCGTTTTGTTTTTGCCTTCAAGGGTATGATTTTTTTAAATTTTTTAATAAAAAATTGGACGTTAGATCTGGCCTTGGCCTTGGCCTAAGGCTCTGGAGAACCAGGAATAAGAAAAAGAATTTTAAAATTCCATAATTCCTTTAAATTTAAATAGTTACCTTTCAGTTGTTTATGGTTTTTTTCTGCGCAATGCTCTGAGCGGAATGTCTAGACTGGAAGCCTGGAGTCAAACTCTTGGCGATATATAAGATTACGTATGGATATAGATCGCGATCTATCGGGAGTTTATTATTATATTGTAAATAAGGAGAGAGAGGAAGAGATATAATTCTGATAGAATTATGATCTTATAGGGCGCGATCATGTCTCCAGCCGAAACGATTTACAGATTTTAGATAACAACAACACGGAGAGCGTAAAACCCGTCGCGTTCAAAGACCAAGCCGCTTTGAGACTGTCGTGACGATCTCTCTTATGTATTTCGTACTACAGTTTACACTAAAACTTTTTACTGGTTATTTTTTGTTTTAGGAAAAAACATTACGGTAACATCAATATTTTTAGATAAAAATCCTATAACGAGGCTAATGAGATTACTAAATCTAAACCCATTTTTTTTTTATTTTTGCAGATCGCGTTTGAATTCAGTGAGAAAGTGAATTCGTGATGCACTAGAGTTAATATGCTAGAGTAATAAATCTTCGAGACACTTGAGGTGAAAAGACGGTTTATAAATATATCTACGTCCTTTTAGTTAGTTCTTGCTTTTATTTTGTATATTCATTTTTAGATGTAGGAAGATAATTCGTGTATTTCCGTATGTCAATTTTGTGAATTATCACCTCTTTTTTTATTTCATCTATTTCTTCATTTGTTTTCTTCGACTTTTTGTTACTAATTTAAAAAACTTTAGCGATAAAGTATATAATGGCACCCAAAATGTTGAATCCTTTTTTTGTCTAATTAACTATTTCTTAGTCTCTTTACTTTTGATTCGTAAATGTGTAATAAGCGTTAAATTAATAGTTTTTTCAATGATTTTTAAAACCAAAATTAAAATACCTAAAAATTATAATTGTGAAGAAATCTACACGGAAAAAAGGTGATATTAGAATTATACTAACTGATGTAAATTTTGTATCGATGCTTTTTCCAAATAAAATGATACTAGATTGATATCACTTTCTGATACAAATTCTGAGTCTAACGTATTTTAAATAACGTTTAAGATAGGATACATTATTATATAGTTTAGTACACGTCAATAGAATATAAACATTACTGTAGCTATAACCTACAAATTTTTTCGTTTTGTTGTTACATCATATATAAAATCAAAACGCTCTTAATTTTGTTGTTGATCAAATTTAAAAAAAAAATGTTTTTTTTTTTTAAATCAATCACATCAAAAATGAAAGTGTGCGAATCAGGTTCGAATCGAATCGAATCGAATAATTTGAATTTCCAAATTATTTGAAAATTTTAGAATTATTCAAAAGTTTTTTAATTATTTGTAACTTTTTAAATTACACGATTCGAGTCGAAAAAATTTTGGTCACTTGTCGAACATTTAATTTTCATTTAATGGAGAGCTTAGTTTTTAAAGTAACCAAAAATAATTTTTTTGTAGATTCGTGTCTGAGCTCTATTTACACGCTAAGAAATGCATGGCGTTCAACACCATGCTGGTATGGTCTCAAAACAAATACTGAAACAGTATGTGATATATTTCAAGACAGTATTGTAACGAGTCCTAGAAGTGTGGCGTTATTTACTATACTGTATAGTACTGGAGCTATTGTATTGCTCACACGCATGCATACAGGCACGGCAAAACAGCATGGCCCTGAGACCCATACTATAATGCTGAGGGCACAATACTACTAGTTTTTCCCGCTATACTTTTTGACGTGTCCATCAATGTATACTATCGTATTACCGCCAAAAATATATAGATGTCGTTAGACATCTGCCAGAAGCATTGTGGATACGGCAACGCAGTATGGGCCTGACGGCCATACTAACATTGCGGCGTTCGCGACAACTATCGGCAATGTTACGACGCTTTACTATTTCCGCAACGATCGAATCATCTATGCATACAATTTTACAACGTATAAAAATCTTCGATACCATACAATATGGCGTTCACGCCCATACTGGCATAGTGATATCCGCAAAATATTTCTTACCGTTTACCTCTGACAAAAATTTGAATTATTCGAAAAACTGTTACAATTCGAAATTTTGAATAGTTCGATTCGATTCGATACGAATAATTCGCAAGTTCGAACTATTCGCACACCCCTACTATAATAGAATTTTAGATTTCTATCAATTTACTAATTGATTATCATAACAGCGATTTTTTCAGCTTCCGGAAAAATGAAGTAGATTTGCAAGTCTTTTTTAGATTAAGCGATGATGTACACACGTTTTGATTAATTTTCAGTAGCCATTAGATAAAAAAAAAGATAAAAATATATTACTATGAAAGTAATAATAATAACCCGGGATTATAGTTTAAAACAGATAGAATCAGATAAACAAAAAAACAAGACGATAAAATCATCACAAGTACTTGGGAGCTACATTAAGTTTATTTTCTTTCCTACTTTATTCTCAACTCAGCTAGACCTCAGCCAACTCTGCAACTCTGACGGATCAATTACCATTGGGGAGGACTTTATTGCGAAAAGAACGTGACTGCTGTGTTGAACATCGGGAAAGTATAAGTGGAAACGAGTGAACGAGACTCAACACCAAAGAGAATGCTTCGAGGAACTTGTACCATATACGGATGAGGTCGCTGAGTTAGTAGAACGGTAATGCAGGTGACATTATTAATTAGCGATAACCAACTACTCACCTTACAGCTCACATTTTATATACATATTTAACACTATTCTATTTAATCCTCTGCCTAATTAACAATTACGCGCATTTTCAATTTTATCACTAAAGAAAAAAAAAAAACAATTAAAAACGTCAATCGTTCTAATCAGCCGCCATCTTGCGCCCACCTGCGATTTTTAACTACCTTTCACATAGAAGTAAATCATGTAATAAATTATTTATACTTTTTTTATGCGTTAGCAAGATTGAACTTGAAGAAATGCTACAAAATTATCACAATAAATAATTTTAAAATACCTGGAGACCAATTGGAATTTTTTTTAGGTTAGGTCAACTCTAACAGAACTTTATTTACTTATATTTATTTATATCGCACTCATTAAAGGTATCATTAAGTAAATGATAGCAGCGGCGATTGTCATTAAGGATAATATATTAAAATAAAATAAACGAGCATCATTGAAGAACGAGTATGGTCAACATCAAGTGTCCGTTGGATTAATTATAGTTTACTGGCGAGGAAAATGAGATCGTACGTATATATATATATATATATATATATATATATATATATATATAAAGGTAGTGTCTTCTTCATTAACCGTGACTGGCTACCGCACCCGTGTTTTGACCCACTTCTGTCTTGCCGGAAAGCTTGATAGAAAACCAGTTAACTCATGTGCGAATGAGAGACAGAAGGGACGGGAAATGATTGAAGACGTTGCAAATAACCTGGGTAGTAAAAAATTTATAAAACCGGCAGCAAGTAAAGTGGCTGAGGTCAGCAAAGTTTCGCTGAGAACCCCATACTTTAGTTTCCCGGGCCGAGAAACCATTAATTCTTGGTGGGAAATCATCTAGCACGCATGTCTGTCCAACCTTGTCTCTTGATTCAATTCCAGCTTTAAACTCGACATGATGTGGATTTATACGCATGCCAAAGTATGTTGAATGTGTTGAATAAAAGACCGCCTTGAACCGGGTAACGAGAGAGAGGAATCTCTGGAGAATGAAAATGACGGGATAACTCTGGCACGTGCACCAGACTTCCTCGTTCTAAAACTAAAACTCTCTAATAGAGTACCCAGGATGGACGGCAACTGGCAACTCTTGGCTAACGATGCCTATTAGAGCATCGAGAACACGCAGCCTACCAACCTATCTACCGACCTAGCAACCAACTAACCAAACCATACCGCATACAGCATACCACGGAGAGATTCCCTTGAGTAATCGCAATCCACAGATTACTTCAATACACAGTTCTTAGTAGATGCAAAACGGCTATCCGTCTTGCACAATTCTGCAGTTTGTCAGTTCCAATCCAATCAAATCAAATCAAATAAAATAACATCACATCACATGGCATCGATAAAGATACCAAGATGTCGATGTCTATATGACGTTCATCAGCGTCCATCGTTTAGATTGTTAATACATACGTTTATATGCATCTATATGCCGATATGTTGAGGTTTTCTTCAAAGTTTCCGTCTTTCTCCGGTGACATTGACAAGCTAAGCTGGCTCGCAACCCCCGTTTATGGCCATGCCGCTTCCAATCGCGGATGACTGGAGACTGAGAGCAATCCCACGAATACTCAAATAGAAGACTGAATTCAGTAGCATCCACTCACGAGATACCGAGGCCTAACGAGACGATGATGGACCTACGAGACATGAATACTTGAGGCTTTGTCCTTGAATGGCGTAAGCCTACTTCATGATCAACATGTTTTCAGATGTCTCATCATGATTTATTTATTGAAAAGAGACCGCTATATAATATTCGAAAATTCTTGTCAAAATCAACGAATTTTTTATTTAAGATAGACGTGATTGCTGATGGATAAGTTTACGCTTTTGAGAATTCCTGAGAAAAGTTTTATGTTCAAAAAACAAAGTATGCAATTGAAAAAAAAAGTATTACTATCAGTGATAAAGGTCATGACCAAATCTGCAAAATTTTGTTGTAATAATAAAATATAAAGTAAAATAGATTATCTATCTTATTAAGAGAATAAAGAAAATTTTGTTCCAACCATTTCTATATGACAGATTAAATTAATATTATTAAACATGGTATCGTTCAAAAGGTTATGACTTGAATTTGTACCTTTTCATGGTTGAAACTCTTTTTTATTGCCAAGTATTGCGATAAATCAATTTATCTATATCATTCGAATTACATTCAAATTACGCAGAAAAAAGATGATCATATTTATTTTCTTTAAATAAATTAACCCTAATCCGGTGTTGCTGTTTTCAGAGCCCGTAAACGTTGAACATGGGTCATTAGCGGCCGCCGCTTATTTAACTATGTTATTCTGGAAGGAAAAATCTAAATAAACTAGTAGGTCTTCTTTGAACTTCTAACATATTATGAATATTTAGACACAAACGACCCATGTTCAACCGATTAGGGTTAATATTTCAATTCTGTCACTGAACATGACATATATAACTATTATATATAAAATTAAGAGAAAATAAGAAAAATTAAGTCTATGCGATGTTTTCTATGATAATAAAAATTCAACAGATTTAATTTGGTATCAGGGAAAAAAAATATATTAGGTGACTAATAAAAAAAAATTTGACCGTGAGCAGTTTTTTTTAAAGAATCTCATGATTATACAATCATCGAAATAAATAAATTTGCGCGTTGATGATGAGATTTGTTTCATTAAATTTCGATGATAATAGAAATAAACAAAAGGTTATAAGTTAATTTTAGAGTATAGATTCTAATAAACAGTTAAATTCAAATTATAATTAATAAATTTGGTAGTAATATTCAGGCAGTCACGTAGTAACTCTAGGTTGCTCTTTAGTTATTAATTGAATGAATTACAAATTATACAGAAAAAAGTGAATGCGGCAACTATAGAAGTGGCATTTATGTCTTATTGAGATTAAAACATGATAATAAAATTAGCATTCTAATTAAACTAGTGGTCTTCATAAAATACATTTGTTACTGTATCCTGAGATTATCATAGTTAAGTACTGAAAAAATCATTTGTCTGAATATTGTTCTCTGCAACATGAAAATGTTAATAGCGTATAATCAACAAAATTATGCACGGTCTGAAAATCTTGAATAAAATCATTGTCTGGTTGATTCTTCGTAATATTACCCAAGAACAAAGATTTAATTAAAAAATTCAAATTAATGGATTGACATGTTAATAAACAGAATAGAATTGAATGCGGATCTAAAAATCAATCGTAGAATTTATAATACCGTGGAGATAATCTTAACCTGGTGACCCTTTGGGTAAGATCCTGAATTGGTCGAATTTCGCAAGATTAAGTCTACAAGCCGGTGAACCTTTGTTGGTCTCTTACTATGTCAGTAGTTTATATTAGACATTAGATCTTACCAAGTAGTTTCGCCACAATTTATATTATGCCACAGAGGTTATCTACAAGTAAAGCGTGTAGTTATGCTCTCAGATGCTATTGTCCCACGACGATTTTCATATGAAAATCAAGCCCGAGTGTCACGCCACGAGCGCCAGATAGTATCTCAGTTCACAGTATCCTAGCAAGCCTGCCGAGGACTAACCTTAGACACGGGTAAGTTTTAATGGAATTTCGTTGGCAATCAGGCGGCTATTGAGAACTGAGTTACTTTTTTCGGAACTTTGATTGAGCAGACGGGAGGAGATAGAGAAGACTGAAAGAGAGAGTTTGAGTTACCGGGAGGTTGGCAAGTAGGCACTCCCACAGTCAATGCTAAAGTACACAAGATGTAACGTATAGTGATCTATTTCGTGAGATCGTCGAGTTTACGAATAGACTTTAGTATGAATGACGCAATTTTATGCTTAGTTTATGTATATGTAAGAAACTAAGCATAATAAGACCAGAGTATGAGGCCTCCAGGCAACTCAGATCTGTCACGGGGGGAGGATGCTGAGTTTTTAGTCGATGCCAGCTGACGAGCTTTTACTTTGGTTCTTTAAGAACGACGCTATTCATCAGTCTCCGTAAATGGTACACTAGACGTAGAATAATATTATAAACTTGCCAACGGGCTCTTTTATTTTCTCCTTTTCTTTGTAGTTACCAGTGTTATATATTAGCTTCGTAACGTCATTATTGTTGTTATTATCTATACTTTAAACTTTACGCGCAGTAATCATCATCGGCTTTTTCTTTTCATCAAGACATGCAAGATTTCGTCATTTACTTTCAATAAGGTTACGGTTTCAGTTATTAATTGTTTGTTCATGCTATTTTATGCCGTTTCATTTTTTTATTTGCTTAAAATAAATCAAATAGGATTGCCAGAGTATCAATTACTATCCTCATTTTTCAAATTTATGACACCCCAAAATACCTTAATTATCATTGAAAAACAGAGCCTCTAGTTTTAGTGCAATAATTTTTAGATGGCGCGAAATTTTGAAAATCATAATGATAATTATTTTATTTTATTAAAGGAATCACGGCTTTACTGATCTGGTTTATTGACTTGTTAGATTATATTTATCGTATTAATTCCCAGTTCGAGCTATCTATATTTTTCTCAATTTATCTATAAATTGTCTTATTGAGAAGGTTTGCATGTTTAGGTTTCCACTTATTAAATTGGAATGCCGTGATTCCTTTAATAAAATAAAATAAACTCTGATCGTTTCATTAAATTCAACAAAACAAAAAAAAAAAAAAAGATAATTATTTTATTACTTTTCCCTGGTTTAATTTTTTTGAGTTATCAATGAAAATCAGCATTAACCTTTAAACGGTGACCCTAAAAATTTGCACATTATGGGTAATGCCGGTCTGACAGACCGCTATTGGAAGTATACCCGGTTTTTTTTACTTTTAAGAAGGGGACTTTATCTATTTACATGAATAGACTATATCTTCATGAAAAAGACATTATTTAATGATATTATACACTTTATTTATCAATTATGTATACATATATTAAAACTTCACATTAATTTATATTTTAACATAAACATATTAAAAGAAGTTTTATTGATGTTAAATTTGATTAACGGTCTGTCAGGCCGGAGATACCGTTTAAAAGTTAATAATTATAATAAAATAGCTATACTTTAATAGTTATATTAATTCTTGAGCTCTAAGAATGATTTTTTTTTCGCTCAAATTAGTGTTGCGAAAATCGAAGCAACTATTCGGTTTTTCACAATCGAATATAATCGACTGAGGACAATCGACGGTTGCGATTGATCGTTTCTAAACAATCAATTATTTAAAAAATCGACTTTTTTCGAAAAAAAGTAATGATTTTTTCTCTCGCAACTTTAAAGTTGCAAAATCGATAGCTTAACAATCGATTGTATAATTTTTTGTTCAAAATAAGAAAAAGAATATTGGTCTAAAATCACAAACTCAAAATTTATGTCTGCTATAAAAATATTTATATGGCGCTAAATCTTAAAAATGTTTTCTCATTAATTGACGTATTGTATTCAATTGACAATTTTGTTTTGTGAAATATCGATTACTTCATCGAAACTTTGATGTTGCAGAATCGTTTTAATAAAAATCGATTATTTTCTAATTCTTCAAATAGCATAGAATTTTGATCTATAAAATTATAAATGGCCTATCTAACTCCAATCATTTCGCTTAAGTTGTTCATCATTTAGCTGTATTGGTAGAATAATTTTTATAATGTTTGAGTTAATAATTTTGAAAAAAAAATTTTGTCTTTAATTAATTTTACAAAAAATCGTTTTAAAAAAAAAGAATCAATTTTTTCCAATCAATCGAAATGCCTACAATCGATTACAAAAAAATTGACAATCGAAACGAAAACATCGATTGTTCGATCAACCGATTTCGATTGCGCATCACTAGCTCAAATCAGAAGCTTTTTATTTTAATATTAATTAAGATATTTTCGGATGCATAAATTTGAAAAATAAGAGAAGTAATTATCCCAAGCATTGTAGTCAAATATCTAAAAATAATAAAAAAAAAAATAGGTCAATAGCTCAAGTCGTTCGAGAGTTATTGACTTCCTGTACATAAAACCAAATAAATGTACGAATATACGAACAAGATTTTTCGGCGCACTATAAAAGACATTGATGTGGAAATGCCTAAGCCTCAGCTGTATTTATAAGAATGTATCCTATGTAATAGTAAACTGTGAAGTAAGTTGGGACTATAAAAAGCGTAATCTCTTAGATATAATTGTTAGCAATAAAATAACAGAAAATATCACTTATTAAATCAATAACCAACCAGCAGCTGAAAATATCCAGACTCTCACTGATGGAATTCGAGACTCATTACACGGTAAGAAAATACAACAAACATAAATAAAGCACGTTGATATTTAATATCCCACGCAGGGTCTTCTAAACATGAGCCACGTGTACTCATATCAATAAAATAAAATAAAATGTGTGCGGGTACTAAAAGTTAAAAAGCAGTGAGCAGTAAGCAGTAAGCAGGAGCAATCTCGTATCTCACCCAGCGCAGAGAACTCTGAAACGAGCGTACTGAAAATACAGCAAACGTGAGCGATGGCTCGGATACCTCGACTCACGTTCTCGATCGGCGCGTGATGTCGACTCGCGGGTCGATACCTTTTTATTTCAATCCTTTCCTTACATTTCCTCTATCCTCTACTATACTAAACTCAGCCGTTCCCTTCATCCTTAGATGTTATATCGACATACAAATATATTATACAGTTTTACCATTAGATTAAACTGCACGCCACTAATACGCCAAGATGATCCTTAAACTAACGTACAATCGTATTTATTTATTTATTTATATATCAGGTATCAGGGCGTGAGCAAATATACTAAAGTAAAAGTATTTATTATCAAACCCGTTATCAAATGAACGGTAGCAAAGTACGTCCGTTAGGATTTAGAAATAATAAAAACAGAAGCCACGCGAACGTAAATACGGAGAAAGCTTTAGCTTCAGCTTCAGCCTCTTATTTATGTACCACGTCCACGGATTTTAATTAACGCACGGAATTATCTGGACCCAACCAACCACGCGACTACTCACTACTCTGACCAATCGTAAATTATCTAAATTCCATTACAAACAATTCAAAAGATTCTTCGACTAGAATATAAGTCTAGTCTTTTACTGTTCTATTCACTCAGTACTTAAATCTCAACAGGATTCTTAGCAGTCGATATAAAAAATCTCTTATACTTTCTAGACAATTTGCATGAGATAAATCTGCATTACTGCATCAACTGCTGATGAATCTTTTCGTGAGGTAATATTTTTTAGTTTTAAATAAAAATTTTTGACGATTAATTGATTCGTAAGACATTAAAAATAAAGTATTACGCGTTAACACGCGTCTGTGAGAGGTCTAAGGGGTCGAGTAGTTAGAAAGTTGATGATCTATAAGTCACGGAAAATGTATATGGAATTCAATCATCAACGTGATGCTACTTCAGGAGATAAAAAAATTATAATATAGGATAATAATGACTGTAATAATAATAATGATGGTAATAATAGTAATAATAATCATAATAATAATAATAATAATAGTAATAAATAACTTGTGGATTATAATGCAACGAAATCAAGTAAAATGATTCGTTCACGATTTTCATGACGATAGTATCTGTCTTGGACGCGTGGGAGGCATGAGGACTTTGATCAGGATGAGGATGGGACCACTGAGAGACTTGTATCGTGTTTTTACCGACATTGTCGTACTGATCAAGGATGGTTAACGATCACCACTACTATTAACATCATCATCACTGTGTTCATGCTCGTGTTCGTACTTCAGCTCTACATTAGATCATTACTTTCTAATCATTTTGACCCCTTTAATTATTTTCATATTTATAGACATGTACATCAAGGTTATTAAATTCTTTTTTTTTCTTTGCTGGAGATTTTAAATTATTTTGTTTTTAATTTAAATGAGAAGTTTCCTTTTTTTTGAATTTCCAAAACAGTAAAAATTATTTATGATTATTTTAGATATTAAGATGTCTAAATAAAAAAAAAAAAAAAAAAAAAAAAAAAAAAAAAAAACCGTAGATTAGTACGGATAAGGGACAATATGGGCCATCTTAAATTTCATGCAAATAATTTTTAATCCTACTCATTATTAATTTAATGATTTAATAAAAATTTTTTCCAAATGACTTAATCAAAATTTAGTTCAATTATTTTTTATTTGAAATTTTTTTCAGCAAAAAAAAAATATTTGGTGACAGACTCAATTATTGCCAGAGCTTAAAAAAATTTTCTTTCCATAGCTGGGTCATATCATTATCAAATACTTATTCGGCAATCAAAATAAAGTTAACTTAAGTAAAAAAAATAAAATTCTTATAGTTTTTTTGGTAGCCCACTTTGCCTCGCACAAAAACTTTTTATCTTTTTGAGACTGTCGTGTTGACCCGAATATTTATTTGAGAACAAAAAAAAGTAGAGAAAAAAAACTATTGAAAATTTTTAAGGTGGTCCATTTTGCACCTTCTTCCCAATATAAGACGAAAAATAAATTTCTTAATAATGTCAAATAAAATTTGTTAACCTCCTTACATTAAAAACCAATACCAGGCCCCACTGATTTAAAATCTCAATTTTATGTCCATAAAAAAAAAAAAAATCTCGTTCCTAGTGGTCCTATAAAACTCCAAATGAGTTAATTTAACTCATTTAAATTTCAACTTTACCCTAAAGTAACCAAATTGCTCAAAAATAATTTGCAAATTTCGAAAAAATAAAATAAAACCTGGACCACTTTTATTAAATAAAAAAATGTAAATTAAAAAAGAATTAATTATAAGAATCAATAAACTGCGAATTCCAGCAATAAATAAAAAAAACGCCATACCTCAAGAACATCAGTAAAAAATGCAAAATTAATAATAAATAAATATATATATTTAAATGGATACTAAAATGATAGTTTTATTTAAATAAAATTCGATGTGGAGTTTATTGAGTCATTTAATAGAATGATCGGGTATGATAGACGTGAAACATCTCCTCATTAGATACCGTACATCCTCCTTGAATATTCATGAACAAGAGACACGCGTGCGAGCATGAGATTTACGATCCGTAAAACCGGACGTCTTGACGTACTAACACGCTTGGGACTTATTTAAACATCCAATTATTTATCCTTTTATACTTTTTAACGTCTCTCTATTTTTATATCACTTATATTTTATTGTTATTAACATATAATCATGCATATTATTATTTTATTGACACAAATGCGATAATAATCGCGCGGGTAAACTTAAAAATTTAGTTTAAACAATTTCTCTTTAATTTTGATCCACAAATAACCGACTCGTTGTATTTGTCCCGTGAAAAAAAAAGTTTGGAAAATCCAAAAGTTCACGACTCATAATTCTTATTCAAGTATGAAATAATAAAAAAAAAAAGTGTGAAAAAATATAAAACAGCTGAAATAGGACGATAATGCGCAGGCACCCCTAGTGGGATAAATGTACACAATATACGGTCTTTTGGATTTTTTATTCTTATTAATTGCAATTAAACGACACTGAGTTACTTAACAATCCGCGATAGGTGACCTACAATTCTTCCAAAGAATTAAAAGAAAAAATTTGACTCAATTAATGGATATTTTCGCAAGTTACAATGTATACGGATTTCATACACTTGACGGACAGGAAATTTTTTAAAACTATTTTGATGTTTTTTCCGTTTTTATTGCACTAAATTAATTTTTGAAAAGTATGGAATTAATCTCCATTAAATTATCTTTACAAAAGTATGCAAAATATCTTAATTTCGTGAACTAACAAGGGTGTGATAATTGAAATAGTTGCCAAAGTGAGCCGAAAAAAAATTTTTCGATCGTAAAGCACTCTCTGATGCTTCGTATCATGAGTCGAGCAAAACTCGTAACAAAAGTAAAGAAGGTGATTCGTGATCTGTGACTGTGATACATTGAGTAACCATGACAAGACAAATTATAAAACAAATAGGGCTTAAATTTATATTCAAGTGTTAAAAAAAACTAACCTGTGCATACTCGGCGCAAATGTCAATTGAAGAGACGTAGTTAACGACATCTTCAATGCTCCAGCGATTGACAGCTTGGCCATCGCCGCAGGGCATGTGTCCACACAGTGAAGGACATCGTACTGGTGGCGGTGTACTCGACCGTGGTGTCGCCGCTGTCGCAGCTTTTGGTTTTGGCGACACGCTTCCCGACCTCTTTGTTTCGATCCGCGGTCGCTTTCTCGGTGCAAATCCCCCGGGGCTTGACAAATCCAATGGACTCGTCACTCCTACGTCCCGTTTGTTCGCACCTGGATCAAAGAGTCCCTCAATTATCTGGCGCCCAATTTATCACGGCGATTTTAGAAAATTTATTAGCTTACCTTTAAGGTAAGTTTCTAATTCAGCGGCGTTTTGAGCAGCATTTGCTGTTCGTACCATGTGTAAAAGTGCTTGGGTTGATGACATATCCAACATTGGTGGAAAGACTGGGTTACCAAATAGTGTATCCTGTTTTTGTTCTTTTGGTTCTTTGCCTGTAAGTGGCGATGCCGCTGGTACTGTTTGTGGTTGGGGATGGGTACCGAGTGGGGCCATAAGACCGACGAATGGTGTTGCTGTTGTTTTAAAACCTGGAAATCTTGGGTCGAATCCTGGTGGATAACCGTTACGAGGGGAACTAAAGTAGCTGAAGAAAGAAAATAAAGAGTTAAAGATGTAACTTAAAGATTTTTATCATTTATGAGGCGTCAGATGGAAAAGTTGTTAACGTACTCGTTAGGATTAGCGTTATTGTACTTAGCAGCAAGACTTCTCATAAAGTCACTGTAATTACGACCCATCATCTGTTCCATGTGTTTGAGATGATGAGGCGCTGGTGGACCTTCTGGTCCTCCCAATGCTGCGGCATTGGGTGGTGTGCCTGGGTGACTTGATGATGATGGCGTCACACTTCGCGATGACGTCGAATTATTGTCAGGCGTTAAACGCTCCGTTTTAACCTACAGTTACAAAATGGATCCAATTTTTATTCAAGTATGGGCTTTACAATAAATCATTTTACAACATTTTCATTTTTTTCATGCTCTGTTTTGAAATTATTTAGCACACTTAAGAAAAAATGCTTAGTCCTTTACAATGACTTCAGAATATCACTAATTTTATAAGATTTGCAATTTAAAATACGAAAATGAATATTTGGTTTTTTATTCCTGGTGGAAATTTTTCGGACTTTTCTCTGAAAAACACTGAAAAAGTCTTTAGAACTTTGAAAAAGTCTTTAGAATTTTAGAACTGAGTTTTTCAGAGAAAAGTCCGAAAAATTTCCACAAGGGATCTTATGGGGTTAAAACTCTATATAAGTGAATTTTCGAATTATGGAGGATGAAAATTTATTTTTAATAAAAATTAGTCTTAATTTACTCACTACTAGTCAAATTTTGAAATTACCTAAAAAAATTAAAGAATGATTTTTTAGGAAATTACATGGCCTACATAAAAAGTCTGGAACAAATTGATAAATTCAAATTTTATTATTTCTTGCATTTTTAAATAAAATCATTTAGATATTTATTAAATGTTTAAATTTCATGCTCTATAAAGCCATGTACCATATGTATGATCGACAGAAAAATATTTTTCGATCAGAACAAATAATTATCCCTAGCATCGATCGCTTTTGTCAGCGGTCAGGGTGATCTCGTCAAATGAATCAAAATAATTTTTTTTCTTACTTTTATAGAAAATTTTTCAAAACAAGCGACTTTAAACTTCTAATTAATGGGTATAAAATTTTTTTATTTTTTTTTTTTGTACTAAAAGCAATTTTTAATAGTTCGAAAAAAATATTGCTGTAAAATGATGTAGAATTTAATGCCTATTTTTTTATATTGTAAATCTTGAAAGTCATTTTGACATGAAAAGCTAAATTTATTTAAAAGTTTCTAAGAGTTTTGTATTTTTACTACAAGAAACTAAAACGGTAAATCTCTTGTTAATTTACAAGTTTGTTTAAACTCTTAAACGGTTGTTCAATACAAATGGTCATAGCTAAATTAAACACTTGAAAATAATTGAATGTCGTAGGTATCAAGAATCTAAGTGACTGCTTTAAAAAAAAATAAAGAAACTGTGAACTACTTATGAAATTTACAATTTTTTTTTTAATTTTCACCTGCGTAGTATCAAGGCCGTTTTGATTCTGTCTCCTGCGTCCACGGGGTGGTCTAGGAGTAACAGCTCCCGACAAATGGGCACCCTGGGGGCTGCCGCCCCTCGCGTCGATCGCTGTGTTAGCGGCCAGGGTGCTCTCGTCAAATTTATCCGTATGACGGCCTAAATCAGCAGCTTCCACACGTTCTCCACCTCGTGGTACCGTTCCCGTTGACACGGTATCACTTGAAACTTCACCTAAAACAAAAAAAAAAATGTTCATTAAAAACATGAACCCACTATTTTAAAAGTGTGTGCACTTAGTCAGTATAACTAATTAAGATAAATATAATTAAAGTTATTTATGTTCTGAGATAGTTTTGTTATAATTTATTACTAATTTTAATTGACCGTACATGATGTTCAAGTGCCATGAAATTTATGAAAATAGGCCGTCTTATTTTTTAAAATCATTCGGATTAAATATATTTAGTTGATTAGAAATCGTTAAAAGAAATCGTATTAGCTATGATTTTTTTACCATTAATTACTTTGTTTGTAATTAAATTCTTAGATATTTTCAAATATTTAATTAATCATTTTTCAATTAAAATTACTTAAACATTTAAGAGGTTGCTTATTGGATAAAATTTCCCAAAAAAAATATTAACAAATAGAAAAAAATTATCTTTTTTCGATCTAAAAACATTTTTCTATACATATGGAATATGATGTTACAGAGCATGAATTTTGAACTTAAAAAAAAAATTTTAAAAAAAAAATTTGAACTAATTAGTCATGATTTTATTCATAAATAAGTTATAACTGTCAATGGTTACATTTCCGGTACGGATCATAACGTTCATAAAGGACCTCAGCGTTGACAGTACGCGGAGAAATTATTCTCGTTTGAAATACCATGGTGACATGTTAAAGCCAGACCATGTTGGCTACCTACAGAAATTAAAATAAACATATGCAAAAATTACTATGGTTATAGTAAAATTGACATCGATTACATCACAAATTACAGTAACCATTTTCAACTTTACTATGGTCATGGTAATTTTTGCATGCATTTATTTCTATTTCCGTCAGGTGGCCAACATGGTCCGGCTTTACTATGACACCATAGCATTTTAAACAAGAATAGTTTTTCCGTGTAAATAAAAATAATCGGACGTGCTTTTTTCTCCTGCTTACCATCAAGTTTTTTTTTTGATGTACATTCGGTATTTTTTAGCTCTTAATAATTTTCCATGTGCAGTTAACTCACACTTCAACACGAAACGACAATGAGATTATAAGCAGGTGGCATATTAAATCAAGTAGTTTATTTATTAAACATTTATCTAAATCTAAAATAAAAATAAATATGTTACAAAAAGGAGGACAGTCGTATGTTGAACTAGAGAAATAATTTACTGTAATAATTTAACGATCACGTCATCTGTACTGATTATTATTATACTTGACGATCAAGAACCGAGATGCTATCCGTTTTCTACTGCAAAATATTTTTATTAACACGTTGCATGTATGCTTGTCAGTTATTAAACTTACTTGTTGTTTACTTGTTTTAAATAAATATTAAATAAAATATAATTTGTCTAGAATCTGAGAAGTATAATTTTATCTGATAGATTATTTTGAGAGACTATCTGATATTTTGTCAAGTAAAGACCTTTGTTGAATATCTTAATCAAGATTTTGTTAAAAAAAAAAAAAAAAAATGTGATAGCCATCAATTTATTAGGCTTGCTCGTTAAAAATAACAGGAAAAGGTGAATATTGGTGTTTAAAAACATTCAACTGACAAGTATATTGATTGATAAATATCTTGAATATGTTTTTATGCATGTTGTAAAAAAAAATATTGCGCGATTAATGTTTTTTAAGGAAGAGAAGTTGTGTTTTTTATTTATTTTTTATGCTATTGGATAATGAGGCTCTTGTGGAATTACGGACTGGTTTACGACAGTTCTGGTTTGACGATCGGTTCAGAGAAATTATTTATTAGTACTTTGTCTATAGATTATTATTATCAAGTATTGAGTAGTCAAATTCGAGACTATAATTGTGATCGCTAACATTTGATTGCTTTAACGGTTACATTTTTTATTTTTTTTATTGAGAAACCAATAATTAATTTTAATGAATTATTGAATTTTTTATTTGCGATATCTTTTGTTCAAAATAAATAAATCTTCTGATTGGGTTTTGGACAAGAAGTTTAATTTAATACAATTTCGATATCATCAAGAAATTTAATACTTAAATATTTCAAAAGCATTAACTTTTAAAAAATTTATTTTAGAGTATATTTAAAAAGGACGAAACATGCAGGTAATTTAATTCACTAAACTTTTGATATTATTAAAAAATTTCATAAAATTGGGAGTGAATTCCGAGTGATTACTGATTTTATTTAAATCCGAATTTACTCCGTCACTCAAAGCTCCGAAGTTTTAGAAAAAATCACTTCGCATACGGAGTTTGTGTTTTCAGCAGATCTATTTCGGAATTATCTAGATTTTTTTTTAATTTAGATTCACTCTGATTCGGACTTAATATTAAAAAAACCTCCTTTTCGAAGTGAATCTTACTCCGAAGGGATTAAATAAATAAACAGTCATCTACTCCGCATTCACTCCAGATTTAATTTGGGTTCACTCTGCAATATTTTACAATGTAGTCATTTTATGTTTGAGAAAATCTGAGATATTTAAAAAAAAAAAATAAATAAATTTTTTATAATAACTTTTAATTTTAATGAAATTTTTAACGAGACGAAAATTGTAGAGTGAAATTTTCTTTTAAATGACTATATATAATATATATTCCTCATATCTGAAAGATATTGGCAATCAGGCTCGTTGATCAAAACTTTTTTGAATTTTTCATTGACAATATTTTGATAATTATTCAAGATAAATAACTTTCATTGTTAGTTATGATACAAGTCATTAAAATTCCTTCATCTTTGGTATCAATAAACAAAAATATTAAAGCACCAATGGTTTGAAATTTAGTTTTTCAAAGTACAAAAAAAAAAAATTTTAATTCAAAGAAACGATTTTCCGAAAATTTTTCCAGACATTGTAAAAAACTAAATTCCTTTTCCGGCAACCATCACTTATTTAAATATCAAATGAATAAAACTTTTACAAAATTCTTCCTGAAAAAGCAAAAAAAAAAATAATATAAAATAATTACAATGTGTTAACGAGTACAACAAAGATCTAAAAAAATATTTTCTGGTACCTCTCAACTAAAAGTTATCGTCGTCGTCGGAAAAGCGGTCGTGTCAACTATGACAACAACACAGTCATAAAACCCCAAGAAATAAGACCTCGTCTCCAAAGAAATATTTCTCAAAGCCAAAGCAAAAGCTAAAGCCAACTCAAGACACAGTTGTCGCAGGTGTCTCTCTAATGTTTGAGTACTTTACGACACGACAGTCAATTCCTATAACGACACAGCCAATAAAATAATAAAATACTTGTCACATTATTTTCCATCCACTTATTCATATCCTCACATTTGCAATTTAATTGTCAGCCTCACAAGCCTCACAAACAAACAAACAAACAAACAAACTAAACTCTTCTACAAAAACAATTAAAATAAAAATGCTATATTTTACATTCAATACTCTCTTTGTCTATTCAACAACAAAAAAATATAAAAAATTCTGTTAAACGATGTATGCCTTTTGACACATAGTTACGACATTTCACACTCTGCTCGCACTCGCGGTCGTAACCGCACTCGTACTCGCGTTTATACACGTACTCTTTAAACTACACAATGTAAAATAACGTTCATAGTAAAATAGATGTTCCGGGATACGTACTGAGTATTTAAGTATTTAATAATTTTTTATTTTATTTTACATCATTACTGTTACGTTTACTATTAATCGATGCCCAAGTTTGAGAAATCGGTTACTTAGCTTACGTTTAGCTCGAGTTTAAACCGATTTTAGACATCATGAGACGATTAACTCACCGATAGAATACTAAAGAGAATAAATGAAATTAAACGAGATGAGATGAGTTGAGTTGAGTTAGAGAAAGGTTTTAGTCCTTATATTAAGATCTTGTGGAATACCGGATAGATCAAAGTTCGTCAACGATCTCACATCACATCTAGTTGAGACTCTCTTTTATTTAAAGTTATCCTTTTCCTCTACTCGAGGTACGAGCATGTCTTGGTTATATGTCTACATTTATGGGGAAAGTTCACACTACGATCTATCTGTATATAGTGAACCGTAAAAAAGGATGTAATTGAATAGAAGGATAGATGGAAGATTTAATAGTTAAGTGGAAGGATTTTTTTTTTTTTAATTTCCTAAAGGGATTTATAGAATCACGTACGCGGTAGGTGATCTACGTCTTAGCGGCTCTTTAACTCAACGAAAAGACGGTATTTGTGTAATGAGAAAAAGATCCAGGTCCATTTTATCGCAAACTCTTCGTCCGGAAAAGGAAATTTAGATGCAATGCTGTTTTTATTTACTTGTTTATTTATTTTAAGGATAAATTCTTCAGATTAACTATTTCTGTATTTATTAAGATAGTTTTATTTATTTTATGATGGCGATTATTTATTGAATGACAAATTAAAATGTTTATTTTATGTCAATATGGAATTTTGTGAAAAGATTGAAAAAAAAAATTTTTTTTTTTATTTCCTTAGAAGAATTATAAGAGAATTTTTTTGTATAATAAAGTAAAAGCCCCCATTATTGACACTATAAGAATGTCTGTGATTGTTTACATTTTTTTATCGTATTTAAAATTAATATAATCAACTTTTTTTGCATTAGACGTTTTGAGTGATGTCTCTTCTTAAATATTTAAATTAATTTACTTAAATAGCAATAAATCAAATAAAAAATATATTAATTTAAAACCAACAAGTCAAGTGTAGGTATTATTGACATACGATGCACCCCATTATTGACAGGTCTAATGCGCATGCGCAGCAGTTTATAAAAAATGATTAAAAACCACCGTCAATTAGCTTCAAATTAATTATAAATATTTTAATTAAAAACGACAAAATACAATATTACAATTAAAAATTCATCTAGGACACAGTTTTATTTTTTTACAAATTCGATGACACTATACTTGCTTCGACAATTTTTTATTCAATGTTTTATTTATTATGAAATTACTAGACAGCGGGTTAACATAAATATATCGATATGTATGTTAAGGAGGTTATGTTACTTTAATTTGTGGCCTGTCGCTAGTTGACACACGTGAATTTTTATGTATCGACTATTGACACCCACTATTTTTAAATGATAATTAAGATTTATCAGTCTAGATCAATGATTCTGGGGTTATTTAGACTATAAATAACCTGAAACAATTTTTAATGATACACTTACATTAGGATGTATAGGGAAATCCGTTTCTAAAAATACGATCTCTCTAAACGAAATTGTTAAGAAATTTCAAACATTCTAGCGATGTCGGTCTATCCGGGAGAATAAATTTTTTTTACAGCAAATAGTTTATACACAAATATAATTGAAGAACTTTTCCATTTAAAAATATCAAAAAATTGATAAGAAGTATTGAGCAATGTGATTATTCATACAATTAATTTAAAAATTAATAAATTAAAACAATATGTCAATAGTAGGGACTCTGTAAATAATGGGGGCTTTTACCTTACAGGTAAAGAATAAAAATGAAAAAAAAAATTTTTGATAAGCAGATAACGCGAAATCAATAAAATAAAATCATTTGAAAAACAATTTTGAAGAAAATTACATCTGTAGTATGAATGGAGACTAAAATTAAAAAAAAAAAAAAAACATTTCAAAAGCAATAAATGACCGCTTTTTTTAAATTTTGAAAAAAATTCTGGATACTCATTTTTGTTTGTCTCGTAAACTAATTTTTCAAATATTGCAAAAGCAAATGCAACTTGTTCTGGTGTGAGTAAATATAACAAGTAATAAATAATTATAAAAATAAAAGGGATAAAAATAATGAGAGAACGTTAAGGTGTCTGATGTTGTAAATGGGTATCGTATACGCACAGCAAGATTGTTGTTACCCATGTATAAAAATCATTATTTCTCCTCAGGACTCCAGAGTCCTCTTATATAAGCGAGATGTTACTTGTCAACAATTTCACATTTTAATTTACAAAGTTATAGTTCAAGTATTGCGTCGTCTTTAGTTTGCCGGCCAAATGACCTTAACCCTCTACCCAAATTTTATTTAAAGTCACCATATATAATCGTAAAAAAAAATCGAATGGAAATCGAAAGTTAAAATTTAAAAACGTGTGATTATGCTAAGTACTGCCCACTAGCTATTGAAATGTCACCTGTCCAAACACCTGTCAAGGTCACATGTTATCTCACGTCCTCGAAAATCTCAAATTAATTCACCTCATCTTCAATATTTACTATCGAAAATTTTCCAATAACGTAACTAATTAATAATTTATTATTTATCATTAATTATAAATAATTACCAATCAATTAGTCATATTTATCAATCATTACTTAGAAATAACTTTTTACCATCTCATTGAAAGTCATGAAAATTGTCAATAAATATTTATAAACATAAATAACCAATTCCATAATACCTCCATAATTAACCTTCCTACCGTAAATTAACTCACATTACATCCAGCTGACACTCTTTTACCATATTAAATTATATAGTATATCTGTATACTTAAACTACTTTGTACGCCTGTTTAATTTATAAAAATTTTTTACATGAACGTGTAAGAAATGATACAAAAAAAAAATATATATATATATATATATATCACATATCTATGAACAATGTTAATGACAGTCACGTAAGATTGTTATAATAAACGTGCTCAAAGGTAAGTTTATGTATCTATATCTGTATGTCTATATAACTGACAGAGGAACGTGTTCCTGATGGCGGGTGAGGCAAGTCGAGTTCGCGAGAGAGTGCAGAGTAGTGAGTTAATATAAGTTAATATAAGTAAAACAGAAAATAAGATAGAGAGAGAAAAAGAATAATATATATATATATATATATATATTGGATATACATAAGGTAAGTCGACAAGAGGCCGCGCCTTGAAGTTTACCAGCCAGCGAAGGTTGTATGACGATTCAACCGTACTCTAGAGTGTATGGCGATTGTGCGTCCTATTAGGCGAGGTAAAGGTAACTTAGAAAGAGGTAGATATATCTATATGTATATATATATGTGTAGGTGTGTAGATTAAATGTGTGTGTTGCTACTGACTAAATAAAATCACGAGAGGTAAAACGACCACGTTCAGTAACTACGTGTTCGACTTAACGCCGGAATGCTTGGATGGTTGTGTGCCGACGCATTCCTGCAACTAATTAAATCCTATTGTCAAGTCTAACTAAAGGAGTTACGTTGAGATAAAAAAATAAATAAATAAAATAAAAAGAGAATTAAATGGAATGGAGGGGCCGAGGTCCTTCGTGGGCGACAACATTGGCTTTCAATTCTCACTGGCTTTTTATTTAGTTGTTTGACAATTATTTTCTTGTCTTGTCACTTATTAAACAAAAGGATAAATATATTTATTATATATTGTTAGTATTTATTATATTGGTGGAGTGGGAATATAATCTTTTGTAACACGAAGATTTTCTTGGAGTGTAGAGTGTAGAGGTCAGACAATGTCATGGAAAAAAAATAAATAGATATAAATTTAAAAATAAGTAACGCGTGGCTACGTGACGTGGCTTTGCTCAAGTCTAGTCATCATACAGATGCTGCGGTTAAATAAGCAGGACGTTGGGTACTCTATGCTTTAAGCGATAAACTTTCAAAGAAAATTATTATCATTGTTATTGGGATTGCACACTCCGAACGCGAAGCGGTTGTGCTCTACTCTCAATTTAAATTTTTCACTGATTAACCCAGGTTAAATCGAACTTCAGTTGATATGATACCTGAAAATGTTACAATAGCATTATTATAAGGAAGATACTTTACTAAAAAAATATAATGCTATTCAAAGTCGATAAGCTTTGATTTCAATGTCAAAAAGTTGAATTTGAATTTTATTTTTAATTTTTAAACACGATAATTCTAAAGAATAAAATTAATCAGTCTCATTATTTTGGCATTAGCTTTAAATTCTAATAAAAAATAACCCTGGTAAAAGTGATTACCGAAAAATTCTGACCGTTAATTCATAATAAACAAATTAAAAATACGATTGTCAAGTTGACTGGGTTAACTAGTATTCTTATCTCTTCGTCTATCTTGTTATATTTTGTTACACAGAAAAAAAGATTTATTGAGCCGACTAAGATTTATCTGAGCCGAAGATATTGTATATTTGGATATGGCCAAATAAATATTTAATTGTGAGAAAGATATAATATACCCTTGTAGGAATAGTACATACGACACCTAGGGAAGTAAAGTAAGAAATGTCTCAGATCGCATGTAATTGTTGGCCGAGGCGAAGCCGAGGTCAACAAACATGTGATCTGAGGCTTTCTTATTTACTTCCCGAGAAGTGTATACTATTTTTCTCGTCGATGGAGGCGGAAAGCGGCAACTTCGTTTTGCACAGTGGGACGAAAGTTGACGCTTTCCGCCCGGAGGCGAGAAAAAAAAATATTGACAACGGGGCCGGTCTTGGCACAATACTGGGTTACCTGGGCTCGGCCTCCAAAGGTAGGTTCAACATCCGACCAACGCTTAAGTGACAAGCTCTGACTTGCCAGTCTTGGGCCAAGATTCAACAGACGTTTAATTGACGTCTTGGCTTGCCAGTCTTTGGGCAAGGTTCAGTCAATACTCAATTGACAAGCCCTGGTTTACCAGTCTAAATAACAAATGGTACCTAAAAACCTCTGGATTCTATGTATAGCGTAACAGCCTAGTGGATAAGACACTTGCCTAGCAGCCACGAAGGACCAGGTTCGAGACCCAGCAAATGCACAAACAGTTTCATCGATCTACCCGATTTCTCTATGTCCAAATTTATTTCAATATGTTACTATCACGCACATGTCTATGAATATTTTTTTCTTTATTTATTTTTAATAAGCATCGGTGGTTATTTAGCTACATTCTCGGCACAAGACTGGCTCTCGATATTGGGCCAATACTTAGATGCAGTCTTGGCACAATACTGTCACTCAAGCTTGGCTCGGTGTTATCATTTCGAAGCTTAGACAGACTTGGACCAAGCTTGGATTTCAAGCTTTCCCCAGAGTTAATAAATATTTCGCCAAGCCTCGGCCAAGCTTGGGCCTATCGTTTTTTTCTATAAGGGTATTTGAGCAATTTAATTGTGTAAAATAAGTGATTTATTTGTTGATAAAGAAACGATCCAACCGCTGCAAATAAATGTTAGTTGGGACACGAGCTTCGAATATGTTAAGTATCGTCAAATTTTCTGTTATTCTTCACAAATTCAATATCTTTACCACAAATATATCAATTACTTACCACAATTTCAGTCAAATTATAAAATTATTTGAATCAACTGTTATCTTTAGCTGTTTCTAATATATTTATTTGTTATTAGGAAATATTAAAAAAAAAGCTACAAATAAATTGATTTATTTGTGACAAAAATTTATTTTTTTCAGTGTACTGTTTACTCTCCTTCATGGGCTGACAACATTGCACTGGTAGTAGTAAAAAAAAATGGTGACATATAAAACATCTTAATTATTGCGGAAAACTGGCGA
Organism: Microplitis deprimator; assembly: GCA_964016945.1. NCBI lineage: Eukaryota > Metazoa > Arthropoda > Insecta > Hymenoptera > Braconidae > Microplitis > Microplitis deprimator. Next base: position 5,467,158 of record OZ024712.1, on the reverse strand, counting down.
ATTTATTTAAAAAATTTAAAATATCACCGATGCAATCATTTAAAAATCAATATTTAAAATTATAAAAAACAAATAAGTGATGAATTTTAACATTCAATTATCTGAAGTAATTATGAATAAATTTGAATACAGTAGCATAAGTTCATAATATTAATTATTGAAAATCATTTTTTTCAATTAATAAATTAAGAACTTTTTCTAAAATATTGTCTGGGTTACAGCGCATCAAGTATAAAAATGTTAAAATTAAAAAATAAAAATCCTCACTGATAATTAATATTTTATTACTTATGAGACCTTGATAATAATAAACTTTTAACCATGAAGATACGTAATATGAAATTTGATAGCCAAGGGCAATGAACTAATTGCTATTTGTCCATGAAGAATAAACTAAATACCCAATGGACTTTAAAATTTATTAAATACTTATTTTTTTTTTTTTTCTACAAAACATCATAGTCATTTTTAAATCATTCAGTCATTGATCCATGATCTTGAAACATTAAAAAAACGTAACTTTTATAAATTTAAATTAAAACACGACGATACAAAAGTTCCATTAGCATTTCATACGGAAGTTGAATTACACGGACGATTATGCACGGCTCCTAATTCAAACCGAGTGTTGATCCTCCTGGAAGCTTATACATCAGAGGCCGATGGATAGACGGAGCAAGAAGAAGATGAAGAAGAAGAAGAAGAAGAAGAAGAGTATGATAAGGTTGTTAATTTACGTTTTATCCAGCCCTTTAACTCTCCGGGGCTTGGGGATCAATCGTCAATCGTGGGTGGTCACACGATTTGTGCTCATACGAGACTTACTGCAGGACTTTAATCGGAGTCAGTCAGATTAAGAAAAAGCTATTGGAACAATGTACACTCGATTAATTAGACGGTGCCTCGACACATCAGTCACGCTTACTATTTTTAACTTATTATAGTACAGAAGTTTCATCGAGCTGAATAAATGTTGATGCTCCGTTACTACATAATCGGTTTATGATGATTTCTATATATTTTTTGAGCATTTTAATTTTTTACGAACTGTACACAGTGAGAGTTTTTTGGAGTAAGCCTGAGTTGAAAACAAAAGAAATATGAAAAAAATAAAAATTAATATCTTTCGTAATATTTTGTACTTTTTTTTGTTCAAAAATTTATCAAAATTGAGGATTTTTTACCTTATAACCCAACAATATTTAAAAACAGGAGTAATTATTTGCTCTAGTTTCAGTTTACTTGCAATTGTAGAATAAAATATATTATATAATTCTCTCTGGATAAATACATTTAATCATACAAAATTTTTAATTAATATTATGCATACTCTCTAAACGTGAATAAGTGAAATAAGTGAATATTCACTGATTCTGAGTGCCAACCGAACCATTTTTTGAAATTAGTGGTTCGGTTTGCACTTGGAATTAGTGAATATTCACTTATTTTCACTCATTCATGTTTAGAGAGTAGATGATTCGACCATTGTGGGAATAGTAACATTGGCGATAGTTGTCGCGGACGCCGTAATGTCAGTATGGCCGTCAGGCCCATACTGCGTTGCCGTATCCACGATGCTTCTGGCAGGTAAACCTAGTCTAACGACATCTATATAGTTTTGGCGGTAATACGATAGTATACATTGATTGACACGCCAATAATTATGGCGGGAAAAACTAGTAGCATTGTGCCCTCGGCATTTTAGTATGGGTTTCAGGGCCATGCTGTTTCGCCGTGCTTGCTATGCATACGTGTGAGCAATACAATAGCTCCAGTACTATACAGTATAGTAAATAACGCCACACTTCTAGGACTCGTTACAATACTGTCTTGGAATATTTCACATACTATTTTAGTATCCGTCTTCAGACCATACCAGTATGTTGTTGAACGCCATGCATTTCTTGCCGTGTAAAACCGGCTGTTCTATTGAAGTTTGAAACAATTTTTTTTGATTGGATACAAAAATTCAAACTTAAATTGCAACTTTTTGAGCTTATATTTATAACAAATTATCCTTAATTATTTAAAAAATTAAGTAAATATATTTTCAAAAAATGTATACAATTTCTAATGCATTTAGCCCTTATTTACCGAATAAATAAATATAAAAAAAAATATTTATAAAAGTAAAAACTCCCGTTTATAAAATTTATCACACACGTAACGGCAGTTTAAGTATCATTAAATATTTTTTTCAACAATTATTATTTCGTGCAGAGCAATGATGACTTAGACATGATATAACTCAGCTAAAAACATTATCTTTCGAGATATATAGCACACAAGAAGAGAGCTAGTCACGCCGCAGGTGACTTCTTGCGGTCTTGACACCGACCTCAGAGTCACCTTTACACCTGTGTGACTTGCACACAGCTTATTTTTTCCCATTATCATTTATTATTATCTTTGTTTTTTTTATCATAATTATTACACTTTTTACTCTTATCTCCTGTCCATACATCACTTTATTATTGCTCGTAACATTTGTTATCTATTTGTCATTCCAACACATGTAACTGTTAGTGTAAACATTTAAAGGCCAAAATTTATTATTTACATCAAACATTAAACTAGTCTTGGTCTATTGACATACAATAGTCTATAATAATAGCATTAAAAAAAAAAATACTAATTTCGAAGAATCATAGATAGTGATAAAAATAATTGAAAATAGATTTGAATTCAAAGCGCGAGTTAATTATCTGAATGACATTAGAAAATCTAGAGCAGACTTACTAACTTTTAGTTGCGATAGTTTATGGAGTTGATGGATTGATGATTGATGACTTGACATATGTCTTTTATTACTTTAAATGTCACGAGGTTAATTTATTTGTTTTTATTTCTGCTGTTATTTGATTAATTTTTTTTTTTTTTATTAACATTTAAAAAAAACTCGACATCTGATGAAAGCTTGATTTTTATAAATCGCTCGGAAATTAATAGCTTAGGAATTTTACTGACGAGGTCAAAAAATTATAATGACAATATCTAAAAATAATTTTGATGGAATAAAAAAAAATTAAGTAGACTTAAAAAAAAAAAATATAAAAAATTATTAAATAAACACCCGGTATTTTTTAGTTATTTAAAACGGTTAGAAGTTTATACCTGATAATTTCAAAATATAAAACTCAACTCTCTCAAGTCACATCAGCAACTGAACAAGTTTGACCCGAGCCGAACCGGACCAGTAAGGGACCAAAGGTCGAGGCATCAGTATCGTCTAAAAGAATTTCAGGTCCAAATATATACCTCGCTAATGAACTCTCCGAACTAACTCGGATTCTTCCTCCTGTGTTCGATATATCTATCCACCACCCGTTGCGCATCAGACATCATGGACTTCTAGGCCTCCTGACTAGTTTTATTTTTTATTTTAGCGTTCCTTCGTAAAAAAAAAATGACACTTTAAGTGCTTTGATAACCAGGCAAATTTTATTTTTCATTTCATCCGAAACGGACTTTTTTTTTTTTTTTTTTTTTTTTTTATATTTAATAGAAGAATGTCATATGTTTGTATTTTTTTTTTTTTTTTCCAAGTAAACAGTTATATCTTTATCGACATGATAATGAAAATTGATAACAGTGTGTAATTGTTTTAGAATGTATTTTATATCTTGTATATTAAGGTTAAATAATATTTTTAAAACAATGATTTATTCAACGAGATCTGGGGCACTTTAAAATGCTCAAAAGTTTCTCTTTATTTCATTTTTTTTTTCATTTATTTATTTTTTTATAAATTTTTATTTTTTACATTTAAATTTGCGTTGGCACGCGTGAACTAGTGTAGCATCCTGATATGGTCATGCTCTGGGATGCAAATTAGTTTTACGCTCTAGCTCAACTCCGACTGATTACTCACACACCAGACTATTTACGAATGAATCTAGTGTAGTGTAATATAGTATAGTGAAGTTTCAGTAGAGTATCCATGGGCAATTAAATTCTCATTGCAAGTACGACATGTGAATACACATTTACCTCCTTCTCTCTCTCTCTTTGATCTCATGTGTGTCTTACGTCGTGGTCACGACACCTTCACGACCTCTAGATCATATCTATATACGTATTACGTGACAAATTGTCACCTTAGAACGTTTATTTCTAAACTCTACACGTATTTATTAACAATTACTTTTTTTATAGTTAATTAATTGTGTAATCAATTTTTTTTCTATAATTAATGGCTATAGTGTCGAAACTATTGAATTCGAGTTAAAATTTATAATGAGTATTTTTATAAAGAGAATTATGCTTGACAAAATTGTTAGAAGATATTTGTGTTGTATCTTTAATAGTTTTACTGGAATTCATAGTAAAATTACTCGAAAATATTTTTTGAATTTATTTTTTCCAATATAATATTTTTTTCATAATATAGCCGCCTAGAATTTTTTTAATTTTTTAAATTATAGACAACTGCTTTATTTGAAAAATTTATCAATTAAAAACAAAATTATCATTTTCAAATATTTTTAGTGGCGAAATTGGCCCCAGGCATAGAGAATCAGCCGAAAAATGAATAAGTATATTAAATTTTTTATAATCTGACGATAAAAATAGAAAAAAATAATTTTTTAAGAATTATCGGCTGGTCCATTTTGCCCTAGGTATCACGCGTAGGGCAAAAAATGCGCAAATATATCGAATTTATGGTAATTAGAAGAAAAACAGAAAAAAGTTTTTTTGATCAAATTTTTAGAAAGAGCCTTCTTGCCCCACCCTCCCCTATAACTTATAAAATCATCGGATTTGACGTGTAATACCCCATTTATTGATACCTTAAACTCATAAATATTGATAAACTATTGCAGAAAATTTAAATCATTAATTCAACAGATATTTTGAATCCCAATGCGATCAAAGACTGAATAAAAAAGTTTAAGGTGTGCATTGAAAGTATGCGTATGCATCAGAAGGTTTCTCTCACTACCTGTTATCTGGTCTCAGTAATCTGACGACAGACAAACAGTCGCCTTGACGCGTGACAATGCATGAATGAATTAATAGCTCTCAGTGTCCACAAACTGGCTGTAACATACACATATACTTATACATATATACATACACTGGCATCAGAACACACATGCATACACTTACAACAAAGATTTACGTCTTCATTCGAGACATCGACTATTTATTGTCGCAAAAGTTTAAACTGTTTTACATTCACATTAATTTACCCATTTTTACACGTCAATTTATCAAACGTTAAATCCAATAATGCGTTGCGAAATTTATCTTTTGTTGGGTTTCTTATTCTTATTATTATTATTTATCCAGCGTGATAATAAATGAGAGAAAAATATACAATAAAATTAAAAAAAAAAAAAAAAAAAATGACTTGTGAGTAAATGGAGCACAAATAAGTTTAAATATAAGTGCGTTAATTTAAAAACGCAAAAGGTTATTGCTTCCATAAATCGACGACGGTTATAAGCAATATAACAGATTCTTTTGCCGCTCAGTACGTGACGACTTGCTTCAGGGCATCTCTTTCTCTTCTACTTAATACTTTAACAGACAAACACACAAATGCACGCACACACGTATGTAGACAGAAACACATGAGTTTTATTCATAAAAGTCTACATAATAGTGCATAAAATGGTTTCGCGTGAGGCTTGCACCATTTTGTCGGAAAAAAATGTTATTGCTTAAGTGGTCAGGTCACTGGGCTTTATATTTATAATTGCTTGGTATGGGATATAAATTGGTTTGTGTACATGAATAGAAGAGTAATACAACTGTACTGACTTAATTACACCATTGATCCATGGGAATATGTTGTTACGAGAGGACTTAAGAGCAATTGCTCTTTTGCTATCTCGATAATAGTTTACATTAACCAGCGGGGATTCTTGCTTTTTGTATTAATATTAATACAAATATGTATGCTTGAGTTCTTTAGCTTAAAAGGTTATTACTTAATAAATTTATTGTATTATTATTTGTGTGGATTTTTAGTTTTCAATTACTTATCAAAATACATTTATTAATTGAATGGATGCTAGATTTATTTAATTTAAACCAATGATTTTTTAATTGAAATTTGGAGAGAAATTATTTTTTTGAGTGATTAGACAATTAATTTTTTTAATTACCAAATTGTGTATAACATTTGTGGGTTCATATAAAAATTTAGCAGAACCTTTTTTGTAGAAAATTTCATTTCCTAACGAAATTGTATCTATTACTTTTTTTCATACACAGAAAAAAAGAATTCTCGGCTAAAAGTAAATATTCTTGATTCAAGAAACAATTTTTAAAAACCAAAATTTTCTCGGATAAAGTAGAAATCTTCTCTGACGTAGAAAAATTTTCTTGGCTCAAGAAAATCTTGACTTGGTTCCCGAGAACGTTTGTCGTCCAAAATAATTTCTTGACTCAAGATAACTTTTTTTCTGTGTACACTGATAGAAGTATTTATTTGATATAAATAAATGCATTTATTTGAAACAGTTTTTCAGCCTTATTTGGCTGAAATGACGCGTTATGAAGTATTAATTAATATAAGTTTGAGTCAAATAAATTTTATTTCAATCAAATATATCATTTTGTTCAGCCAAATAATACCTTATTTAGCTGAAATAAGTATTTGTTTGCCTCAAATATAGATTTATTAATAGTTAATAAATCTCATATTTGAGTGAACATCACCACGATATTTGACTACAGCGCCACTTTCTGTTTATAATACCTTTCAGTACACTGTCTAGTCTAAGTCGTTCATTACGTGTAATTTAATGCTGTTTTATAAATGATAATATTTCATTTTTTTATATATTTTGTATAATGATTGTTTTTATCAATTAAAATGAATTACTGTGTGTATTATTTACTTTAAAAAATTAAAATTAAATGGTAATGTAAATTGTTTGTCATAACCCTACTTAATTAACTTCATTTGTTATTTCGTTATATTCAAATAAGCCATTTATTAACTATTAAGAAATATTTATTTGGTTAAACTTTCAAATAAATCATTAATTAGCTATTAATAAATCTTATTTGGCTCAAATAAATACTTCTATCAGTATACTGAAAAGACATCTAGCCAGTAACTAAATTTTTGCTATGTTGTTAGTAGAAACTACACTAATTACATGCTATCGTGTAGTATATTTTACAATGTGCATGTGAAAAATTTAGATATTTACCACATGTCCTCAAAGTATCAAACTTTTTCAGTAATTTTTACTAAAAATTTATCTGTGTATAACATCTATTATAAAATGTATATGAAAAAATCACCAGACCTTTCTATGGAAAATTTTGTTTCGAAAAATAGTTTGAAATAATTTTAGTCGTATCTTCCATAATTCAACCAAAATTTAAAATTGTTCACCACTAGTTTATAATTATTCCGATTAATATTCAATTAAATAAAATATTATTGGATAGCAGCGTAATGTTGACCTAATGAATTTCCTAAGACCGCGGTGAGAATCTATAGCTGGTTATTATCTTGCCATAATAGAGAGGCCTTTTCGCGCAATTGCGTGTTGCTTTATTAATAAAACATGCTCCCAGCTCTATCATAATCCAACGCCTTTGTAACATTTATCTCGGAATCCATCAGTTTTTTAAACGTCCTAATACAACAAAAAAGAAAAAAAAAATTCTTGAATAATAAAATTATTTAATTCCTTCTATAAATTTTTTTTTTTCCATTAACTTTTAAAACTTCAGAGGTAAAATTAAAAACTTAATAATTAATCGTCAACCTATGACATTAGTAAATAAATAAATTATATAATAAAGATTATGAATGATATTTTATTGTTGGGATCTCACCTACACTTTGTACATTTGTCATCGTTGATTCGAGTAAAATCATGGATTAAGGTGGGTGTAAGGTTAAAAAGGTCAATCTAACATACATATATATGTATATTCATATATAATGTATAAAATAAAAAAAAAAGGCAGTGACATGAATGATGACGCGTAATCGTGTGGTCACGTGGGCTGGACAATGAAAGGGTGCGGCTTCACCTTTGACATCGCCCCGGGTCAAGACCTTTTATTTTATATACTTCACTCTTTTACTTCTTATTCTTATTATCCTTAGCCTTCTTTAGGTATTACTTTTTTTTTACTTTTGTACTCATGTCTTATTCTTATTCTTATTCTTGTAACCCTACGCCCTGTGGTATCATTGTATCCACTAAGACTTTAAGATCATGCCTACAGCCTAGACACGACGTTCTACCCACGTTCAATCCGCCAACACTAATCACTCAGGAATTCAAAGGCTAAGGAAAATACCTGGCTTTTTTTGCAATTAGGATACAGTTTTTGTGTCGATAGTGAGTTATGGGGTAAAATGAATGGATAAAAATTAACGCCTGATTTGCTCGTAAAATATCATAAATATTGTCTTGTGTGGCAATTTTTTTTTTTTACGCATTCTTAGATATTGTTTGAGACCAGACCGTTGGTCTACTTTGTTGAGATATGCAGTAATAAAAATTTTTTTATAATATTTATTTTCATAACCTAAATAACTGGATAATTATAACATTTCTTTATGTTTTTTTTTAAATGAACGAATTTAATGAAAACTATTTTGTTGAGTTAAAATAAATTTTTTTAAAATTATCAGTTAATTTTTATTTTGAATAACAAATAAAAATATCATACAATTGAATTTTTTAAAAATAAATAAACTAAAAAAAAAAATTCCAAGTCAAAATAAAAAAAAAAAAAATAATGATGATTCAGCCGGTAAAAACAGTGTCGTATTACGCCCTGTCATGAGTAACATCTTCTTCTTGTCTTTTCATTTCTCGTTATTTTAACATTTTATTTTATTTAGTATCTCTATCTACAGCAAACAGTCCACACCACAATGACTTTAACCACCTCGCTGCTCTCAACTTCATTACACTACACTAGTAAATGTATCCGTATCCGTACCCGTACCAGAGTAAACGTATACAGATCCCAAACGTTCGCGCACCCGCGAGCAAACGCCCACAGCGTCTCATATCTTAAGGATAAAGACGTTTACGACAGTCCTCGCACCGACCATCACATCCACTCTATAACTTTATATATTTTCGTCCACATTCACTCGAATGGATACATTCTCCGCTTTCATTAATAAAAAAAATAAATATGTAAAATTAAATAATTAAATTAAATTAAAAAATATTTTTTTTTTTTAGTTTTAATAGACAGCAAATAATTAATTTATTTTATTGATACAAAAAAAAAGTGAGTAAATTATTTGTGATGCACTGACAAGCTTAATCGGTATAAGTTTTATATATATATTTTTAAAATAAAAAGACAGAATCGCGACTGGTTCTTAACCGTGTAAGGTAATGGAATGCTCGCGGTCGTTGGTTCTTGTCAGAATGACGAGACACACGAGAAGATACAGATGGACAGCTTTGTCTTGGTAAACTGACATTTTGGTACCTGTGACACTTTTAGTCGAACAAACACTCTTTTACATTTAGTGACAAATCCGCGTGTGCATCCAATACATTCTATATTTAATTTCAATCCTCTATAACTGATGATATATAGTATATATATGTATATGTAACGCAAATTTGTTGAAGAACAAGAGTATTATTATTATTTTTTTAATCAAGTGAATAATGAGTAGGCGGTTTAACAATTCAAATTCTTGGTTCTTTTTTATTCACGTGCCCCGTCCAATTATTTTTTCGAGGTCGACATATTTTTTGGTCGAATATTTTTCTGATCGCGAAACCACGGGAATGCAGAATATAAATTGCGGTGATGATGTATAATTTTAATTAATATTTGTTTTGTTAATTTTATTAGCGTGGTTTCATTTAAAATTGAACGCTCGGGTGATTAGTGATTAATGATTAGAGAGCAGGAAAACAAATGACGTGGTTAATTTCCGGTGAACAGGTAGTAGGATTGCGGGTAAAGAGAGTTATTTATTCATAGCAGAGTATCAATGAGACGCGCGGGAGCCACCGATAATTGATGACCACGCGATAAATGGACACGACTGGCTCATTAATCCATCGATGTCTGCCAGCTTGCTCAGGCTACTCGCCAACAACCTCCGTGTGTACTCAAACAACTCAAGTCTTGCAAACGCCCCTCTTTTTTATTTTATCGCTATTTTATTTGCTAGTGATAATTTTGTTCGTAATAGCAAACAATTTAACAACATTCATATATTTTTTATAAATTATAATTCTTTCATACACGGAGACAAAAATATAGCGACGTTTACTTAAAAATATGTGTTAAAATTACTAAATTCATATTGTAATCTTAAAACGTTATTGAAATTGTGTAACTTTTACTTTCTTGAGAATTTAATTTTTAGTTATATTTAGTAATTTTTATCATTTAAGTATGGAATTAAATACAAACTGCAGTAGTAAATTTTACCATCCCGTTTATTAGTAAATTTTACTATATTAGAATGGAAATAAATAAAATTAAATTTTTCATAGATTTTCAACTTTTCGTTATTCTTATTATTATTTATGTCATCTGTATTGGTGTTGGTATCAATTTTTATTTTTAAAAAATCACTTGTTTTAACCGACATTCGAACCCTAGTCTCCCGCGTGCGAGTATTTTCCTATGTCTGACGGTCTAATGTCTCCTTTGAATAAAAGATTCTGAACTTGTAATCCATATATGTATATGCTATCCCCACCAACTTTTAATTTTATCGATTTGCTTCGGAAAAATTACAAGCCGTTTAGTAATTCTTAGTTTCTGTGCAATACTTAATACTACACGGAAAAAAATAATCGGTAGCAGTTACCGATTTCAATCGGTAACTGCTACCGAAATTATCGGTAGCTGTTACCGAAAATTAATTGGTAGTGTCTATCGAAATAATCGGTAGCGTCTACCGAAAAATAATCAGTAGCGGCTACCGATCGCCAATCGGTAGCTGCTATCGATTATTTTTTTCCGTGTATGCTATTCATCTGATTTGCAGAAATTACTAAACAGATTGTATTTTTTGTATACTGTAGGGTAATTAATGCATATTTTTAGTTAATTTTTATAATTTTAGAGGGTAAAAATCGTTGAATCGTATTATCAAATGTAGTACTAAACGTTTAGTAATAATTTAATATTTTCTTCATAAAATTTGCAGTTCGATTAATAAAGAATACAAATAAACTAGTAATAGAAGTAATAATATAGCAATTTTTCAGATAAACATAGTATTAATTACTATTTTGTCATTTTTACGATACATTTAGTAATAAATAGTAAAAGTAATGCACTCATTGATTTGCATTAGTATTTCTTACTTAAATATATTAAATATTAAAATATTTTCGAGATTCGTTTTCTCCGTAATAATTAGTATTGATTTTAATATTTTTTTATTTGTTAAAATAAATATAAATATTTTTATTAAAAATTCAAAAAATTGAATACAATTGTACGTTTTCAAGTATCTGACCGTACTCAAAAAAATCACTCATGATTTATTATTCTTCAAAAAAAAAAAAAAATTCATTCATAACATATGTTATATATATTTGAATATATATACATGAAAGAAACTTCTTTCAAGTTCGTTAAACTTATTATCATTCCATGATATTTTTCTTTCGTAATATTTTTCTTGGCTTTCAATAACACCGAAAATTTAAGCAGCCGTCTTACATCAACAATTTTATAAAAATATTTGCTAACATGATATTATTATTATTTTATTTCAAAAGTTAATTAATTAATTTTTTTTTTTTATTATCAAGTATTTGAAAGCGTGAGAATTAATAAATAACAATAATGTAAAGATTTACGGAAACATAAAAAAAAGACATTTTTGAGTTGGGGTAAATTCTAAAACGTCATCGAGTGTTCGGGTGGCCGCGTCGTGAATGAGGAAAGATCCGTTGGTTTGCATTCAAAGTGTAGCTGAGAATAGTGCACGAAGCACCTGCCTCGGTCATTAGGTATAAACGTCAGGTAAACTAAGAGCAGTTCGCGGTCGTTGTTTGCTACTATTGAGAAAATAGTTAAGACTTGGACGTTTGAAGTTGGAGTTGGAAGTGAATAGTCAAGAACTCACTGAAAGGTATAGTAAGTATTGTATATAAGTATATATATCTGGACAGAGGTTTGTGGAAAAGGATGTTTTGAGATGTCGAACAAGTTAAAGACAGAGAAGATTGAGGAAGAAGAAAGAGAAGGAGGGACTCGTCACGAACGCTGGGCTAATTGTCCCGGAGATTGCTCCTGCAACCGTTTCATTCGTGTTACTGCTGCTACTTCTGATGCTGCTTTTGCTCCTGCTGTTACTACTTATTCTTATTCTTTATATTTTTCTTATTCTATATCCTTCTGACTTCTGACGCTATTTTAACTCAACTTATATTTTATTTCTTTACTTCCAGTGTCTTTACAATTTTAACACGCAATTTTTACTTTTTTTTTTTTACTCATTATTAATAATTATTATTCATAAAATTTTATTAAGAAATTTTTTTATTTTGAATATTTATTTAAATTACTTATCGATAATTTTTAATAAGAACCATTAATTATGATTTTTTCAAATAAAATTATTATAAATAATTATTGATTTAGAAATTTGACCTTTGGGTCACTTGAAAATTCGAGTGACGGAAGTTCATTAAGTGTACGCAATAAAATTGCTGTTATTGCTTATACAGTTCAATTTGAATTTTTAACTTCCCGCTAAGAAAATTGAAAATTTTCAAAAATTCGGGAAGTTCTGGTTTCGGTCCAATTTTTGAAAATCGAATTTCGATCAGATCTTAACGTTTTGAGGTTCGAGGAAGCTATTCTGACTAATTTCAAGATGATGTCCGAGTGTATGTATGTATGTATGTATGTATGTATGTATGTATGTATGTATGTATGTATGTATGTATGTATGTATGTATGTATGTATGTATGTAAATATTCTGTAACTTTTGAACGGAAAAACCGATTTTGATCGTCAAAGTGGCATTCGAGCGGCTTGATAGTTTCTACAAGCTGCGAAAAATTGAGCTCGATCGGTATGGTGCGTTCGGAGATATTCAAAAAATAAAATTTTTTCAAAAATGTTTTTTTTAGATAACTTTTAATTTGCTCGATGGATTGATTCCAAAATCTAATCGGCTCTAAAACTTTATAAGCCGCGTCGAATGCCACCTCAACCATCAAAATCGGTTCATGTGGTAAATATCTAAATTTTTCCCATGCACTTTGTAAAATATATAACTCGATAGCATGTAAACGAAGTGCAATTTCTACTAACAACATAGTAAAAATTTAGTTACTAGCTAGATGTCCTTATACCAAATTTTATGGGTAACTTTTACTCAAAAATTCTCTGCATATATACATGATAAATTTTACAGTTCAAAATATACTTTCGACTCAAAAATTTAGTAAAATCCTAAATTTTTATTAAAAAATTTATCAATTACTTTAATCAAAAATTGTAATTCCTATAATTTTTGTTCCAAATTTTTATAAAAAATTATACATCAATAAATTTAATTAAAAATTATGATTTATTACCATTTATATAAGATATTCAAAATTATTTTTATAAAAATTATTTATCAAGTACTATGTATTTAAATTGAATATTTAAAATCCTTGAATGTAACATGATCTACATTATAGTAAAAGATTAAAGTTCAATAGAGAAACCCGAGAAAGAAAATCAAAATAAGAGTGATGCACGGTACACCAATGGATAAAATCGCGGTGCAAAATACAGCGAGACACCTTTCGCGCGCCATGGCATGCCGGCAGTGAAAAAGAAAGCACCAGTTATCCCTCTATTCGAGACAGATGCAGAGCGAACGACGCGACGCGACGAATCGAGATTTCCTCATGACAGTCATGACATGATTCGTGTCTCCCGCGAGCCACGACCAATCGACAATTTATGGCTCGGCAATACGATTTAAATTTTTAACCATTCGTACATACAGACGTACTTATAAATACCACAATCGGCAATCCACAAACCACAATATTAAACACCAAACTTTCAATCGCCAGCATCTCACCTCCATCAAATTGTCATTTCCTCATGTCGATTCCTTATCACACATCTCGATTTCTCCATCACTATTTTCCTATTCCGTATAATATATAATATCCAGCCTTCATCTAGATTCAAACTCTATACTCTCTACCTCTCAAACAAATTAAAAGTTTAAAATTAAAAAATCCATTAACTAAATTTAAAAGTAATATACATAAGTAATATTTTTTATTATTTTATAGTTATACGATGATGGAAGTTGCAAATCGGGTTGCTGTACTAATTAACCGTGGAATGCAATATCTAGATTGAAATCTGGGTGACCCGACGCCCTGGGGCCACCACCTCACGGTTCAACCCCGCGGGCTTTTATTTCTTATATACAACAGCAACACGAACAATAAAAAAAATTTAAGTTGTAGAAAACGAACAAGAATGAGAATCAGAAGAAGAAGAACGAAGATGAAAGAGATAAATTTTTATAGGACGTGTCTGGCAAACGCGGGTTACGGAGAACGAAATTAGGAATTAAAAAAAAAACATAATAATAATAATAATAATAATAATAATGATAATAATAATAAAAATAAAAAAGATGAAAGATCAGCACCCGTGTACTTACGCCCTCTTACTGACTCCCCAGCCTTCCTGGCTTCTGCACACTCATCTTCGCGTTATTATCGCGCAGGGATCGAATCCTCAAGAAGCTCCCGGTAATAATAATAATCACAATAATTGTTTACTATTTTCTTTTATCAATTTTTTTTTATAATTACGATAAAAGAAATTTTTATTTCAACATTTGGCTTTTTACTTTCGATACTTAATTATTTAATTTAGTTTAAATTCAAGATTTTTCATTAATAGATCGTCATTGGTCTCTAAAAAATCTGCTAAAACCAATAATTCAAAAGATACAGCCGTTAAAACTAGAAAAATTCTGGAATTTAGAAAAAAATAGATCAAACTGATATTTAAGGGCGGGTCAAGGTCTGAAGCATGAAAAAAAAAACACTTTTTTTGGGAATTTTCTTCAGATATATGGATAGAGTAAATTGATTTAAACCTTGTGTTTATTGTAAAGTGTCATTCCAAGAACATTCCCTAAAATTTTTACGCGACAATATCCACAAATAACCCGAATAGAATTTTTCATAAGGTCCTTCTCAGGTTAACCATATTTCAAATAAGATCCCGATCAGAATATCCTAACGAGGAACTGATATGGATGTAACGCTTAAGACCCATGAGGTCCTTATTATGATTGCCTTATCAGGTCCTTACCAGAATATCCTCATCGAATCTTTATCAGCATTACCTCATCAAGCCTTTATCAGGACATCCTCATCGAAAATATTCACAAACAAGCCGGTAACAAAGCTCTCCCAAGAACGTCTTTGAAAAAACACGATTTGCAGTGATCACTGAACCTCAGCTAAAAGTTATCTTAAGTCGAGTACCCTTAAAATTTAGTCAAAGTATCATCAAATCCTCCCTTAACGATCTCTGATAATTTTTTTTTTTTTCATTTCTACATTTTTTGTGATCATGTAAAGTGAAACGTGCTATTTTTCACGAAAAATTCCGGCACTTTGGGGATGGGAAACCCCCTCAATGTAAAAAAATTTCAAACTCAACGTTAGAGGGAGGTATTTTATATGTAGAAAGTTTGTACCAAGTTTAAAATAAATCGGTCATGTAGTTTTCAAATGACAGTGATCACGGACATTGAAAAAGTGATTTCGAGAAAAACGCGTTTTAAGTTTTAGAAGAAAAAAGTGAAAAAAAATTTTTTTTTCAACTGAGGGGAGGGTGAAGCAAGGGTTGCTCTAATTGACTTGAAATTTTGGAATTATATTCTTGAAATGATTAACTACAAAAAAAGACAAGAAAAAAAATCGATTTTTCAAAAGTGTGAGATCCTGACTCCACCTTAAATGGCAGTTACTTGTAAACAATTGGCTTTAGAGTATTTTTTACAGAGATAAAAATTGTAGGAAATTAAAATTCCGTTCCAAGGATCATAAATAACTTGTGGTTATCACAAATATTCAATGAAATATTGCCTATCAACGTTAGAGTACTTAATTATATTTTTTCCGTGAATTTTCATTTTATTGGCATTAAAAAACCTTAGATGTCACGACGGATTAAATACACGAGTGTCTTAATGACAGAGGTAATGAAAGTTTTTATAGTAAAACGGGAGAAAACGCGTAGGCGACGTGCCAACGAACTCGTTAACTTGTTTTTACTTTGCTCAGTTTCCCATTCCATTTAAATTTATACGTTTTTCTGCTCACGATAACTCGCGAATTGCAACTTAAAGATCGATCGTCGAATTTAACGAGTCTCTTAATATACCATCGTCCCAAGTATTAAATCTGTTTGTACATTAATTTTATTATTATTATTATATTTTTTTTACATACTCTTGTTAAATATTTATTTTTATGTCGTTAATTTTCTTCATCAACTATCAGCTCAATGACTCGTACGCGTACAGCGTAAACACAAATTGCTGATAGTTGGGTTAAGATCGAGATCGACAACCGGTTCCGATCGTTGGTTATCGATCGACTAGTATCATCGCCGATGAATCGATTTTAGCACGACCGGCGTCGATTCCGTCTCGCTTCGTTGAATCTAGCGCCGCCTTCTTATAAATTACATCAACGTCTTCCGGAAATTATTTAGAAAGAAAAGAAAAAAAAAAGAAAAACTTATTTGTTATTTTTTTTTTGTATTTTTAAATGTCATTAGTAGACAACGAAGTAATGCAGAAAAGTACGCATGTAAGCGGATGAATCCTGAATTATGGGCAGATAAAAACAGCAGGCTACGACCCGACCCTGGTATGCAGGTCAAGTTACGCGCCGGATTACTTTACAAACCATCTTCCTTTTATTCTAACCTACGTCTTTTTTTATGTCTATGAAGCTGCTTTTCAAGCTATAGAATGAGCAAAAAAAAATACCAAGTCCTGCAAATCCTTTTATCCTTTTAAATTCGTTAAGCTTTCAAAAGATATTTTTTTGTTCGAGATTTACCGATTATGGTCTTGATTATTTTTATTTTTTGGCATTATTTAGTTATTTTATTTTAATTCCAATAAAAAAATTTTAATTGTTACAAAAATATGACGTCACATCACCGAAAAATTTTATTTATTGAGATATTGTTAAATTTCAGTCGAGCAAAATTCGAAGTTAACGGAATTTAAGTTTCAAAAATTTTAAATTGCAATATTTTTATTGAAACTTTGGTAACAAAAGTAAAAACGAGCTTTTCCGTCGGAAAACGTATGAAAAAAATTACTGGAGATTGTTTTCGTATGTTTTTAGTCATTAAATCCGAAAGTTGTTCAACTATAATGAAAAAAATTTATCTAATTTGACTGCTTAAAAGTGACTTAAGGGGTAGTTGGGAGTGACCTGCAATTTTCGGCTGACATACAAAACATTTCAGAAATCTAGATCCAGTTGATTTTTTACTTTTAATTTCGTTTTTTTATTTTCATTCCGCAAAAAACATTCCGATCTTCGGGTACCTCGAGCCGATAGTAAATCTAGTTTTCAATTTTATACTTTTAATAGAAAGAAAAAAATTAAATAAATCTTTCGTCGATACTAAAAAAAAATCTTCAATCTTTTTATGAAAATAATTATTGATTAAAATGGAAAATTTCGAGGGCAGTGAATTCTAAACTGTACTTTAAAAAACAGTAACCAGTTTTCTGTCAAAAAAATCGACTGACTCAGTTAATATGAGAAAATTTCGGCCCTGATATCTCGCAGTGATAAAACAATAAAACAATAGTTTTTTAATTTAATTACAGGTAAAAAAAAACTTTACTATTTTTAGTGAACTGTTTTATAATTTTCAAGTATAAAACATTTTTATAGTTCATTTACAAAAATATATGATCAATCCAATGACAATTAAAAATTATTAAATTAACGCACTTCATCGGAAAAATAAAAAAACACTAACTTATTAAAAAATAATGAGCATGAAGTTTTAATCTCAGTAAGCAAAAAATAGTATAATTATCCTTTAATTATAGTAATTTTAATAATTAAGTTAAGAAACATTTTTAAAATTATTGACAAAAAAAAACTCATAAATACTTTTTTTTAATTAATAAGTACAGACTAACAAGAGCATGTATGATTTTTTTGTTGAGTTTAATAATTACAGCAAAAAATGGATATCGAATATTAAACATACAGGATTGAATGTCACATATTTCACACCAATGAAAAAGCTTGGGTATCATTATAAATCCACGGTTGATCGGTCTTGGGAATTTCGGTCGGGATCGGTCGGCAATGATGAAGCGACGGTTCTGATCAGATCTCGCTATGCGTGTGCTTGTCTTATACTTAATACAGAGTGTCCGCCCACTTTAAGATACCAGCGAATGTCCAGCAGATAGCTTGTGACAAAAAATATATCCGAACATCAGAAGCACGATAAAATGACAAAATAAAAATATTTAATGCCATGAAGGGAAAGGATGCGTGAGTGAGTGTTCGTGTGCTGTATGTGTGGATGTACTTTTACGGTACCGTTCCTGGCTCATAAACGTCACGTATCTCGAGCTAAGAAGTATTCCACTTCACTTAATATACCTGCTGGATATTCCAGAGACTGAGTACACAAGAACGCGAGGATAAGGAGATCGGTAGCAACTTGAGGGCTCTATCCTCGACTTGGAGACCAGAGGATCGTAAAACTCGGCTAAAAACTACAACAACTTGCTTGCTTGTGCACCAAAAAGGCTAAAGATTTTTACAACACATATATTTATTTATTTATATGTGGCAAGTTCGTATGGTATATGTGTATTTATATACACCGGTCATGGGTTTATTATTGGACCGGGCGCGGTCCAATGCTGCACCAGCGTTATAGTGCACTTTTGTATATATGTATATATGTATATTTATATATATATATATATATATATATATATATATATATATATATATATATAGGATGTGATTAAGAGAGAAGGTTGGGATCGTAACGCCACTCTAAAGAGCCCGTACCTGTCCACGACCGGATAATACTTGAAAACATGTCTCTATCGCCGAGAGAATCTTCGCTTTGTGGGTATATAACGCCTTCACATAAAACCGACGTTTTATCCCGCCACTGAGACTAAGACGTCTTTACGGTCTTTCTGCTAGTCTTCTGGAGTCCAAGCTTGTATTCTATGTATATATACATTTGCTCTTTTATATGACTCCAGACCCTCTGGAAAGAAATCGTTTTATTTCTATATATGTACTCAGATTCAGGCTTATTATTGGAAACAATTTTACGTCGAGATCTAAATTAAAATACATGTTTTTAAGTTGTTTCGGAATTTTTATATACTGCGATTTTTGTTTGGATCGTGGATGTCAGAAAAAAATTTCAATTCTACTTAACTATTGAGCTTAGTGATGAATAATTAATCGGACAGAACATTAAAAAAAATCTGTTTTGAAACTTGAGATGCCGACTTTTAAAATCCGTCACTTGGCAAAATTGACTTAATTGTTTTTTTTTGTGTCAATTTTTAAAAAATAAAAAGCGACCCTGAGTTAAAATTACGTTCAAAGATTTCTTAGATTAATTTTGATAATTTTGTCAGAAAAAAGGTATTTTATCTACAACTTTTTTTTTAATGAATATTTGTGTCAAGTTCTCGTATCATCTATTTAATTATTGCAATTTTTTAACTTCCCGCTAAGAAAATTGAAAATTTTCAAAAAAAAGGAAGTTATTGTTTTCGGTCCAATTTTTGAAAATCGAATTTCTAACAGATATGTATGTATGCATGTAAATATTCTGTAGCTTTTGAACTGATGAACCGATTTGGCTTTTTGAGGTCACGGTCGAAGCGACCCATTAATTCCAACAATTCTTAAGAAATTAACCATAATCGGTACGGTACGTTCGGTGATATTTCAAAAATAAAATTTTTTCAAAACTGTTTTTATTGGACAAGTTGTAATGTACTCGATGGATTAATTCCAAAATCTAATCAGCTCTAAAACTTTATAAGCCGCGTCAAAAGCCACCTCAACCATCAAAATCGGTTCATTCGTTCAAGAGCATCCGTTGTCGAAAGAATTGCGAAAAAGTGTTTTTTTCTAATAAACTCTAGTGTTGGAATCATTGATGACGGTGTCTTTTTGAACGTAAGTGATTAAAAAACTGCGTCGAATTTCCCCTTGAACATCAAAATCGATTTATTATTTCAAAAAATATTGATGATTGAAAAAACGAAAAATAACGATTCACTTCATATATTCGGAATAACTCATAATGTTATCAAATGTTTCAATTTTTTCCAATGTTAGAGGCCAGAAAACTGCGTGAGATGCCATTTTAAATGTCAAAATTGGTTCATTATTTCTAAAGATATTGCGGATATAAATTCAAAAACAACAACGATTTTTCATTATTTTCGTTTATTACTTGAATTTTCGTAATGGAATGTGTGACATTATACTATTGTTGAGCTTGAAGAGCTTAAAAGTGTATTGACAATAATGTTTTCAAGCTCCTTGAACGCCCGGAAGTTTCAGGGCTGACTCGCAGGGCCAGGTGGTTTTCAGATTTTCTTTACTCCAAAACTTAATTAAAAGATTTTTAATTTTCTTGTTCAGCAGTTTCAGTGCCTAACTTTATAGCGAGCAATTTTTATAAAAACTATTTTAAATTAAAAAATCAAAATTCTTCATTACAATATGCGATCATTTGAACCCAGGCTACATAAAGTTGTATTTAAGTCGTATTGGAGTAAAAAATATTATTTTTCATTTTTTTAAACTTCCCGATCTTGCTCAAATGTTCGATCAATTACTTAACTGACTCTTATAATTCAACGAAAAAAAATTCACTTGTTCTTCGATAAATAAACTTAAAAGATTCCCAATGCAGAATAAATTAAAAAATTTAAATAAATCTACAGTTATATTTATTAACTTATTTTTTTATAAAGATATTATAGTGAGATATAAAAAATTTGAATTATCTATTCAGAAAAAATTGCCAGAATAATTTCTAACACGAAAAAACCCATTAAACAGCATTAAACCCAAAAGTTAAAATAAAAATATAAAATAATAAATTTAATTTGATAACCAATTTTATAAAATACTTTTTTTTAATACCCAAAGAATGTTAGAAGTATAAATACATATATATATATCTATACATGTACATATACCTGCTCGCCAGGCTTATTGATATTCTATCTCAGTACCGTCGGGGTCATCACGCCTGGGATCGGCATCCACTGTTTTTTTTTTTCATTTTTTTTATTATTATTTTTAAACCGTCAATATTTAAACACTCAACATGACAAATTGCATTGGCATTAAGATTGATTTTTTAAAAAAATAATAATAATTATTAAACTCCAAAGTTTATAACTCTGATAGAAACGAATCTACAGGAATTACTTTTTTAATAAATAAAATTATTTAATTATTATACAGAATTAAAATGATTGGTTTGTCTTGAGATAACTTGAAAAGGTTGTCGAAATGTCAATGAAATAATTTTAAAATGTCATACGACTAAATAAATTAATAAGAATATAAAAAGTTGTTACAGAATTTTAATAAAATAAACAAATGATCGGTATTTAAAAATATTTCAAAGGCCTTTTAGAGGTCAAATCAATACTAAATTAATATGTAATGTATATGTACACACATATATGTATATACATGTGTGTCTGTGTGTATGTGTATAGATAGGACAATCGTTGATCCGGGGAATTCCTTGTCGATTATTATCGTCATATTACACAACCGTGACGGGGCCGAGTGATTCCGTGACGATCGCCGGAATTTCCTGTCACTCGTTTGTAACTCGCTTGGTGTTTGCTAATCATTGTCACCTGTACCTTATTTATAATATTTTCTTTTCCGCCGTATCCTTTATATATACAATGTTGTTTACACATACTTGCTTGACGCAAAGCATTAAATATATATATATATATATTTTTTTTCTATCCGCAAATTACTATACTCAAATGACACCTGTATTATAGACCCAAGTATCGCGTGCAAGTCGATTTGAATCTAAATTTTCTAATAGAAATGTTTGAGATCAGTCTGTGAAATTTATTTAATTAGCAGCTTTCTTGAATGTTTTATGTGTTAATAGCAACATTTCGCAAATTATTTTTAATAATTCAAATTATTTTTATGTATATTCAAAATATTTCGAAGCAATGGAATTTTCACTTTATCATTTTTATGAAAATTAATCAAAAATTTAATAATTTGGTTTTAAAAAATATTTTAGAAATTTTCTGATTTGTAGAAGAAAACTTTTGTTTTAAATTAATTGGATTTCAGGTAAAATTCATTAACTTTAGATTCAAAACATAGATCAAGATTTTAATGGGTTCAATAATTAATTTTTAGAGGAAATTAATTTGTTTATGATCTTCGAATAGAAAAGTACTAAAAATCGTAGTACACAGTTAGAAATTTTGTGCTAAATTTAACACATTGCGTTTGTGTTGATCTTTAACACAAATTTTATGTTGAATAATTGAACCCACAAAATCGGTTAATTTGACAGAAAATTTGTATAAATTTAACAGACTTTTCGTGTTAAAATTAACAAATAAAAATAAGCACATAACCTAACAAACTCAAGTATACTGATCTAACCTTAGTACAACTTATGGCAATTTAACGAAAAATTAGTTCGATTTTCGGTGATTTTTCTAAAAAACGGAGCTATGAATAACTCCCGTAAAATGAGAATAAAAAAATCATTGAACCTGATCATAAAAATATGAAAGTTATATATGATTATATTCAATTATAATCTAAGTTTCCTTGCAGACAATGCTGCTACAATGCTTTGCTTGGTTATAGTAATGAAAAAACGCGCGGGAGTGTTTAGTTAAACAGCACAAATTTTGTGTCAATTTTCGAATAATACAAGAAAAAAATAAACTTTAAAAATTAGGGTTTGAAATTATAACCCAGAACCTGGATATCAATATGGGAAATTTTATTAACATTCCAAATGATGAATTTTATAATACGTGTTGTCGATTTTCTAAGTATCCGTTACGATTTTTGAAGTTCAAATAGTAATTTTTTTTGCATAGACAATAAATAGTCATACTTATTCTGTAATTATTCACGTTTTGATTATAAATTAAAAAATTACTATTTAGAATGATAGTATTTATTGATCACTTTATCATTACATTACGTGTCGTTCTCAATATATATAGTTCATTTTTTTCCGTAAAGAAATGACTGTTATATTCGAAATTTTCTAATCATTCAAATGATTATTCGTTTGATTTTCGTTGATCAACATAAAAAATCTGTTCAACACAAAAAAAATTTATAACACAAATACACAAAATTTCTAACTGTGTAATGTCAAATGTCAAAATTATTTTGATTGTTAAAACTTAATCTTCAAATATTAATTTTGGCACAGAAAATCAATAAATATATCAAATAAATTTATTTACCTAATGAATTTGAATTTTTATTATTTTTTTATAAAGTTAATTAATAAACAATTTTTGATATCATTTATAAATGAAAAGATAATTAAGATAAAAATAAAATAGATAATTAATTTTAAAAAAAAGTATGTAATTAAATGCATAAATAAACAAATATTAGTTGAGGGATCTAAAAATATTTACATATGACAAATAATAAAGATTTAAGGGCCTCGTTGAGGGTCTTGTTGAGAGAGTTTGATGAATCGGTGTGGCTATGGGTTTCATTCAACGTCACTAACAATAACGCACCAATTAACTCAAGTGACTGGGCGTAATTTATGGGGGTACAACTCAGTATGAATACAATTAACGTGATATGATTGTCAGTCTGTCGTTTGTCATCACAAACTTACGCGTTTTATTTTATTATTTTATTTTTTGACTCCTTCGGAAAATATTTATATTAATTTATTTATTTATTTATTTTTTTTTTTTTTTTTATAAAATTAATTAATTGAAATTGAAGAGAGATTTTAAAAGAAGGCAAGTCACGCTTACGATGACATTAGTGACAGTAGCATAGCGGGTATAAGGCAACGTTATTGCAATTAGACACACGTCCGGAAGACAACGGCAGTCGTCATCACTATACAGCATAAAACAGCGCGTGATGCTATTATCTTTCTTTAAGATTAATTATTATCATGATAATTCGTTCCAGAATCTCCCTGTATCATTCTTATATATATATATATATATATATATAAGTAAAATATATATATATATATATATATATATATATATATATATATATATATATTACTACTGTATCTTTTTAATTCAAATTTTTTTGTAATTAAAAAATATCTTTCGGTTATTTTACGATAGACGCTCATCTATTTTTCTTAATAAAAACTTCTAGGTTTTTTAAAACTGTTTTTTTTTCACACCGAATCGACCAATCACATTATTGTAAAAAAATTAAATAATTATAGCTTTAAAACAGCCTTCTTTTCAAAAGTAACTTCATTTTTTTCCGATTCATTGCTGTATGATTTTTTAAAAGCAAATATTTTATATTTTTGAAAATTTAATTAAATAGTTTGTAAGCAATAACTAAAAATAATTTTAATTAAAAATTAAGAGTAAAAAATTAAAAAATAATTTTTTCATTAAAAATCGCGAAATTAATTTATATTTTTTTTATTAAATAAAAGTTTTTCCACTGAAATTTAATTTGTATTAATTATAAAATATCACACAAAATTTAAAACAAAAATTATAAGTGAAATTAAATAAAAAAATCTTTAGACTAGAAAACTGCCGCGACCGCGAACTTAATTTTTCACACCCGAGAGTAATTTTCATCATATGTATAGTTTTCGAATACTTCAATAAAAATCATGAATAATCAAAAGATAATCATAGAACCATATCAAAGAATTTTCCGAATCGGATTACCTAAATATTAATCGAGCTCCAATTAATGACGAGTACTTGAAAACTCTTTATATTGTAAATAGTCGAATTTAATTCACGAAAAATATGCAGTTGTAAAATGTAAATTTTTCATGAATTATAATTTAACAATTTAAAAATTTTTAAGAGACTTCAAATACCCAGTCATTAATTGGAACTCGGTTAATATTTGGTACTGTGACCCTACTTGTTAACAATTCAATGAAATGTCAATTTTTTTAATTTTCAATTTTATAATAATGACCAGTGAACTTTTTTTACCAAAAATAAATCCAAAAACTTTTTCACCTCCAATTTTTAAGAAAAAAATTCTAAAATATTTTCCTGTCAAAATTATGATTCTGAAGTTAGTTGACAATGAACTATTTTGGGATATTTTTTTTACCAAATTAACTACAAAAAAAAAAAACTAAAAATATGCACATGTAGAAAATTAAAAAATCTACAGGTGCAATTTTTTAAAATATTTTTTTTATAATTTATCGGTTAAAAAAAAAAATCTAAAAATTATTAGACGTCTGCTAACTTCAGTATCATGTCAAAATCAATACATGCGCACTCTAATAATTTTAAGAAAAATTTGCAAAATTTAAAGCCTAAAAAAATATTTTGACCCCAGGTGTTTTATCCAAATTTCGATAAAATAATAATCTAAAAAAAACATACCAGTATAACACCAAGCCGGCCAAACGACAGGACTTTCGGTGTCCAATTCCCTCATTCTCTCAACGACCCTCGGACATCTCCACTCCGTCGGTCGTCTAGCAGTAGTCAATATGTCCAGTTTGTCAATTAGCAAATCACCCTCATGCGATAACCAAATAACCACTCACTCACCCAACTACCAACTAAAATCCCACATTAAGTAAAAATAAAAACAACATTTATATATACATCTGTATATATATTTTTTATAAAATTCTCGAGTTCAAGTTTCTAATCACAAAACTCTTATCAGCACACGTGTGCCGCACAATGGTACCGTCTCAACACCACCTACAGTATCCGCACAGCTAAAAAAAATATATATATATATTTTTTCAAGGTATAACAATAATAATAATAAATAGCGGCGAGTTCCAAGCGGCAGATAAACCTGTACTGTTCACGATATAATCCAAGTTGACTCAGTTTTACCAGCTCAAGTACAGTGATAAGGCACACTCTGTCATCATACTCAGAAAATACTCATCACTGAAACGCGACAAAAAATTAAATATTCTCTTTTTAAATAAATTATTATTTAAATCCACATTCAAAAAATTAAATGTCACCACAAATGTCAGTCACAAATCACTTGAATTATTTTATAAAAATGATTAAATTTATTATTATTATTATCAATTATTGATTAATAATTTATTTATTGATTATTTAACACTATTTATAATAGAGTAATAATAAAAAATAATAAAAATAGCAAGAAGAAGATTGTCGGACTGAGGTTTTACGAGTGGACACAGGTGAATATAAGAGTGTGGCAGTTGGTGTTGGTGCACCTGCCGCGAGAGTCCGCGTCGTAATGGAAGCGGGGCAACGGGCGGCAGGTAGGCAGGCCCATGGCTAAGTCAACCTGTAGTAGAAGGGGTATCAGTCACATGGCAAGGAGGCCGCCGTGGTGCTGTCTGGGTACAAACTTACTGAGGTAGGAGAATAGAAGGTGAGCGTAAACGTTAAATAAATATTAAGAGTTACGGGTGACGGGGGAAAAAAGGTACTTTGTGTGCTTTACTTAATTATTCATGAGTGTAAGCATACTGGCTTGGAATCATCGGAGATCATTTTTTGGAGTAATCATTTTTTTAAAGATTAAGAATACAGAAGGTCACTGGTTTGGAAGCTTGGGATGACTGATATGATCTATTGGACCAGTGGTTTTGTTGCTCGGTAACGCTGGGGATATTGATCTATTGATTATTTATTAATACTTTTGATCGTTGGATAAATTTGACGTGGGTAAGGGATTAAGCACGTGGAAATACTGACTTATTAACTTGGCTGATAGTTTTTGGTAATTGGTTGGTGACGGCTGGAGAAATTTTTTAAACTGGAGTAATATTTTAGGATTTTAGTTGAGGTAAAGACAGGTTTGAAGGACGGGTTTTATTTATGACCTATGACCTGAAAGTTTTAAGGTGACATGAAAAATATTATTGCCATTTAGATATTACGTCAAGGTGAACTTTGAAAGTATTTAAAGTAGAAAATTGTGGGACTTCAATTGCCGAAAGTTGAGAAAAAAATAGGGGAAAATATTTGAATCGTTTATTTGAGAAACCCCGTAAGTCATTTTTTTTTCGAAATTGGGTTTTTTGCATTTTTGGGTTCGTTGGATGTCCCCCCATAGAAATTGATAAAAATATGCACCAAATCAGCGTTTAAAAAACTATTAACGGGGTGACAGAAATTTCATTTTATTAAGAAACCCCATAAGTCAATGACTTATGGGATTTCTCAAATAAACATATGCTGTTTTAGTTTTATAGAAATAATTTTTTCTTTTTTATTTAAAATTCGTACTTTTAAAAAAAAAAAAAAAATAATATTTCTAATTAAAATGCTTAAATTAATTATTATTTTTTGTAATTTCTGAGTTTCAGAGTTTAAATACATATTATATACTTCATTTTATCAGTCTAATAAATTATTTGAGTGGGAAAAATTAAAAAAAAAATGATTTGATAACTTTTTCTTCCGTTTGGTTGAGAAACCCCATCAGTCAATCAACTTTAAATAATTTTTTTAAGTAGTTTCAATTAAAAAATGGAATTTTTCTTGTTTGAATCTTTTTCAGAGACGCTAACATTATTGTCTTCAATTATTTATTTATTATTTTAATGGCAAGTTTTTCCAGAAAAATGTTTTTGTGTTTCCTGAAAAATTTTGTTTTCTTGACTTATGGGGTTTCTCAAATAAACGATTCATTTTCAAGTTTTTTTTTAATTTCTTTTTATCGTAAGAAATTTTTTATTTAAAAATTTAATCTCTGAAACTATTTAAATGAAAAATTTGAATTTGTGCTAAAAATTCATGTCAGTATTTGGCTATAGTTAAAAAAAAAATTTTTTAAATATATTTATTAAAGGAATAAAAAATTTAATTGAAATTTTCAATCGAAATTTCAAAAATTAATACTTAAAATCTATCACTTAAAAATTTGGACGGGCTCAAAATTTTTTTCAAACTAAACAAAAATTTTAAAAAAAGTTATTGCAAAAATTAAATTTTCTAGTTATTATTTTAAATTAATTATAAATATAAAAATACTATTAATAAAATATCAAAGCCAGGATATTTTATAAAGATATTAATTTAATGTCAAAAAAAAAAATGAATGACTGAGAGTAAGTTGACATGCCCTAAATTTTGATTTATCAATGGACAGAAATCTATAAACCTAACGGCCTGTGAAGTCTGAGTACAAAAGAAAAGAGATTAAATTATGACGGTCTTCTCTCTACTCCATCAGTACAGAGTTTGTAAGACGCAACAACTACTGTACTTTTAAACTCAATACAAGTGTAACTACAAATACTTAACTCTACTTATATATTATACTCAGTCTAGTATAAAGCTCAAGCCTGTATTGCTTACAAAATAACTGAGGTACTGCTTTTAAGTCTAGAGAGTAAATAATTTACGACGTGGTTCCAAGCAGCATTAAAGCATCCCTCTTCATCTTTACCCCCGGCGGGAGATCACAGACTTACTATACTGTATATATATGTATAAATGTATATCTACTGCACTACACTGCACTATACTACAACATAGCCTACAACATGTATTACGTCTTCATATTTTTCCTCAAGAGTAGTAATTAAAGACATCCCGTCGTCCGGTTCCAACATGATTTATCCCTTTGCCGCCGAGACGTGCGTGATAAGATCGCATGATAATACACTTCTGATAGATAACATCTGTTTTTTGGTTTATTGCGCATTCAACATATGATGCCTCAGCTAAAGGATTAAATCAAATCTTTGAATCAAGATTCAATTTTTTTTTTTTTTTTTTTTTTTAATAAACAAAAATTATTTTGCGGGGGTGAAAGTATTTGGGTGGGGAGAGGGAGAAATATTTTGTTTGTATGGAAATAGTGTCGGTGAGGTCAATGCAACATTGTAGAAGGGACACTTGGATATGAAGGGATTACTTGGGATATGCAGTGATGGATTGTATAAGCGTGAGTCTTATGGAGGTTAAAGAAAAGGATTTTGAAGGTAAAGAATCTTTTTAATCCTACGTGTAATTGACGTGAATATGTTTTGTGTGAATGAAATGTAGTTTATTCACACACACATATATATATACACATATATATAGTTTTCTTTAGTGGAAAATTTTTCATAGAGACTGAGGTAATATGGACAAAAATAATAAAAAATATAAGAATCAAATAAAATTTGGAGTAAAATGAAACATTTTTAAATAAAAAAATTAATTTTTTATTAGATCCTTAGTTATGTTTCATAGAAAAGAGTGAGGTAAGATGATCATCCTGGGTAATGCGGCAACTTTACAACTTTTAATAAAAAAATAATTTTTTTTAATTTTTACGTACACTGTAAAAAATTTGTCAAGTGATCGCGGATTAAATCAGGAATAAACGAGTGGATGACTGCGTATTTATTTTATCCCTTTGGAGTAAAATTTACCTGAAGAGGAGTTTATTTTAATATTAACTCCGAATTGAAGTGAATGCAAATTTAAATAAAATCCAGATCACTTCGCAGAAAAAACAAACTCTCTATTTACTCCGTATGGGGAGTGATTTTTTCTAAAACTCCGAGTGATAGATCGTGTGAATTCGGATTTAAATAAAATTATTTAAATTATTTTATTGTGAAATGGAATCGCTGAATCTGATGTAAAATGAACCACCATTGAGAAAAAAAAAAGTTGTTCACATAAATTTTATTTGCTTTATCTATGACAATTAATGCTCATTTCCATAATTGAATTAATGAATCAATAACGTTTCGATAGTGGCTTATTTTGCCTTAGGTTCAGTCTTTTCCAGCACACGATGAAAAATAATTAAGATGTCAAACACGTTACTAATATAATAACAATATTTCTATTCATAATTCATACGATAATCGGGTTTTTAAATAAAAACTAAATATCTAAAAACAATATTTGTATAAAAATTTGGATAACTACAAGACCACGGAGCTTTAATTTTCAAAATTGTATCGACTTTTATTTTTTAAGATCGAGGTATTTTAAGGTAGGGGAGGGTGGGGTCAATTGAACCATGGGGCAATTAAACCAGTAAGCTTAAAAAATCGAAAAAAATATAAAAATGAGTCGTCCTCTTGGAATTATATTTTAATACACTAAACCTTAGTCTGACTAAAATTTGGAACCAATATGATGATTTAATTTTAAACAATCCAAGTTTTTGTGTTTTTAGGCATCAGAACTTTTTCTTCAGCTCTTGACAAATTGTTTAATAATTTTTCAATTTTCAATTGTAATCTTAAATTTTTTTTTGCAATACCTTCTTACATATATTAGTCATAAATTTCTACCTTTACTTCTAGTAAAATAGTTTTTGAATATTTTTTTTCAAACTAATTATTCCAATAAAGTCATATGGGGTCAATTGAACCAGTACTCTCAGAGATGGTTGAACCACACTGTGAGCATCTAACATGCGCGCGCATCTTGACTGCATGTCAAAAAAAGCTAAACTAACCAAGAAAAAAATAATTATATTGACAGAAGTTGTAAAAGTGATTGTGATAGCATATAATGTTATATAAAATAATCAATATTATTAGAAGTGTTGTAATTTCAGTTCTGAGCTGTGATGAATAGTAAATTGTTCATTAAAGTAATTCGTTTGTGGTTCTAATACTCTTGGTTCAATTCTCCTCGAATAGTGGTTCAATTGCCCCTGCAAAAGGAACGATTGAACCATTTGATGCAGTTGCACAATTTCGTATTTATTAAAAATTTTCATCATTTATTAAGTTATGTGCCTATGAGAAATGATAGTCTATATAATAAAGTATAATTTCGTAAGAAAAAAGTTATCATTTTGCTTTTATTCATCTAAAAAAAAAATGTTAAAATATTTTTGGTTCAATTGACCCCACCCTCCCCTACTAATTTTTTTTTATAAAACCAATCGAATCAATGACAAATGCTTGAGAAAAAATATTTACATAATATATTTATCATTTATCATAAATTTTATTATATAGATAATCATGTAGTTTAACTTATTTCTTTTAAATTTATCTTAATAATGCGTGACTTTAAATTCAAAATAATAGCTAATCCATTGAAATCAGCTTATTTTTTACTTCCCGCTTTGAAAATTGAAAACTTTCATTTTCATAATGGGAAGTTATCGGTTTCGGTCCGATTTTCGAACATCGAGTTTTCATCAGATGTCGACGTTTTGAGAGCCTAGGAAGGTATTCTGACTATTTTCAAATGGACGTCCATGTGTATGTGTGTGTAAACTATTTTTTATTGCGCGATTTGCTTTGGAACGAATCAACCGATTCGAACGGTCGTTGCGGCAATTAAAAAGGCTCATAACGACTTAAAGTTAATTAGATTTAGAAGTCGATCGGCCGAGTAGTTTCCTGTCATTTGAAAAATAAAAATCGAAAATTTTTTAAGTTTTTTCTTAGTATTTCGGTGCTGAATGTAAACTGCTCGACCGATCTGCCTCAAAATAAAATCAAAGCTAAGCCTTAAAATGTCTTTTCGACTGCTGCAAAGGCAAATCGTTCGATGAGTTCCAAAGATATCGGCGGAAAAAAATTACTTTTATTCAGTGAAATGTATTTTTACTGTTCGAGGCATTTTGTAAACTCGAAGAGCTCAAAAATTTATAAATAATAACGTTTTCGAGTCCCCCGGGTCAAAAAAATAACATAATTTTGACTTTTTTCAGGTATTTGACTTAATTAACTCGATTTTGACTGCTATAATTTTTTTGACGCATTTGATTTGGTTAACTTGATTTTGGCTATACTTATACTTTTTTAACTTCAATATAACTTTTTTAACTTAAAAATTTAAGTCAGCTAAGTCAAATTCGTCAAGTTTGACTTGGGTTTGACTTAAAAATCTACACGGTGAGAAATGTCAAGTAAATATGCCTATGCAGCATAGTAATAATTACATTACTCTATAATTTGTGTATAAGAGCGGCAGGACACAAACATATTCACTTGACATTTTTCTCCGTGTAAGTTAACAAAGTCAAATTTAAGTCACGTTGACTTGGATTTGACAAATGACTTAAAAAGTCAACTAAGTCAACTCCAAGACAACGTGACTTATTTGACTTGGTTGGCGTAAATCGGTACTAAGTGAAACAACTACCCATGCAGGAGCTGCCAGAGTTGAACGACGGGGCCCTTCTTGGCCCAGCACGGGGAACCTAGTTTGGCACACCTATATTGCCCCATGCTTGGCCCAAGATTGGGCACTCAGACTGGGTAACCTAGCCTTGGCCATTCAATGGCAACCCAGGCTTGGGCCAAAACTGGGTAATCTAGCCTTGGCCGTTACAATGATTACCCGGGCTTGGGCAATGGCTAGGTTCCCCTTTCTTAGCCATCCAATGGCAAGCCAGACTTGGGCCAAGGCTGGGTAACCTAGCCTTGGCCATCCAATGGCAACCCAGGCTTGGGCCAAGACTGGGTAACCTAGCCTTGGCCATCCAATGGCCAGCCAGACTTGGGCCAAGGTAGGATTACCCAAGTTTGGCTATACCTATGGTTTAATAAGTAGATCATATTAATGTATCAATTCAACATTAGTAGGTTTATCCAGTAGCTATTGTTCGGACCCAGTAATCAGAAGGACGGCAGTTCGCGCCTGGAGCCCAGCAGAATTTTCACCGAGTTTTTTTCACATCATTTACCTCCTTTAGATAGTTTAAACGTTAATGATAATAAATTCTAAGAGGTTAATAATAATAAAATTTTTTTAAAATTAAATTTATCCGTTTTCTCGAAGCATGGGCAAGGTCTGGCAACAAAGTCTGGGCCACGACTGGCAACGAAGCATGGGCCAAGTCTGGCAACCAAGTCGGGCCCCGTGTCTTATCATTCCAGAGTCCTACCAAGGCTGGCTTACAAGCTTGGGCCGAGGTTCTACATACTTGGACCAAGTCTGGGCCAAGCCTGGGCCCGTCGTACTTTCCTCTCTGGGTAAATCAAATCAGAATTCAAAATTGAAAATTTCATAATCTTATACCCACTTAATTAACAATTTAAACAATAAGTCATTTTTATTTCAGAAATGAAAAAAAAAATTTAATATCTGAAACCATTCGATTGTAAATAAATAATTCATAAAAAAAAAAAAAAATAATAACTCTTCAGCCTAATTAGTAAATTTAACGAACTAATAAATGTCAGTGCATTATTATAAATTCCATAAAATAAATTAAAGTAATTTTATACTGGTGAAATTTTATCACTTACTGATATACGCTATCATATAATTACCGACTCGTAAGTGGTCTTTAGTACATTTTCTTGAAAAAAAATAAAAAATAAAAAATAAACTCGCTCATCTAAACAATTTGACATCTTTATTAAACTTAAAAGTATATTTTAAAATTTTAATTTAAGCTTTAATAATTATAACGAAAAAAAAAAAATATTTAAGTAGCTCGAGCAACGACTAATGAGTTGATAAGCGCCGACGTCAATAAAGCGAAAATGTGATAATGAAATTCTTTCATTACTATCTCATAACGCGGCAAAGATGAAACAGAAATATAATGTCCGACATCTATTAATTATTTACCATTTCCAATGTCACTTAAATGGAAAAAAAAAATAAAAAAATCATTAGCTTGGAAAATTGATAAAAAAAATAAAACTAATCATTAATTATGAAATATTCACTAGTTAACGAAAAATTATAATAACAATATTTAATTAAATTAATTAATAAAAGTTATTAAAATTAACACAAACGGTTTTGTTAATTATAAAAAAGTTTAATATAAACGATAAATATGATGATGATGATTATGATAATAAATAAATATGTACGCGAACGATTAACATGCACTCAACAAGTATAAGAACGCACGCGCGAGCATCCTCCGAGCTCTAATGTAACATGTAATGTAATATAATGTAGTAGAGTTAAAGAGTAGTCGATGAGTTTATGTTAAAGGTCATTGTAATTTAATATGCATATTAAATATTTAATAGACATTTTAAATATCGCATCTAATAATTTCACGAAAAAAAATATCTCGTTTAATTCAAACTGATAGTGGGTCCGATAATTGTTGAATTTTTTCATTTTGTCGACCGATCAGAAATTAGCTGTGTGAAAAATCAGTTTATCGTGGATTATATATTTTAAATTATGTGATAGTATTCTGCGGCAAAGTTATCTATATATAGCGCTGCGTGTTTATATATTTAAATATGCATTCCTTGGAATAATGTACATAAATTTTTGAGTTGAAATTTTTAATTTACTATGTTTCCATTAATCAGTGAAATTTATTTATAAATCTTTAATATTTTCATTGGGTGATGAGATTTTATTTTAATAAAAAATATTTCTACAAATTTTGTAATTTTTATTTTAATACACAGAAAAAAAGACAGAATTTCGTGGCGCAAGAAATATTTTGCATTATGAATTGAAGACATAAATTTTCTTAGGACTAAGTTTGCGATTAAAAATTAGGATTCATTAGAAAAGTTTTAATTCAGAAGGGCAGTTATTTTTATGTTTAAAAAAAAAAAAAAAAAAAAACTAAACGCAAAATAAAGAACGACGATCAATGCATGATTAGTCTATAATTTATAGTATTCTTCGTCTTTATTTTTTTAAAATTTTTATTTGTTTAAGAAAAAAACGTAATAAAAATTTACGTTTACTATACGAGTGCAAAGAGGATAGTAATTTGTGTCCATTTTTGATAGTAGTAGACAATAAAAAATATCCGGTTCTTCCAAACCCTTTTATTCTTATTCTCAATGGAAAACGGGTAATTGTTTAGAAGTGTGATTCCGTGCCACACTGCACTAAATGACATAATTCTCTTATCATTCTATGTATTAACCCTTAAGTTAACCACCAAAGTTCAAAGCATATGCCTGTTTGCCATATTGTGTATAGTTTCGTCCTGAGGACGTTAACGGACTCATCAGTAAGGCTATGTTAACGCACTCTTGCCTTAGACTACATATCTTACTAGTACACGCCGGCGTAAAACAGTGTTGTAGGCTTCAGCCAAACACTATACTAGCAAAGGGGGGCAGATACCGTCCAAACTATACTTATAGCAAAATGTTAGGTAAACTGTTGTATATCGTAAAAGTATTGAAATAACACAAAATATGTCGACTTCCACTATTACAAGAGTTTAAAAATTTTTTAAACTCTTAGTTAGACCTTTCTATCGCCACCGTCCTTACGGTATTATATAAAATTACTTATATGTATTAGAAAATATTTGTTTTTGAAAATTACCATGATTTAATGTTATTTTTATCAATTTTATACAGTTCAATTGCAAGGTTCAGATAGATATCTAGTGTTAAGGACAAAAACATAGAGAAAATTTAATCCGCCGTGTAGCTGAACACGTGGAAAAATTTAATTATAGATATTTAAGGTGTAAGCACTTGAAACATTGAAAAATGTGGTGAGCCTGAATATAGACAATTACCGGAAAACTTTTCCATTAACTATTATAATTTTATTTTCTACGAAAAATATTTCTATCAGCCATTAAAATAGAATTTCAATTTGAATATTTATCCGTTAAATATTAAAGTAGTATCTGAAAAATATAATCCGTACATCAATTTGTTCGTATGTTATTAGGAAAATTATAAGTAATTCTCAAAATACTTGACCAATCGACTCACTTTCATTTGTCTTTTCATATTACTTTTGCCTATGATGCTATTGGTATTCATAATAAACACAATTCCACTTCTATATATCAGTCATATTCTCATTAATGAAAATAAAATCATTTTTATTTTAGCGACTGGCAAAGTAGAAATCTGCTGGCATTCA
Organism: Microplitis deprimator; assembly: GCA_964016945.1. Classification (NCBI taxonomy): domain Eukaryota; kingdom Metazoa; phylum Arthropoda; class Insecta; order Hymenoptera; family Braconidae; genus Microplitis; species Microplitis deprimator. The sequence continues at coordinate 5,431,141 of OZ024712.1, read as the reverse complement.
ATTTATTTTTGAGTGACGATTTATTTTTTAATAAAACCAAATTATTTTCTAAAACTCAGGATATTCTGTAGATATAATTTCTGAAATAATATGAAATGAGATTACGATTAATGCCGTGACGAAGAGTAAACCTATAGTGAGAAACGTATT
>OZ024712.1:5266067-5430791 GCA_964016945.1 Microplitis deprimator | reverse complement strand
TATTTTCTTATGACTTAAAAGGAGTAACGCTTTTAGTTTTAGTCGAGAATCGTTTTCTTCACTGCGCAAAGTGCAATTTTATAATTTTTGCCTCGTAAAATTCATGCAATGAACTTTTTAAAAAATGAAACATAACTGGAGGAACGTTAAATTTTATTCTCTTTCTATTCTACAGAGAAGAATAGAGCAAGTTTGTGAAAAATAAAATAAGGGGTAATATGGTAGTGTGAAGGTAACTCTCATCTGTAGGCAAGTATAATATATATATATATATATATATATATATATATATATATATATATATATACAAACGGTTATTTAATGTAAAGTGCGGACTTATTTCACTATCTGAGTTTTTTATGATATGAAGATAAAAAAAATGAACTTTATTTTGTTTTTTAACATGGACGTTGATTTTTTTTATCTTCCGGGTCGAATAGATTATCTTTATTTACGAGCAATCTGCGGGACGAGAAAATTGTTTGGGAACGAGGGTCGCTTATTTAAAAGCCGTAAACTATTCAATAGGCTTTGGGGTGAACAAGTTGCCTTCTTATTCCTCAGTCGTCAGAGTTAAGTCTGGGATCTGAGAGTTGAGAGTGCTTTATCGTGGTATAGGTTTGTACTTTAGTGCATTCTGTCCATCTGTGGGATGCTGCGTTCTTCATCCACCAGCGGTAAACCACAGTGTCTTGTTTTCATCCGCGAACAGCAAAAATTCACAATTCCAGCCACAATATTAAAAAATAATAAATAAAATAAATAAAAATATTACTGAGTCCTTGTATGTGGTCAATTGTTATTTTTCAACTTTTTTTTTTTACATTAATTGACCGAAAAAAAGTTTCATATTTTATTTAAAGAGCCATTCTAAAGATTATTTATAAATTATTTTTAAAATTCCATATCAACTTGTAAAGTTTATAGCTTCTTAACTATTGGACTTATGGAAAAATTGATAAGGGCATTATTCATAGAGAAGTTAATGAACTATACAAATTTATATAATTATTTTTTTGTATCTTCATTAGTTTACCCGTAATTTGATTTTAAAGATAAATTAAAATTTTTAATACTAGCTTCAAAAATATTAGATTTAAGGGGGAAAGCTGGCCTGAGATACAAAAAAAAAAGTGTAATTTTGGGAATTGTTTTTTTCAGAGTATTTTTTTAATTAAAAATTTTCAAAATTCGTGACATTATTAAGAATCATTGTAAGAATATTCTGCTAAATTTTCATGAAAAAATATTGAAAAATAAGCCAGTGGTAGTGAGGAGAGACGAGTTACCTCAAAAAAAAGTCTTCATGCCGTAGGCAGGAGAACTCATGACTGCCTCATCGGAAATCAAAAAACCAAAAAGATTTCTTGAGAACATAAGTTTATCTTAGATTTGAAAGAAGAAATAAATAAAATATTCACTTTTTAATTTTTGGTAAAGGTGCAATCAAAAAACTCTGATTTTAGCCAAAAATTGCTTCTTTCGTTTAATTAAAAAATAAGTAGTTATTGAAAAAAAAATCCTTCGTCCAAGTTCAAGATAAACTTATATACTAAAGAAATCTTTTTGGTTTTTTTATTTCCAATGAGACAGTCATGAGTTATCCTGCCTACGGAATGGAGACTTTTTTTTTGAGGTGACTCGTCTCTCCCCACTACCATTGGCTTATTTTTCAATATTTTTTTATGAAAATTTAGCAGAATATTCTTGAAAAGATGCTTAATAATGTCGCAAATGATAAGAATTTTAATAACGAAGGTACTTTGATAAAAAAAATTACAAAAATATGATCTTTTTCTCGTATCTCAAACCAGCTTCTCCCCTTAAGTCAAAGTTGATAAAGAAATTTTTTATAGAAAATTGAATCATCTATAAAATTATTCCGAATTTTTAATAATTTAGCCGTATTTTGAATTTAAAGTTAACGTATCATTGAAAATATATAAAAAATTGTTCGTTGGCTCATTTGCGAAAATAAAAATTTTTTTAATAAAACAAAAATAAATTAATAATTCATATGATATGTATGATATGTAGCGTATGAATATATATAACGCATGTCTCAAAACGGTAGTGACGGTTCCGCGGGACAGGGGGAGAGACCTCAGAGGCCAAGAGAGTAGAGCAGTAAGGACGACAAGGACGCGGTCGATGGGCTCTACTCGGAGTAAGCGGCTAAGGAATAAACTGGAAGTGAGGTGAGCGGTCGAAGAGGTCGTGCCTGTAAAAAACAAAAATACGTACAGCACAACAAGTCGAGGAAAAATAAAAACATAAGTTAAAATAAAATATAAGAAGTACAAGACTAAGAAGAGCAAGATGAGGTGCAGCCTCGGGTGCCGGGCGGGGCTCAGATATTTATCCCGTTCCCTCTTTCTTTCTCTCTCTCTCTCTCTTTCTCTCTCTTCCCCTCAATCTCAACCTACCACTCTCTCGGATAATATTTTCTACACTACGCGGTTTACTCCATCGTTACGCGCCCTCGGCTATCCGGCACGACTGGGTTGCCTACCACACGTACCTTCTCCACTCTCTACTCAACTCTACTCCAGTATTTTTTACTCCTTCTTACTCAGTATCCGTAGCAATATTATTGACCAGTGGCGTCGCAGCCTCTGTCGTCCTTGAACGACATCCAGGCTATTTAAATTTAAGTTATTAAATAATAAATTTTTTAATTATTATTTTTATAATGAGATCTTGTACGCTATACCAATGACGCACTTCCGGTGAAATTAACCTCGGCTTCGCAATAATTTAAACCAGAGAATAACGAGTAACCAGCATATAATAAGTAAGATATTGAAAAAAAAAGAAAAAAGAAAATATATATATATATATATATATAATAACAGGAGTAAAAGAAAGATTTAGAGTTGGAGCTCGTGGCCCCGTGACGACCCTAAGAGAGATGTTTGTTCTTGTTGGGGTCCAGCACGGGATCGGTGAGGTGGCACTCTGCTGGCCTCTATCTCTCAAGTAGTGTACGGTAGAGTCAACATTAAATAAGTAGTTTGTGAAAGGAATAGAAGAAAAAGAAACTACTTTTCAATACTTTGGATTTTAATATATATATAAATATATGGGGAATGAAACTGAGGGCCCGAAAATTTTTTTGTGAATCTTACACGGGAGGGGGAGGGGCACTAGAGAAATGGAGATTGTAAGGTAAACTGGGACACATAAAGTTATTGAATTTTAAATCAGCTATCAAAAATTTTATTTTTAGTATTTTGTAATTTTAGTCGAAATTTCAATTATGTACTGAAAATTTATGGTCAGCTCTTTAGAAATATACAAACTTTTCGACAGAATTATTGTTATCTTGCACAGAAAAAAAAAATTCTTGAGTGAAAGTAAATATTTTTGATTCAAGAAAATTTTTTTTAAAACCTCGATTTTCTCGGATGAAGTAGAAATCTTCTCCGACCAAAACAAATTCTCTTGGCTCAAGAAAATCTTGACTTGGTTTCCAAAAACGTGTTTTCAAAAATATTTTCTTGACACACATTTTTTATATTTTTTTCTTCGTACCCCCCCCCCCCCTCCTTCCTTCTCTGTATGATTTACAGAAATAAAATTTTAATTAAAAAAAAAAAAAAAAAACTGTTTTGCCAGAGTTGGTGTTTAATTCGCCTTCTAAAACTCTGATTTTAAAAAAATCGTATGATTGAAAAAAAAAATATCTGACCCTCATCAAAAGAAAAGTTTTTGAGATGACAATTTCATCTCGTATAACTTTCCTCTAATCGTTTTGAATACCCATGTATAAATTTTAGTGCAACGACGTTATTCTAATTAACCAAATTACCTCATTTTTTGGTATATATTCTCTAAATAAAAATTTTTTAATGGTAAAAAAAAAGTATTTGTTTTACTAATTGTCTTACTTTGCCCTGGTCGACCCTATTTAAATTTATGCAGCATATTATGTATGTGAAGCTGTAGAGGATTATAAATTGTGTTATATAAATAGTAGCTGGTGAGTTCAATGGTAGCAAGTTCTTCTTCATCATTGTAATTACTTGCCAACTATATTATAAACGAGTATATTGGATGATTATTATCGACTGGATTGTATCCAGCCTATATATTTTACTAGTTTTTTTTACTTTTTTGATGAAACTCAATTTTCATTAATAATTTCTAATGGAGAAAAAAATGTGATTTTATTTATTTCATTTAATTGTCTGAACAAAAAAAAAAATAAAAAAAGTTTTCATGAAAAATATCGTAATTTTCCTTATGAATTATTTATGATACAAAGTTATAAAATGTATTGATATTTTTTAAATATGTTATGGTAATATGTATGGTTATATATATTATACACATATTTTTTTGTCGGTTTGAATGATCGATAGATCAGGATGGAATGCAGTAATAATTTTATCTCATTCATGTTCGACATCCGTTCATGGTAATAGACTCAGACAAGTTAATATAGTTTCTTTAAAAATTAATAACTACAAAAAAATATATGTAAACAAACAAAATAAATACTTTTGTATTTTTGTTAGTAATTTATTTATTCAGCTGATAGTTTATGGATTATATTTTATTTCAAAAAATAAATTATATTTTTGAGTAGTTGTATCTTAGTAACTAATCAAGATAAACATATTTTATACATGGGGAGGGGAGGGGGCAAAACGGGGTGCTTAAGGAAATAAAGTTTTCGAAGACTCAAATACGCTAAATCTTTTTTTTTTTTTTTTTTTATATTCAAAGTAAAAGAAATTTTCAGTTGCCGTTAAAAAAAAAAGTTTTCATTTTTGCGGGAAAAATGAGACACCTCATAAAAAAGGTGAAAATAAAAATTTGTGGGTATTAAATAAATTTGAAAAAAAATTACATTTTACATAATTATTGGATACAAAAAAAAAAGTTTTAATAGTTTTAATCATTAAACAAAAGTCAAACATTTTTTGACTGACATTCGATTTTTGAAAAAGTTTAAAAAAAAAATTCAAAATAATACTCAATTATATTTACAAAAGTGATTTTGGATGTCTAAAAAACATTTAAAAAGAAAATGTTTTTATTAAAAAATTTTTAGGGTTCAACGTCCCCCCCCTCCGTCCCCTAGTTTTTGGAAAGCTTATCTAATTGTCTATAAATTTAGTCTTATTGAAAAATACCTTAATATCAATACTTTCATATATTACTCAGTTAAAGCTTTGAAAAAAATTGCATACGCCTTCGATGCTGCAAAAAAAATTTCCACTTATTCAAATATGTACTGAAATTATCAGCAATAAAAATGTATCGATCTTTTTCTCCCCTATAACTATTATCCGTATCAATTGATTTGAGCGGAAGTCGATACTATCTACGATTTTAAATTTAAATAATACGAAGGAAGCACATGAAAAAAATGATATTCAATATAAAAGAAAAAAAAAAAGCAATAAGTAAAGGAAGCGAAAAATTTACGTTGTGCATAACTCAGGTGTAAAATCGTCGATTGCAGCGTAGAATTTTCTCCTCCATACCGTGAATAGGATACCAGTACGAGTTATAAGTTATCATGTAATGTAATGTAACGTAAGTCGAGTATCTTGGCACTAGACACGGTACCAGTGGCAGCTGTGGGCGTGCCTTGCACGACTGAAGGAAGACAGCACAAGCGGCAGAATCAAGGCCTCACCTCATCGACGTCGTCGTCGTCGTCGTCGTCGTCGTCGTCGTTCTCGTCGTGCTCGGTACAGCTACCGTGATTATATTTATTACACTCGCCCTATACCTTTGAGTCAGAACAGAATACAGAGCACAGAATATTGACTAGTCTAAGGCTAAGAGTACAGAGTAAAGTAGCCAGACATTAAGTAATGGCTGTCTATCTACTTGCATTCATATTCCCTACTCTCATTTTATTATAAATCGGATGTTTGAATATCCATATATACTCAAACTTTTTATATTTATATAAATACAAGTAATTTTAATCGACGATAGACCTCATGGCTGAACGTACACAGCTTTACCACTTGTAATAATTTCCTTTTTCCGCGGTAAGTAGTTTTTAAATATAATGAAATAGTAACTTTTAACATCTACGTGATTGAACCTTGACATTTTGTATTTTTTTAATATATATATATATATATATGAAGTGTATAGTCTGATTTATGGTAATAATTGATCGATAAATATACGATTTCGTCATACATCCTCTCTAAAAGCGTACGAGGGAAATGTGCAATTTGTATCCGGGATGTCCTTTCACCATGTGAGAATCTATAGGTCATAGACATTGTAAACGCATGTTATAAAAAAAAATTTTGGATTTTTATTTCATTTGTCAAATAACCAATAAACACAAATAATGGTGAAGAGGATCCCTAATTATTAGAAAATAGAAGAATTCAGTAAATTTCAAACTTCGATTGCGAAGCGGCGAGGTAGTGCTCTATTGTCTCCAAATTTTTTGTTTTTTGAATGTTGATAAATCACTTTAGAGACTCATTAAATATAAGTACCATCAAAGCATCCCGACTAGAATTTTTTCCTGATTTGCCTGAAGTACCATAAGGACCTTGTCAAGTTAATATAAGGTTTAACTTATTAGGGCAAACCTGACGTGTTCCTTATGAAGACTACATTTGGATTTCCTTATTAATGAAAAAGTTATCCAATCCATTTAAATATTTTATTTACCGGCTGAAAATTGAACCAAGTATAAAATAATAGTATATTTATATAAAAATTACGTCAATCATTGCAGTACGGATTTTTTACTTCTTCATCTGTTATTCTTTGATATCATAATGAATATAATTTTACACTTACACGATCACATATGTGTGTCAGCGCAGTCGATAGCATCAAGAACTTTAAATCGGAAGGATGCAGGTTTGAGCCCAGCAGTCATCGGGATTTTTTCATCAATAAGAAACATGTTTACTTCCTCTAAGTAATACTCCCAATACAGTAGATTACATTCCGGATCGAATTAAAATTTTCTTACTTTTTTTTTTCGCAATTTAATATTTTTTTAAAAATTACGAATAAGGCAACCCTGATAAGGATTGGATGAGGATATCCTGGTAAGGACCTCATAAGGTAAACCTGATAAGGACTTCATGGGTCATTAGCGTTACATCCATATCAGTTCCTCGTCAGGATATCCTGATCTGGACCTTAATTTGAAATAAGGTTAACCTGTCTGGGAAGTGTATGGAAATTCTAAGTATTCCGATGAAACTAGACCCAAATTTCGAAACTTGCGGAACACTTTCGGACACATTCGACAAGATAGATATCTGTCAAAAACTTGTCAAAAACAATAATTTCACATAATAAAAAATTTCAATTAATTATAATATAATTTTTTTAAAGTCGTAAGATGGACAGTGGCGTCTGAAGGTTCACTTAAAGTTTACAAGTTCAATGATATTCATGTCTGTAAAATTTGCTACTTGAAATTGGTTATTTGTCAGTTTTCAGTCAGTAATCTATCGGTCATCTATCAGTCATCTCGATGGAAAATTTATAGAAAATCTGTCGAAAGTGTCTGAAAAATGTCTGGGAAGTGTCTGGAAGGATTGTTAAGGGCCATGCCAGATCCTTATGAAAAATTCTAGTTGGGATGGACATAAGAAGATTAAAAAAAATTTTTGTTCCAATTATTTTAGAGAAACTCCATATTATTCGTCGAAAAAATTTTTTTCATTAAATTTATCGTAAAGTTTTGACAAATTTGTTTGTAATAGAAATAAATTCTAGTTTCCTTAAATATGAGAAACTTGAACTAAAATAGAATTTATAAATAAATCAAAAAATTTTTGAAAAATAAATGATTCGACTTACCAAAATATAAAAAAGGGTTTCTTCCGTCCAAACCATTTTGTTCGAAACCTAAAAAAAAAAAAAACTAATATTAGTACTCTAAAAAATGTATACAGTAGTTTGATAACTTAGTATATAAATGTAAATGTAAATATAAATATATATGACATAGTTAACTAATAGGAGGAGTTTGTCGATAGTTGTAGAGACTGATCTTGATTAGAAATTACATGGAATAAATCAAAGCAGGAGCATCTAGTGAGCTGGGCGTTTGGTGTAAAGAAAATAGTTGTATAGAGATATGCTACTAAATGAGGAAAGAAGAAGAGAGAAGAGAGAAGAGAGAGAGAGAGAGTATAGTAACACATCGAAGATACAAACTCTCGGGTAATTGATCGACGAACGTATAACGACTGTCGGGTTTTCCGTTCGTCCTAACAAGATAATTAAATCATGTGTGCACCAACAAGTTGCTCTAATTGGATTTTATGCACTTTATTCATTTGTATATTATATTATACCCATATTTATATAAATATATTTAATTAAAAAATAAAATTGCCTGAATTTATTTCTCTAATTATTTTTTTTATCCAATTAAACTAATGATTGGAATAATTAGTTTTACGGCTTATTGATCAAAAGTTTTATTTTTTGATAAGAAAATATTTAATCGTATTGACATACATCACTAATTTCCTTTGTCATTTGATTAGATAAAATAAAATTATTATAATTTATATGTAATTTGTTTATAATTACACAATTTTTTATTTTCTTTCTAATAAAAATTAACTTGTTAATTAGGAATATCTTAATTGCTATTGAAGATAAGTGAACTTTGTAGGTGGTCGTTGGGGAGAGAATTTAATTATCTACAACTTTGATGTCAATGAACAGTACTGTAAAATCAATAGATTGGAAAATATTTCCATCATAAGCCGGAAAAAAAAAATATTATTAAAAAATGATTTAAATTATGAAAAGAGAGTGAAACTTTTTCACAATTGATTTTGTTAAAATTTTTAATCAGATCAAAGTTGTAGGAAATTTAATTTACGTTCTAATGAATATAAATTATTTATATTTCTTATATATATATTTAGCGAGTTAAAAGTCATAATAGAAAAGAAATTTTTTTTTTTTAGTTAATTTTAATTATCTATATTGTAGTAACTATAAAAGGTAATTATATATTAGGTTTAATATATAATGATTATAAAGCTGACTTCATGATCATCAGTTTTGTCATCAATGAAATTACTATAAAATTAATAGTTTAGCGGATAGAGTAAATTCACCAATAGATGGACACCCCCCAATAGATGGACGAATATTATTTTAATAACCGATTACATAAAATCTAGGAATGAAAATGTAACATAATTAATTTTTTTTAACTATATATATTTCTGATGCTAGAAAATAATTTTTTTTTTAATTTAATATGTTATAATCGTAAAAAAAATTATTTTTATTTGACGTGACAACGTTTTGCTTCAAAAGCGCTACCACTACTAAGCATGTACATGTCACGTGACAGATAACCGGTAAACTATGTTTGTTATAACTAATATAAATAAATAATATATTAAGATATGTTCATATGATTATGTTCGTATTTCATTAACAATTTTATTAATTTAATAATTAACTAATGAAATCAAAAAAATTTAAGAAAATTTGCCGTCCATCTACTGGAGACTTGGACTTTTTCTTAAATTTTCCTTTTTCGTAATCAACCGCTACGTTGTACCAAGTTTTAATTATTTTTTTCTAGTTAATTAAACATTTTTGAATGAGTATAATTCATTTTATTATAACTTATTTATATTTTATTACTTTATTTTGATTGGAAAACATGAGAGTCTGCTTAACCGTCCATCTATTGGTGCGTTTACCCTATTGTCATTTGAACTTCTAGAAAAATAATAAAATCGAAAAAAAAAAAAAAAATAAATAAATAAAAATGATCGAATTATTTGAATCATATGATAATAATTTTGAACAACCGATCTGAAAAATTTTGTATCGATATAAAAGTCATATTATCGCTATTCAAATTCCCTTTGCGACGACCATGTATATAATGTATATTTATTTCATAGATTTTATGATATCTCCAATCGAACTAGTAAAAAAATGTCAACCTAAAAATGTAACGATAAAAAAAAACAATTAATTATTTTTAAATAGATAAAAAAAAAAAATGATAAATTAAACGGCCTCATTTAGAAGATTTTTCTGACGAATAGTCTGCTCGAGGGCAAAACGAATGACAAGAATCTCAACATTCTTCTAATACACATCAAACATATTTTATAAGTGTGATTTTGTACTTATAAAATAAGTATAAATAAATAAATATCTTTAGTGTGTTAACTTGAATCAAAGTGGATACCAAGTGTGACACATGATCGAACATGATATGTGAGTCGTTTGTAGCAGGACGTCAATTGGGTCAGTGAGTATGTCCATTCGATTACTCATGTCATACAATGTGATGCCATTAAGGCCCTATATATATATATATATATATATATATATATATATATATATATATATATATATATATATAGATATATATATATATATATATATATATATATATGTACCATGCTTGGCTAATAATTAAAATTCTTACTGATGTGAAAAGTTATTAAAAAAAAAATTGTGTTTAAAATCATCGAGTGAAAATAATCAAATTATTATCAGATCATGAAGCCAACACCGTTGAAACTTTTTCTTTAAATTAAAAAAGAAATCCTTAAAGGTATTAATAAGTTCAACTCAGTTAGATATATAAAATATCAATATACATATAATTATAAATTTAATTAATTTGGGGAAGTAGGAGGGGTGGGGGAGGGAGGGGGGCGAGCTCAAAAAGAAAAACAGTTCAGTATTTTTTTTTCGTCATATATACTTTCTTTTAGTCCCCAAAGAAGTATTCGTTATAGAAATGACCCATAAAAAAATCAAGAGAAAACCAGACCCATCTTAAAAATTAAGAAATATCGAATTCAGATTTGAAATTTCTTTTTTTTTAATTTTGAGGAAACTCAATTGTCCGTTGATGTCCGTTTTATCGACCCTTTATTCTATATACTAGATTTTTGAATTACTTAAAATTTTTTAGTCATCGATCGATATTTTTTTATTTATTTTAAGTATTCAGCTCCAATTTATCAGGCAATAATTATTTTAGAAACCATAAATTAGTGGGAAAAAAATTTGTATTTTTATAGCTATGTTTAAAAAAAGTTGGAATTTTTAAATTGTCTAGACTTGAATAAAGCTTACAACTATAAAAAACTAATTAAGAAATCTAAATAGAAAGTTACCACTGTATTTCCGAAATATTTTACATTCAAATTTAACTCAATGTTCTAATTAACTTATAACATAACACATGGATTTATAATTAGTAACATATTGTCTTTATTCGAGATTATGCATTGTTATTTTTTTTTTTTTTTTTGTGAAAAATTTATATCCATGTAAAATTTATAATTTTAAATTCAAATAAAAGCTATCCTTGAAAAAAAAAAAAAAAAAATCGTGAAAAAAAAACTTGACACTGAATGTAAGAAATTTTGATTATATATTTAAAAATAATTGTTTTGTTTTTTTTTCATAATTATCTTGTTTTTATTGAAAAAAAATCATGAAGTATTAAATTATTTATTAGAATAAGTTAAGACTGTGTTTATTATTAACATATACATTTAAGGTATTACGAGATACATATATCCTAATATGTTGAGAAGGTATCGTAAGTTTTAAATATTCAACCGGTAAAAAAAAGATGAGAAACTTTAATTATATTGTGGCGTTTATAAGTTTATGCTGTTACCGGTAACTGCATAGCGTAGTTTTACTCGAGTATGCAGAAATCGTAAAACACATCGTAATCACTGCTGAGTTAAAAGTACGACTACAATTTTGATAGTTCACATATTATGAGAACGTTGAGAGACTCGTAAATTATTTTTTATTATTAATTTTATTTTCTCAACTAATACTGTTTGTTGTTATTATTATTGTATTAATTAATATGAATGTATGTACCGATTTTATTTGATAAATTTTTAATATATTTAATAATTGGTCGGTTGTTCAAATTTATTATCATATAATTCAAAAAATTTGTAGAAATAGAACTGGACAAAATGAGATACTAATTAAAAAATTTTATTTTTCCTTCTGGACACGTGAAGTCTTTTAGTTTCTACTAATATTTAAAAGATATGGTAATTATTTGGAAGTGGGGTCAACAGGTATTTCGACAAGCAAAAATCCAAAACCTGGCAAATGGCTTAGGGACCACTTTTAATCCCAAGCATTTGTCGGCGGATTGAAGTTGTTTCAGCTTAAATCGTTGTTATATAAGCTTTGATACACACTTGGTATATAATTAAGGTATAAATTATGCTTGATTTCGAATTTATCTTTGAGATTTTTCAGTTCCGTGATACACTGCACTATTTGACATATTTTTCTTATAATTCTATGTATTGACTCTTAAGTCAACCACCAAAACTTAAGGTATATGCCTATTTGCCATAATGTTTGTAGTTTCGTCCTAAGTACGTTAACGGACTCGTCAGTAAGGCTATGTTAACGCACTCTTGCCTTAGACTACATCTCTTACTAGTACGGGCCGGCGTAAAACAGTGTTGTGGGTTTCTGCCGGACACTATACCAGCAAGGGAAGGCAGATACTATCCAAACTACTTGCAACGAAATGTTATGTGAGCTGTTGTACACATTGAAATACTGAAATAACAAAAATATGCTGATTTTCACTATTACAAGAGTTCAAAAATTATTTGTAACTCTTAGATCGACCTTTCTATCACCACCGTCCATCTTACGGTATTATATAAAATTACTTATATTTATTAGAAAAATTTATTTTTGAAAATTCACATGATTTTGTGTTATTTTTGACATTCTTTCACACTTCAATTGCAAGGTTCAGACAGATATCTGGTGTTAGAGACATAAACTCATACAGAAAATTTAATCCGCCGTGTAGCTGAACACGTGGAAAAAGTTTAATTATGGATCTTTAAGGTGTAAGCACTTGGAATTCTGAAAAATGTGGTTGACCCTGATTCCAAACAATTACCAAAGATATAAGACTTATTTTCAATATATATATATTAGGGTGCGTCATTTCGGAGCAACATTTTTTTTTTTAGTGCATGTGGAAAAAATCAGTTCAACACAAAAAAAAAAATTTTTCGCTCAAGAAAAAAAATTCTATGTCGATTACAGACCTAGCTCATTGAAAAATTCGATTTTCCCATTTAAATAACACGGGAAAATTTTTTTTTTTAGCTTTAAGTATTGTTAACTCTTTAACAAATCAATATATCGAATAGACTAATACATATGTTTGTAGGAAATTGAACGCCCTACAAAAAAACCTTCTTATCATTTTTCGATAAATTCATCTGTTTAAATGTTATTGGAGCTCGAAGTAAAGTTGGAGATCTTTTTACTTTTCCGGCGAAACCATCAGACTTATCACAAAATGTTGTAGGATCCTTTTTGTTGATAATTTTATTCTCTACAAATTATTATCAGTAAAGTTTTTTTAAATTCCGCATTGTTTTCTAGTTATTTCCATTTTAATGTTGAGCTCTTGAAATCGATCAGAACCATTTTTTTAAGAGCTTGAAATTAAAATGAAAATAACTAGAAAACGATGCGGAATTTAAAAAAACTTTACTGCTAATAATTTATAGAGAATAAAATTGTCAATAAAACAGATCCTACAACATTTTGTGATAAGTCTGATGGTTTCGCCGGAAAAGTAAATAGATCTCCAACTTTACTTCGAACTCCAATAACTTTTAAACAGATGAATTTATCGAAAAATGATAAGAAGGTTTTTTTGTAGGGCGTTCAATTTCCTACAAAAATATGTATTAGTCTATTCGATCTATTGATTTGTTAAAGAGTTAACAACACCGAAAGCTAAAAAAAATAATTTTCCCGTGTTATTTAAATGGGAAAATCGAATTTTTCAATGAGCTAGGTCTGTAATCGACATAGAATTTTTTTTCTTGCGCGAAAATTTTTTTTTTGTGTTGAACTATGATTTTTTCCACATGCACTTAAAAAAAAAAAAATGTTGCTCCGAAATGACGCACCCTAATATATATACATGTTAAAAGGAAGAAGACGGAAAAGAAAATCCGTCGTGTTTTTTTTATTTCATTGTGAATTTGTCGATAAATAAACGTTAATAATACTCAATTGAAATAATCAAAAGTATAACAAAGTATTATGACATTATGCAAAACGAACTTTTTCATATTGAAAAAACAATTCGAAGTATTTAGTTCATAATAATATAGATAATTAATTAGTTACGATGATAAGATATGTAGTCATAAAATTGTGGTCTTTTTGATAAATAGTCGCCACTATAAATTTACTACAAAGTTTGAAAAAAATTAGAATACAAAACCAAAAGTATTTTTTAAAATTTGAAAAAGTAGAATGGAAAAAATCCCACTCTGGGATCTGTCTTATAAATTTGAATATTGGACAACGATTATGTGAGGATTTATTGGAAAAAAGTAAACTATTTAGTCAGAATAGCTTCCTAAAACCTCAAAACGTCAAGATCTGATAGAAATTCGATTTTCAAATATCGGACCGAAACCAATAACTTCCCGAATTTTTGAAAATTTTCAATTTTCTTAGCGGGAAGTTAAAAAAAGTTTATAATTTCCTAAGTTTTTGTCAAGTTACAAGTATTTGAAATTTTTTTTACCCAAAATATTCCATATAAATGATACCAACAAATAAAGAAATAAAAATTGTTTAAATTACGACCTCAGAGATTCGGAATGGAACGCCTCATATATTTATAATTTGAAAGAAAAAAGCTTTAGAAAAAAAAATTTATTCAGTAAAAGCTTTATTCAGAAAAAAAAATTTTCCAAAACTAGTTCTCGCGCATCACAAATTATTTAAAAATGATTATAAAAATGACCAACATCGAAAAATTTGGGGCAAAATAAAATACTCATTACCGTAACAAAAATTTTTTTGTTATCAAAAACGTTTATTTATAGAATTTAGGAGATGATAAAATAAATTGATGACTCCACCAGTGCAGCTCCAAAACTTGGACCAAAAAAAATTATTTTCAGTTCATATTTTACCAGTTTCGTTTGTTTCAATTCTCAATTCCGAGTTCAAATAATTATTCAAATTATCAATGACTGAAATAAAAAAAAAAGTCGTCCACTTCCGTGAATGGCCAATTTACCCCCAACTTTCAGATACTAATTTTTACTAAATTTGAAAAAAGAGTTATAATCTAAGAAGTAATCTCGAAACGTTAAAAAAAAATCAAAACTTGTTCAAAACTCAAAGTAAAAATTACAACATATAATTTAGAAAAATGATTTCTGTTGATTATAAAAATCACTGCATTCAAAATAAAATTTACTAGTGACAAATAAAAATTATAATGTACCTATAATTTTTACTATTGTACTTAGTAAATATTAGTTAACGCGCTTTGTGAAAGATGTATTCTGACGAGTAAGTTTTACAATCCAGATAGTAATTTTTACAATCTCAAATAGTAATTTTATCTCCAGGAACTACGAAACAAAAATTACGACTAATGTACTAACTTTTAATAATTCTAATAACAATTTATACTTTTTGTAAGATTGAATTATTTTTATATGAATAAGTAAATATTTATTTTTTCCAAACAAAAATTTAATGAAGCTTTATTTGAATTATTATGATAAGTGAAAATTACAATCTAGAAAGTAATAATTGAAATAAAATATTAATTTTCAACAAATCATCGTAATTTTTTTCATGGATTGTAATTTTTTATTTGAGATAGCAAATTTTTCATTGTGATTGTAATTATTATTTAATTTTGACCTGCATTTTTCTCCGTGTATAGATATAGATTTAGACATCTATTCAATAATTAAATTTATCAATAAATGCATCGATACCAAATGAAAAAAAAAAAAATAAATATTGTCAGTATCACTTAGCAAAAGTTAAGCGCGTGACAATTACATTATAATTCTTCCTACACGCATACTTGGACTTCTTGATCGTATTTTATTATATCAGTTAATTCAATCGTATATAATATTACCCACATTTGCATACATATATATATAAAACATTGACATAAACGAGCAGTAGCAAATCATTGGCCCAGTAAATCCCCATGCTGCGAATAAATAACCGTAAGAGAATATTTATTTGTTTATTGTCTTGACAAAAATAAATAACAATATTAAGTTTGTTAAATCAACCGCAATTAAATGTCGCGGTCAGTTAATATTAGATTTAAGAGACCGATATAAATGTAATGAGAGAGCAAAAGATAATGAGCTGAGTATTATTTAAATATTTAAAGTGATCATGGTATAGAGATCGAATAGAAGTAGGGGATGTAAAAAAGGGAATTAAATTTTAAAAAAAGAGAGAAGAGGTAAGGAGAGGGTTTTAAAAAGTGTAGTGAAGCAGCACGTGGCGTGGGAGTTGACTCGCGGGGATGGGTTACCGCGCGAATAAACGAGAACGCACATGGAACTGTGGGCGGATACTGATTATTCTGGAGGTGGTGGAGGTTAAGGAGGCGGCGTTGGTGGACCTTTGCTTCACTTTATGCTTTATAACAACGTGTATGTAAGATCTTTACACCGTTTACGGTGTGGTTGCACATATATATATATATATATATATATATATATATATATATATATATATATATATAGTATTAAGAGTTAAGAAGTAAGAGTTAAGAGTCGTAAGCTGGAAGTTAAGTCGGGAGTTGCAAGTCGAGAGCCGAGAGTCGGGAGTTGAGTTGAGAGATAGAATTAACAAAACCGGATCTTTATTCTTGGATTATATTTGCTACTGAAGAGTAAATTTGCGCAAGCGCTTTTTGCGATACGTTTTTTTATAACTCAGCTCGTTTTACTTTTTTATTCTCGGGTTGGAAGTTGGAACTTAAACTTTACGTGTTGTTAAATATCCTAGTGTGCTGAATTAAACTCTCAGACATCCGGTAGCTCTATTAGCACCTGAGCACGCAACCGTATCACTTGTTATTGATCTTATCTTATTTATTCTCTGTTTAGTCTTATAAATTTGATTTAAATCAAAATATTGTTTTTTTTTTTAATTTTTTTACTTTTGCAATTAAAATTACAACGGCGCTGACTTTGATCATTAATATCTTATAAAATATATAAGATAAATATACATTGTTTATGGTCTCTAGAAAGGTAATTCGATTATCGACAACTTTGGTCTCTTAAAAAAAACCATAAAAATCAATTGTTTAAAAGATAGCGCAATTTAAATAACTGGATAAATTATTGCTCAAATATCTAATTTTTGTTTCAAACTTTAAACGGTTATATCTTTTAAACTATGGGTTCTATCAAAGTTTTTTAAGATACCAAAGTTATAGGAAATTAAATTTCCTTTTCAAAGACCTCCCACAATATTAAATTACCTCCAATAATTACTGAGATAATTAATAAAAATATAATACAAAATTTTAATTAATTTCTTCTGATTAATTTTATGTCACTAAATATATGAGATAAATATACCTCATATAATATCATTGGAAAAGAAATTTAATTTCCTACAACATTGGTCTCTTAAAAAGTTTAAATTTTTTTCCTAAAAATTACTCAATCTTCAAACTCTTGAGTAAACAAAATTTTTTAATGAGGCTAAAATCATAGATAATTAAAATACCTATTAAAAGACCACATAAGGTAAAAGCCCCCATTATCGACACTATAAGAATGTCTGTGATTGTTTGAATTTTTTTATCGTATTTAAAATTAATATAATTAACTTTTTTTGCATTGGACGTTTTAATTGATGTCTCTATACTTGTATATTTAAATTAATTTACTTAAATAGCAATTTATTAAATAAAAAATATATTAATTTAAAACGAACAAGTAAAGTGTGGGTATTATTGACATGCCATGGATCCCATAGTTGACAGGTCTAATGCGCAGCAGTTTATAAAAAATGATTAAAGACCACCGTCAATTAGCTTCAAATTAATTATAAATATTTTAATTAAAAACGACAAAATACGATAATTTTATTTTTTTATAAATTCGATGACACTATTCTTGCTTCGACAATTTTTTATTCAATGTTTTATTTGTTATGAAATAACTAGACAGCGGGTTAGCATAAATATATCGATATGTATGTTAAGGGGTTAAGTTACTTTAATTTGTGGCCTGTCGCTAGTTGACACATGTGAATTTTTATGTAGCGACTATTGACACCCACTATTTTTAAATGATAATTAAGATTTATCAGTCTAGATCAATGATTCTGGGGTTATTTAGACTATAAATAACCTGAAACAATTTTTAATGATACACTTACATTAGGATGTATAGGGAAATCCGTTTCTAAAAATACGATCTCTCTAAACGAAAATGTTAAGAAATTTCAAACATTCTAGTGATGGTGGTTTACGCGGGAAAATAAATTTTTTTTCAGCGAATAGTTTATACCCAGAAATAAAATTGAACTATTTTTCCATTTAAAAATATCAAAAAATTGATAAGAAGTATTGAGCAATGTGATTATTCATACAGTTAATTAAAAAATTAATAAATTAAAACAATATGTCAATAGTAGGGGCCCGTCAATAATGAGGGCTTTTACCTTATATTGTCTAATTATCTTAACTAATTACCCAGAAATAGTTGGTAAAAAATAAAAAATCTTTGTCTTCAATTATTAGCAGCAAACAAATCAATTATTCTTGACGTAAACAAATACATAATTATAATAATTAATAAAATTAAAAATATTAATAATAATATCTTAGACCAGAGGTCATATGACGCATTTAAAAAAGCTGATTCTCTTAATCGCTTTCTCCGTTTGCCCTTTACAGATTTGCATAACATCTAATCACTGTAGGTAACCTAACCAACATCATCTATAAGTAAGTAACCAACCAGCTAAATAACCGCGTAAGCTTCTTACAGCTTCCTAATGTAGCTACTATACAATTCACAACTTATACCGGTAATAGTACAGTTACTCGATTGTCCGTAATTAGCGATGTGGCCCGCGCCCACCAGGGTCATAATTACCGTCTATCAAAAATCAACACCAACACCAACACCAACAAATTCTTCTTTAATCCCAATGAACCCACCAACACTATTTATATCTCTAACTAATTAGATAAAAAAAAAGTTTTAATCTCACCGCAATTCCATCATTAAAAAAAATTTTAAAAATCACTACAAAATTTAAATGGACCGGAATTTTTTTAAGGAAATTTTATTTAAACAGTAAAAAAGCAATGAATATTTTATCGCTTAACTTAAAACTTGTAAAATAAATATTTATATTTAAATAAAAATAATAAACAGAGACAAGTTTTTAGAGCGAGTTAAAGTTGAGGCGCACGAGGTATTACTGGCGTCGACGGACGGCAACAGTGAGGACCATGAGGTCGTCTGACAACGACGATCTAAAGAAAAAGAAGGGGTAGGTCATAGGTCAGGGCTATGCTGCATATGACCCATGACCTCTGATCCTTTCTGATCTCAACGTGACCTAACAGCTAACCCTCCTTATACTTATTCTTTCTTTTATATTTCTTCTTCTTCTTCTTCTTCTTCGGCTCATTCTTATTCTTCTTGTTTTACCAATACCACTACCACTAACACCAATTTATACAACTTCCACGACAACAACTATTTATTCATCTTTATTTATTTATTTTTTTTTTCTAAAACGATCTGCGTCATAATGTTGAGATCTAAAATGTCAACATCTACATAATGGCCTTCATATATAAAAAATGAAAAATAAAAAATTATTTTTAAATATTAGTTGTGATAAATTAATTAAATATTAACCTAAGCTGTAATTACTTGGTAATTACAGTTTAAGAAATTTTTTTTTTTTTTTTTATTTAAGTTGTGATTGATTGGTAATTTTTTGTGGTTGGAGAGAAAGAAAGTGAGAGAGAGGGTTGAGGAGGGAGAGTTGTTGATGTATTTATGAAGACAAAGACTGAAGATCGCGAGATCAGGGCCGATATGGGGGCAAGAAGGAGCGCTTGCTGGCACGAGCGGTGGCACAACAATATATACGTTATGTGTTGTACGTAACGTGAAAGTGAGCCACTTAATATGGATGTGTGCAGCAAGACCCGCCGGTCGGTTCGAGACCTAAGACCTTTGACCGCGACATCGCGACCATCAGCATGGACATAAACGGGGCTTGTTTTATTTTAAAATTCTCAAGTTATTTTTTATTGTGATACTTTAAGCTTTAGATTTTAATTTTAGTGGTTTACTATTACTATTATTATTATTATTATTATTATTATTATTATTATTATTATTATTATTATTATTATTATTATTATTATTATTATTATTATTATTATTATTATTATTATTATTATTATTATTATTATTATTATTATTATTATTATTATTATTTCTATCATTATTGATATTATTACTG
The DNA here is from genome assembly GCA_964016945.1 of Microplitis deprimator. Lineage (NCBI taxonomy): Eukaryota > Metazoa > Arthropoda > Insecta > Hymenoptera > Braconidae > Microplitis > Microplitis deprimator. Next base: position 5,410,445 of record OZ024712.1, on the reverse strand, counting down.
TAAATATACATAGGTATTATAAAAAATAACTTTTTTAATAATTATAATTTTACATTATTATTTAATTATTTTTACATAGAAAAAAAATTATCGACTGAAAGTAAATATTCATGATACTGAAGTTAGCCGACGTCTAATAATTTTAGGATTATTTTTCAAAATAATAAATTATAAAAAAAAAATGTTTGAAACAATTGCACCTATAGTTTTTAGAATTTTCTAAATGTGTAAATTTTTAGTTGTTTTAACTTCCCGCTAAGAATATTGAAAATTTTTAAAAAAAGGAAAGTTATTGATTTCGGTCTGATTTTCGAAAATTGAATTTCTATCAGATCTTGACGTTTTGAGGTTCTAGGAAGCTATTTTGCCTAATTTCAAGATGATGTCCGAGTGTATGTATGTACGTACTCATGTATATAAATATTCTGTAACTTTTGAACGAATGAACCGATTTTGATCTCCAAGGTGGAATTTAACGCGGCTTATTATTAATTTTTATGAACTGTGAAAAATTGAGCTTGATCAGTAGGGTGCGTTTGAAGATATTCCAAAAATAAAAATTTTTCAAAATTGCTTTTTTTTGGATAACTTGTAATGTGCTCAATGGATTGATTCCAAAATCTAATCAGCTCGAAAACTTTGCAAGCCACGTCGAATGCCACCTCAATCATCAAAATCGGTTCATTCATTCAAGAGAAACCGTTAACGAAAGAATTAAAAAAAAACTTTTTTTTTGGTTTTTTTGAAATTTCCCAAAAACGACTATATAAATCAATTCCAAAATCTAATCAGCTTTAGAACTCAATAAAACGCGCCGATTGCCGCCTCAATCATCTCAATCGTTGAATTCGTTCGAGAAATATCGTCGGAGAAAGAAATGGTGAAAAAAGGTTTTTCGCGAATATCTTTAAAACGACTGCACTAATCATTTCCAAAATTTAATTAGCTCTAAAACTCAATAAAACTTCAATATGTTTCCGTTTAAAATTATTACCGATAATTTTTCTATACTATTTCTTATGAATCATAAGTTATCATTAATTATTCTGATATTTAAAATTCTTATATTGTAAAAAAAGTAGTCTGTGGCCCAAGATTATGACCTGAAAAAATTTATGCTGCAGTTTCTGATCTTTGAGGCTTAATTATTGCTCTTCAAATTTAATTTTTTATTTATCGCTTGTACAGTTTTCAATGCAAGTTTTTAAAATAGAAAGGATTAAACAATTGAAGCTGATACAAGTTCAATATTTTGAATAATAGTAGGGAAAGAGCCGTCGAAACTGGACCAGGTGTGCAAAACGGACGCTTTCAGACTAACTCATTACAATCAACATCTTAGTGACTAACACCATTTATTTGGCCGCACAGGCCCACTTACGTATATCTAAAGAATAAACAATATCACTCATGCATTCATCATTCACAGTATTTTTTTTTCTGTTTACACATGCTCTTAAAATAAACTAAGGATCAAATTCTATACAAGTTTATATAAATAGTTAATAGTATATTACAACCCAAGGCCAGAAAATCGGCTTTGCCTCGGCCTCTATATTTCATGCGTCAGGGTATCTAACATTCTGTCCGTGGGTTGTATATTATTTTTCTTGATCTCCAACCGAAAATACGGAAATACGGACAAAGGTGGGGGGAGGGGCGGCCCGCCCGACTTTTGCAAAGCCGAGGTTTTGCTGGTCGGGGCGGGCTAAAAAGAAAATCTGAAAAATGTTTAACCCTGTAGGCCATCCCTGCCCGGGTCAAAAATAAAACTTGATTTAGACTTGGTCTTACTTAGTCACGATTTAAGACAACCAAGTCTAAATCAAGTTTTATTTTTGACCAGGGTGGAGCTTCTCGGTAAGTACGAGCTCAACACGCTCGAGAAACTATCTGCTAGAAATTATCTAAATAGAAATTTTATTAAGTAGTTCTAGAAACATTAACGTACATTATTAGTTACTTTAATATCACTCAGTAGTATGAACTCTTAAAAATTATAGTAATTATCGCGATTTAAAATGACCTGTATTGGTTATGTTGAGCTGTCAGTACGCCGGCACTGTATATAGTATACATTTCATATTGTGAGTATACACAGAAGCGCTTTTGTGAAATATAGTTACGCGACCGAGCCAGAAAAAAACGTAGTCCACCAGAGCGCACTGTATTTCGTGTAAGCCACAAAAGTTGTTCTTTCTGGCGCAAAAGGCAGCCAGGAGGTCCGTACTTTCGGGTCGGGGATCAAGAAAAATATACATATAAGAGGTATAAAATAATATATATAAAAGATTAGTTCTGTTTAAATAAATTCAGTTAAATTAAACCCTGGTCAAAAATAAAACTTGGTTTAGACTCGGTCGTCTTAAATCGTGATTAAGTAAGACCAGTTAAGTCGGAACCAAGGCAAACTCACGCAAATACGCCTTGGTTTTGACAACTGATTTCACTTAGTCACGATTTAAGACAACCAAGTCTAAACCAAGTTTTATTTTTGAACCGGGAACCAACAGTGTATGTATATATATTCGGTCCAGCCTATTTTTAAACTCGAAGAGCTCAAAAGTTTGCCAATAGTAACGTTTTCGAGCTCTCTGAGCTCGAAAACAGCGGGAAGTTTTGAGGTTGGCCCTCAGGGTCAACCGTTTTTCAGATTTTTTTTATAGGACGCGCTAGTAATAGTACATACATGAGTAAAATAGATAGATAGTATACGTATATATAGTAAACAGAGCGAGATGTATATGAATGTAAAAGTGGAAAAAAAGATAGAGACATATGGACGATAAATTTTAAGATAAAATCTTAGAAAATTAATCGATTTTCATTGATATCTCTTAAAAGGAAAAGAGTTGGTTGCTGATAATTGATAGGATGATTCCTAGGGATAAGTGACAATTTCTACAGCTAGAATTAGGTTGATTCCTTCATGGCTTAAATTCGGGCAACTTACAGACATACGTCCTAAAGGACGTCACTACAATACATTTATCAACTTAATTTTTATTTAATCATAAAAAATGACACTTATTTTAGGAAATCGATCATTGAATGAATCAGACCTAATTAATCAACTAAAATAAATTTTTATCTGTAAAAAATAATTTTCAATAATACTAAAAAACAAGATATCTTGTAAATACTTCTTAATAAATATTTATCGATCGAATATTTCAAAATAATATAATTTTCATGAATAATAATGTATCTTTCAACGTCTCATCACAAAATCACGTTTGTCATTGTATGATGGGAAAATACGACGTGACTTACGATTGTCTTTTTCTACCAGCATACAACACACAACTATAAAACACAACGAACCCAAAGCTTGTGGCTCGTAAATTCGTGTGAAAATATTATTTGTCATTTTTATCAGATAAAAAAAAAATACTAAGTATAAAATACCAGAGTTTAAATTATTTATATCTCAGGTATAATAAATGTTTTAAAGAAATAAATAAAATAATTGGCGAACGGCCTTTACCATGTAGGTAGAGATTCTTTAAAGATACTGTATACATTTAAGATTCTTATTATTAATTAATGTGTAAATTGATGTTTTATAATTAAATATCTTGGGGCACTATTAATGATTCGAGCTTATTTAATAGCCACGATTAATAAACCGGCGGTTTGGGCTGCGGGTAAACGCGACTCAGCTTCCCCGGTGTCGGCCGATAAATGTTTTCGTGCTACTGTGTGATGCTGCCAGTCTTTTTTTACCTGCACACTATATATTATTATAATAATAACAAACACAACGTTTACGCTCTTTATTAAAAATTTTCACTTGCATACATGTTGCAACTGCAGGTTCATTAATATATTTAAATTCTTTACTTATACTACTACTATATCCGTTAATGTCATTTGATAAATCATTTTTATTTATTTTCACTTTTTGCTAATTAAAATTTATTTATTTTCATTATAAATTATTGAGTTTTTCTTTACTCAATCGCTAAACTAAATAATACAGTAAATGTATTTATCTTGATGGTTAATCTCAGTTACAAACTTTCGAACAGGTGAAAAAAATTATTAGACTCTTTAAAATCTGCATTTATAGTTTAAAATAACGTTGAGAAATCCGAAGTTGCACACCCCAATCACTCATGACAGTAAAAAATAAAAATAAACAACTAACGATTGAAATGTAAAAATAACCAGTCAAGATTTCCATTCCCATGATTCGAATGTTTTATTGATTTACTATATGACAACTTTTGAACCTTGTTAATATTATTGTTTACTAGTTCAGTTGGCTCTATACATTTGAAGTAAAGAGTGATGAAAATATTACTTGATATTTTAAAAATAGTACTACATCATTCAAAAAATTATATTTTGAATTAATTCGATTATAAAAAAAAAAATGTTTTTTAAATACATCGCCTAATCCGTAGATCTTACCACTTTTTTTATGATTATCACGCCAATTGTATTGCCAGTATTATCGAATTTAGAAAATCTCATAGAATCCAATAGATTCTCATAAATTTTATAACAATGAATGAGTTCTATAAGAAGTGCTATAGTTAAGTATAGGGCCTTGTACATGTACAGCTATCAGATTCTATCGGATTTTTTTAGCAGGGTAGTTAGATAGAAAACTTCCCGCTGTTTTCGTTTGAGTTTAAATTATTCCTGGATAAATTCTCTGTATGCGAGTATCCTATTTAATCTGTTTTTACACAATGAAAAGAGTGTAGAAATTTTTTTGTGTGAGTGAAATAGTCGAAGAGAAAGAAGTATGAGTAAAAGCACCCTCAGCGCATTTGCGCTAAAGGTATGCAAAAAAGTCAGTTTATTATAAAACTGCGACGATTAAATATAAATTTACAAATTTTACGAGTTAATTTAGAGGAAGCCCAGGCAAAGGCGAATGTCGTATAAGTTATTTTACTAGATTTATACATCAATAATTTGTGTAATTGTAAAAAATATTCGGAAAGTATGATAATGAGTGCTTATAAACGGCAGACGATAAAGAGCGCTTATAAATATAGTGACAAATTTTGCCACGAGATGACTCGATGAGATCTTTATTTTCATGTACAATATCTATACTTCCGTATGACTAAAAATACTAATTTCACGCACGCTGACGTCACAACTGAAACGATTAGGTATCTTTATGATCTACTATGCGATAAGTAAAAGATTTATTGATCAAGATAAAATAAATTTATTTTCTCTGTAGGTTTTCTATTTTGCTCAGCCCTCCCTTAAATTTTCGTTACTCGCGTTTTGAGCGTGACGCTACCCTAACACTACTCAACTTATGGTGATTGCTTGAGCGTAATTGACATACTAGAAAGTACACGAATAACGAAATGTTAAGGAGGGTCTATACTAATTTTTGTCCAAGCTTTTCTCTTGAACAAAACCTTCAAATGCAAAAGTAAGACCGAGGCTCTGAGAACGAGGATAGAGAAAGAAGTTCAGTACCCTTTTAACAAGAAATGAATTATAAAATATATAATATATGTTTCATTTCTAACGCAGGTAAAGAGTAAATTGTAACAAAAACATTCGGATTACCCATTTTGCCCACAATACTTGATTTGACCGATTTCTACTAAATGTTTGATTGTAATTAGTTTAAATATTCAATTATTACTTTCTAAATCGAAAATCATTGTTATTATTATTATTATTATTATTGTTTTTATGATGATTATTGAATTTGATATTAAATCCTGTAATAAAATAGCTAAGATGTAGTCTTAAATTTTTTTTAATTTTTACCAAACTAAAAATATTATTTTTCATAGTATAGGTTTGCGGCTATTAAGAGACAGGAATCGATTAATAATCACCGCGGCTTGCTGACCTCTTGGCCATGATATAAAGTTAGCCCTCAGCGTATCCACCGCTAAAGTATTTTCTTACTTGAACCATTAGACTTACACATCACCCGGCATGTATCTGCTCAGCAATGTTACCGCGATGCTATCCCGTATATAAATTACGTAACGGAAATCTGCAAACCTACTCGTATCGGTCAAACTCAAACATCTCTCATCGCTCAGTAATACAACAATCTATATCCCCTATCTATAATAAATTTTACCAGGGAATAAAAAGAAAAAAATAACCCCTCACTACTTAAAGTGAGGAAGGGTCCCAAAAAAAAGGTAAAAAAATAAAATAGTATTTAGCTTAAGTCAACTCTTCAACGTCATTGAATTTAGCCAGACTTATTTCGATCAGTCGGCGACGATCTGGTCTCAAGGGACTCGATTAATACAGCTGGTTCAATGGGAACTTACTCTTCCATCTTATTCCCCCTTTCCTTCTTATTCTCCATCGATCTTTGGGCTTTAGTACTTTCTCCGTTTAGTTCTCTCACAAACCAATGTAAATGAAAAATGTAAATTGGCCGTCCTCTAGTACCTATACTTTACTCTTCGCAACCTTCTTCTTCTTCTTCTTTTTGCTTCTTACTTCTTCCAATCGGATCCACAAAAAAAGCCCAACGAAATAAATAAAAAATCGGCTCGGTAGCCGGGAACATCAACCACCAGAACCAGGAGTAGGAGATGACTTTTAAAGGATTTAAAACAGAACACGCAGTAACACGAGATAAAGAAAGCCAACTGTTGAGTCTCTTGAGCAACATCAGCATCAGTATTAGCAGAAGCTGAACCAGAACCAGAGCCAAGGGTAGAGACAGAAGTATAAGCAGAAGCAGAAGCATCTTAGCATCGGACTCCGCTAGACTGAAGAGACAATGCCATTGTTTTTAGACTTCAAAGGAGTACGGGCCGCTTTAGCAAACTGGGGCCTTTTGCTTTTGCCGTCGCTCCTAAATTCTTCTACGTCAACGATTCCGAGCTCTTTCAAGTCTTCCTTTTAGAAGGAGGACCCAACTCTGCTACTACTCCTGGTATCCAAGTGTCCCTTGATCCCTTCTACTCTTAACGCTATTCCAAGGTCATAATCTTAAGCCAGACAATGTTGATCTACTTAGCAATCCTGTCGATAAATAACTTTTTTTCTTATTGTCCAAGATCAAAGTATTTTAAAATCTACTGCTGCTACTGATGCTGATCCTAATGCTGCTACTGGTAATACGGTAGCGAGAGTGATCGTTAATAGTGTGTATAGTGCTGTTTGATATATGAGAATGATCAGTGAGTAGTCCCTTCCTTGTTCCCTTACCCCTTGAATCCTGGATGTTACGCATGTGGATTCGGTCCATTGTTAGAGGCCGCGGTTCTCTCTGGCTTCTGGCCCTTGTAAAGTTTTCTGCCGTGGGCCCTTGTGATACTGTCTTATTATAAGCGGGCATGCCGGTGACCAGTAGCATTTTGGGCACTGTAACCACCAAGTTTCAGCACTGCTGCTCCTTGTCTCACACTTGTAGACATACGATTCTTTGCTCCCCGATTCTTTATGTGTGCTCGAGTTTACCGATCCTCGACAATAAAGAGCAAGACGCTGAATTTAATCCGTGATTTATTTACTTTTTATTCCTACTCGCTTTTTTAGCTGCTTGCAAATCATATTTTTTTTTATAATTGTCAACATCAGCGAGTAACTTTAGTTCTGAGGGATTCTTTGGAGAAAATTTTTTTTATAAAATTTATGTCTACTTCGGTCAGTCAGCATCCGAATAAGTAAAATGAAAGATGATTTTTTTATAGCCACTATAAACGGAAACGAAGAATTCTTCGGTTGGAATATTTATTCAAAATTGATACACTGGAAAAATTGGGATTGAATTCGGAGTGAATAGGGAGTTTTTTCCATGTGGATTTTATTTTAATCGACGTTTACGTTGATTACGTTATTTTAATGTTAAAATAAACTAATACTTAAATATTGATCATTTTCATTCCTTGGTGAAAACCCCACAGAGGTTTTCTTATGAATGCAAATTTATATCAATGAAATAATTGATAAGTGAGGTTCCGTATATAATTTATATAATACTTCCAAGCTGTACAAAATGATAAACAAACATTTATAAATAATCAATAGACCTATAAATGAATGCCAATAGTGCATTCAAATAAAACTGTAATGTTGCAATGCTGTTGTCAACACAATTGAAGACAGAGAACGTCAACATTAATATGTATTAACAGCCATGAAAAATAGATTAGATCTGACAAAATATGGTTAGATTTGGTCAATTTAATTTATAAATGGTCAGATATTGAATGGCCAAATTTGAACACTTGAAAAAATCTGAACAATGGGTCAAGAAAAAAAGTTAGCAAATACAATTAAATTTGATGAGATACACGTTCAGATATGATCAGGTCCGAGCTTAATATTTGATCATATATTTTGATATTTTGACATATAATTTGATGTGACCAAATCTAATCATGTCTTATCAGATCAATTTTTTTTTTATGAGGATTAACAGCCAATAACATATTAAAAAAATGGAAGATACTTTTTGTACGACCATTAGAAAATGAGAAAAAACTTGAATCGTTTAGATTAAAAAAATGGTCTGTTTTTTGATTTTTTATAGTTAACCCTTTAATGACAGAGGGTCATTTTGATCCTAGACCATTTTTAATTATTTACGGATTTTTCAAATTTTTAATAAAAATAATATATAATTAAGGTGGAGATTTCACTGTAGAGGAAAAAAGCATGTTACAGAATTGATTTAAAAAAAAATTTTGAAAACTCTTGGTCATTTTTTACACTAGGTTCAAAATGTCACGGTATGACACCTAAGTCATTTCACAGCACGCGTGTCATTTAAAGGTTAAACCTTAAAAGCATGATTTATTATTTCGATTTGAATAAAAATTATGTATAGTAAAAAGTGTTTTCCCCACAAAAAGAAGTTTTACTGATTAATAAACTGATGTAGATCTACATCACCATGGATTTGAAAAATAAGTCCACGCAGAGAATTTTATGGTATTTTTAACATAAAAAATTTATAGAAAAATTACTATGTCATAGTCACATGAGGACAGTATAGAATTATTGAATAAATTAATGATAACGTAGAAATTTTTAAAATATATCGAACAGAATTTACAAGGTGCATTGTAATTTTGACAAAGCAACAGATTAAGAAATTTAAATTCCTTGGATAAAATTTAATCTGTTGCTTTGTCAAAATTACAATGCACCTTGTAAATTCTGTTCGATATATTTTAAAAATTTCTACGTTATCATTAATTTGTTGAATAATTCCATACTGTCCTCATGTTACTATGATATAGTAATTTTTCTATAAATTTTTTATGTAAAAAATACTAGAAAGTTCTCTGCGTGTCTGTTCTCGATGCACAGGTGATATGCTTGTTTTTTTAAGGCAAAGGCACACATGCTATTCAGTCGTTAGAATATTTCATAGGCTGCATTCTACAACAAGAATTTAAAGGTTTACTAAATTTTTTTTGATAATATTTTTGCATTCTACTTTGCAGTAGACATTCTTATAAGTGAACAAAACACTCCAAAAATAGAAAAAACATTCACATTAAAAAAAGCCTCGTAATTGGCTTATGAGAATCTAATATAAATAATTTTTTACTGTTACAGTTAATTCTAAAATAACTATACATTAACCTTGTTTATATTTTAGCAAAAATAAAAAAAAAAGAAGGAAAATTGAGCATCCTTGGATTTTTATGAATGAATTGCGTGCCCGTGAATATTTTATTTTTCTCAAGCATTTGTAGACGAGTCCCTCAGCAACTCACTGTAACTTGGATGTTAAAGCACACTAAGGCATCCCATATCGCGGTGAATGAGGATGCAAGGATCGAGAATGAGTTGCGTGCGCGTAGGAGGTTGCCTTAACTCCTTCATGCGAAGATCCGATGGGCATAGACTGCCGGACTCAGAGACTTGGACTTCCTGTCCGATATGAGTTGAGCTCACATGTCCGTTTACTTCCCAACCATTATAACATCATCTTCTGCCAAGTTGTTGTGGGAGAGTAAGCATTATTTATTCCACTTGATATTCACGACATATTAATATATTATATGTATATTCACAAATCCAAGACAATTTTCATTCATTTTATTATAAAATTCATTCACTATTTCCCTAACTGCCGAGATCATTATTTCTTACGGCCTCGTTTTTGATGCTTTTTGATAAATTTAAAACCCATAAATATTAACCATAGACTCTATTAAGTGTCAAAGACTAACACAAAAATAAATCGTTCTCGGTTCCCGGTTCCGGTCGACTCGCTTATTTAAGAAATAAAATTATTGTTTCAGTTAATGAGTTAATAAACTATATTAATAGAGAAGAGAGATAAAAAATATATAAAATATTTATTACGATTGAGGATACTAATGTGTATTTTGTTTAATAGATCCAGCGTATGGCTCGAGATAGTTTATCGGTGTATGAAAATAGTGAAACGAATCGGGCAGTAGCTTGCAGTGCAGAGAGATCTAAGCGTTAGTTTCCGGTCTGTGGTGTTGTTTAGTATATATAGGATCGCACTTGGTGTAATGGTCTGCTAGAAAGAGTTAAAGGCTGACCTTTAATTAGTTACCCCCGGCTGCCGGTGGAATTAACGGCTTCCTGGCCTAGCTAATGTAAATAAATAAAACCGAGTACGCGAATACACTATTGAGCGAGCGAGTGCGTTAGTAAATGAGAAAGAGTAAGAGTGTGTTGGTTTATTGCTGCTGTGCATCTTATATCTTGTATGTGTACATCCTAGTCGAGAGAGGAGTCTTTACTCCCTGAGGAAGATATACAAGATGTATTATCGTACGAGCTGATTACATCCCGTGTACGAGGCTACGCTTCGAAGCCATGTGCCGCGAAACGTTAAATTTAAGCCCGTTTCCGAGACACTATTTACACCTTCAATTTTTATGTTTACATGTTAATTGCTTTCGTTAAATATTATTTATGAGAAATATTTTTTTTTTTTTTTTTTTTTTCATTCTTAATTTAATTCAGTTTTTTTTCTTTGCCTAAACATTCTATATTTAGTAGACATTTTTATCAAAAAAATGCAGCATATGGAGATTGTGCCATTCATAGCATCTGATTTTTTTTTTTTTTTTTTTTTAATTGAATAAATTAAAACAAAAAATATAATTAACAGGAATCGATATTTTGCATTTTTAGGAAAATAATTTTTTTTTTAACAAAATTTATGCATTTTACTTCAAAGTAGGCACCTAAGTAAGTGAAATGAATCGTTAAATATTTTTATGACAATAAAAATATGAGAAATAAAATTTTGCTAATTAAAAAAATTAAAATAAAAAATGTTGTTTATTGGTTATGGTTTGGATTTTTTTCATTTATATTTTTTTCTGTGGAAAATTTTTTTGGATAAAATTTATGTATTATAGATTTAAGTAGATCTTTGGCAAGTAAAACGAATATCTTCATTTTTTTCTTCGACTGTTAGAAGCTGAAGAATAATTTTTTTTTTCAATTTGAATATGAAATGTCATCCAAAAATAGTATTAATGGAAGTCTCAAATTTTTTGGAGTTTTTGATTTAAAAAAACGAAATTAGGAAATCTAAAAGTTCACACCTCGAAGGTTCATGTAATATGTTGAGTATTCAATTTACTTTTATTTGTTATAATGAATATTCAGTATCCTGAGCCATTCATTTCTTTTTGAGCTAAAAAAAAAGTTTTATGTGTTTAATTAACAAGAAATATTTTTTGACAATACGATACTGGCAAGTCGTATTTACTTATTGAAAAAAATAGTTAAATAACTAATAACAAAAACAAAAAAGAAACTTGACCGGATTACATTTCAAATGCTCTGCTAGATGTCGTCCATATTTTTTGTTTCGGTTTAAAAATTTTTTTTCGCGGAAAAAATAGACTCTTTCAGTCTGCATCACCAGGTGTCACACGGAAAGTAAGCAAGTCCTAACAGTAGAAAAAAGCGCTTCTGAAGCGTGGAATCGAGATGTACTAAAAACGGTAGGCCTAAAAATGAGATGGTCGGAATGTACGGGCCCTTTCCGTTTCGCATTCGAAGCGTACTTTGAGACGAGCACAACCAGGCTTGCGAAGTTGCCTTCAGAGGGAGCCCCGATAAAAAAAAATTATAAACGGGACTATGTATACAAGTATGCTATTAGTCATTTCTTTTAATTAAATATAAAAAAATCGGTCTATCGGTTGACCCTGCGGGCCAGCCCCAAAACTTCCGGCTGTTTTCAAGCTCCTTGAGCTCGAAAATACTTTTGTATGACATTGTTTTCGAAAAAAAACCGTTTTTAGCATTTCTTTCTCCCACGATATCTCAAGAACGAATTAACCAATTGAGATAGCTAAGGCGGCGATCGATGTTCTTTACACAGTTCTAGAGCTGATTAGATTTGGAAGTCGATCGTTCGACTCGTTTCTGGGAAATCAATAAAAAACTAAAAAAAAGAAATTTTTTTTTTCGTAATTCGCCAATATTTTCGGTTCTACTTGATCAAATGGTCTGAAATGTTTAGGAAACTTGATGGCTAACAACCTCTTTGGATTGCCGCAGAAACGATTTAAATCGGTTCATTAGTTAAAAAGTTATAGACCGGTCACACACACACACACACACACACACACACACACACACACACACGCACACGCACACACACACACACACACACACACACACACACACACAGACAGACACTCGGACATCATTCTGAAAATAGTCAGAATAGCTTCTTAGGACCTCAAAACGTCGACATCTGATGAAAATTCGATTTTCGAAAATCGGGGTGAAAACAATAACTTCTCGAAATTTTTGAAAATCATCGATTTTCTTAGCGGGAAGTTAAAAAAAAATAAAAACTGCAATAGTTAATATCGAAAGGGTTCATCTAGACAAAATTTTGAAGAAACTAAAAAAAAAAAGTCAATCTAGTGCATGGTTCACGAGATAACGTGTTTACATCCGAACATCACTATGAACGAAAAATTGACGTCAAACAAAAAATTGTTTCAATCAACTTTTTTTTCAATAATAAACTCAGCAAGAGGACTTTAAACTATATTAAGGTTGTTTAATAGAATATCCTCTCAACAACTACACAGAAAAAAAGGATATCTTGGCGCAAGAAATTTTTTCTTGCCGCAAGAATATTTTTTGCAATTTTGAATGAAAACGAAAATTTTCTTGGTTCAAGAACAAAATTTTCTTAAATTTAGTCGTCTTGGCACAAGATTTTTTTTTTATTCAACCAATATAATATATGTTTCTTGAAGTAAGAAATATTTTCTTAAAGTGAGAAAAATAAATATTTTGCCCCGATATATAATCAATCGTCCGAAAAGTAAAATATTCTTTGTTGAAGAATAATTTAGTTTAAATCGAGATGATTTGTGACTCGAATCAAGAATTAAAAGTACTCAACTCCAATAGTAACAAATATCTTGGCTTAAGTATCTGTTGTGTTGCGGCAAGTCAGCGTAGACGTTTGAACCAACTGCAACTGCGCTCACGGCTCAACGCAAAAATTCTCTTGGGAAAGCTAACTCTACTATACTAAAGTGGCGGTAGTGTAGACTCTACATTGTACAGTGTACTTACTATATATGGGTAAAGTGAACAAACATTCAAGAAATGGTCGAGTAGCATAACTGGTAAAGCTCTCGCGTGATGCCGAATCGGTCTGGGGTCGATTCCTACCATGAGCAAACAATTTATTTTTCTCAATTTGCTCATAAGCCATTTAATCGCGAGAGTTTATTCCTTATCCCCTATACTGCTATACTGTGATGTTCTGAATATACGCATACACTTTCCTACTTGACATCATTTAATATTTATATTAGGTTAAATTCACTCAAAAATATAGGTCGATATATTTTTTTAAGTAGAGTCATTTATTTTTTTGAATCGAGACTACGTTTTCTTTAAGTCAAGAAAAAAAATCATCAATGGGAGAATTTTATGTCTTCCGTTAAGTAAATATTTGCATGATTCAAGAAAAGTTATTTTATTAAGTGAAGATTATAATTTATTTAAATCAAAATTAAAATTTTCTCATTCCAATAGACCGTTGTCTTGAGTCGATAATGTAGTTTTCTCAAACTGAGAGTAAATGTTCTTCTGCCACGCAAAAAAAGTTCTTGGTTTGAGATATTGATATATATTGTGACAATTTACTATACTCACCAACCAAGACAGAAAAATATCTTATTTTGATAGTTTTTTTTACTTGGTTAGAAACAAAATAAATTTGACTTAAAATAAATATTCTTAAGCCAAGATTATTCAACTTGAATTAAAATTTAATTATTCTTGATACAATATTTTCATGATATTAGTCGAAGAAAATGTTCTCGGATTAAAAAAACCCAATTACTCAGCCCAAGAATAGAAAAATGAAGGCAAAAATTATCTTGGGCCAAGTCAACCTTTTTTTCTGTGTAGGGATTTTTTTTTCAATGTCTATAACAATATTTTCAAGTGGGAGTTAAAAAAAAATAGTTGTTCCCAACGAATCACCTTAATGTATATATATAACGACTCTATGTTACATTGTATCACTTCGTTAAATTTTTTTTTGAATTGTTCCAGTGTATAACCGTTTGCGGCCTTTTACACTTTTTGCCTTTATATCGCAACTGCTTATTTTTTTCTGCCTTCATTGTGCGGCTGTGGCTCGACTTGAACTTATATTTTACTAGTGTACTGTATCATTACGGTGATACCGTACCCCCACCTTTGCTGTGGGAGTATAGCGGCAAGGGAAACCACAGAGAAAACCATTGCCAGTACAGTTCGGTTTGGGTAAGGCTCTAGTGATCAATAAAATTCCTATTTACCGATCACTAGATCATCATTCTGCGCCTAACGGTCAGAAACCTCCGCTCGAGCTCAACGCGTCGATAACCGGTCACCCAACCAAGTAGCGATCATGCTCGTTGCTGCTTAACTTGGGTGATCGCCCGAACCATGCGAGAAGCGCTCGGCTGCCTCTGCCGCCTTATCACTTCATTATAAATTTTCGTTCAATAAATTTTTTTATCAAAAAATAAAGTTGCTTTGAATATTCATAAATACGGAATCATCAGAAAATTTAAATAAGCTCTGAGAGTTAACAAGTGTTCTCTATTTTTTTCTAGCCCGTGGAAACGTCGGACGACCAAAGAGGGACAATGGGGACTACTTAAAATATAGAGAATAATTAATCCAGCACTTAAATTGGTAGCAGACGTTTTTCCATTTTTAGAGCGTCTAGAAATGACTCAAGTACTCTCAAACTGAGACGAATTCATCCCCTCGCCTTTCCCAATTTCACCGTAAAGTTATACAGTATATTTAAGCGAGTCGAAAAAAAATTTTCGATGTCAGTATACCCGTCAATATATAGTAGGGAAAACAAATATGATGATTATTGTATGTGATATCGATTTATACATATAGTGACTTCGTCAGCAAACGTTGGAAGACACTCATGGGAATTATTTAGGAAACAAATGGATC
Organism: Microplitis deprimator; assembly: GCA_964016945.1. Taxonomy (NCBI): domain Eukaryota; kingdom Metazoa; phylum Arthropoda; class Insecta; order Hymenoptera; family Braconidae; genus Microplitis; species Microplitis deprimator. Next base: position 5,395,022 of record OZ024712.1, on the reverse strand, counting down.
GAGCTCCCCTACATGTCCTTGTCACAAAACTTGACATAAAAAAAATAGGAAAAAAAAAATTATATCGTTAGATGTCTTAATTTCGATGAAACTTTTTACTTTTTTTTCTTTATTTTTATTTGCTGACTTTTTTCTCAATTATATATACATATATGTATATATATAAATTAATTTCAAGAATACCATTTTAAGATATGTCAGAAATCAAATTCGGTCAGATATAAACATAAACGTGATGGAAATGATGATGTGAAAATAATTAATTTGGATAAAATCTCGTAGAGTGAAGAAAAAAATCGTTCGAATGTTCATTAAAAATCAGAGTGCTTAGTGGCTTTTTTTTTTTTTTTTTTTTTTTTTTTTTTTTTTTTTTTTTTTTTTTTTTTTTTTTTTTTTTTACAAAACATTCAGTAAAGATTTTTTTAATGAAAAAAATTAACGAGAAAATACCTACCAAAAACAGATTCTCTATAAAATTGCGCCAAGTACACGTTTAAAATTTTTTACAATTAAAAAAAGATTCTTCTTACAAAAAAAAATTAATCAAATCGAAAAAATACCAAGTACCTAATGTAATTCGAAATCATGGAAAATATTTTCATAGAATTGAAAAAAAAAATTTCAATGTTCTTGGTGTGCGTTACTAAATTTATTCAAGCAAAATTAATTTCTAGAATTCATTTCGCATATAAATTATTTTTTTATAAAATTGAATGATATTCTTTTTTTTTTCCAGTTTAAAGGCACACCAAGTACATTGAAATTTATTTTTTTCAATTTTTTTTTTTAATTCTATGAAAATGTTTTCCATGATTTCGAATTATATTGGGTACTTGGTATTTTTTCGATTTGATTTATTTTTTTTTGTAAGAAGAATCTTTTTTTAATTGTAAAAAATTTTAAACGTGTACTTGGCGCGATTTTATACAGAGAATCTGTTTTTGGTAGGATTCTTAATTCTTCATACAATATAGATTTGCTCTTACCCATATTAACTGTTAGCTAAAAAAGGGCCTATTCATGATTTTGATGCGTGTGTGTTATTTAGGTTTCGAGTATCGGGTAACAGGAAATATTCCAAAACCACAGACTAGGTTTATATTTTTTTATCATTCATGCGATATAAGTGCTATCTTGACGCACGCTCTTTTGTTCGCCAAATAGCTGTTTGCCCATTCAACTGTTTCCACGACATTTGTGTGCGTTATACGATTATCTGCGTGCGACAAGTAAATTTGAGTGCGAAAAGTAAACTTGTCGCACGCAAATTTACTTGTCGCATGCAGAATATCGTATAACCCACAAAAATGTCGCGGCAACAGTTGAATCAGCAAAAAGCTACTTGGAGAATAAAACAGCGAGCACTAAGATAGTACTCATATCGCATTAATAATAAAAAAAAGTATGTTCAATTCGTGCGGTGTTGCCGATTACCCACACGAGCAAATTTGCTCTCGTGGGCAATCGACAACTTACCGCACTAGTTGTACAATATACTATTCCGAATACAATATAATGATTTATTTATCTATTTATTCCAACTTTCTTATAATTTAAATAGATAATTTAAAAAGTATGTAATACATTGATTTATTATTTGAATTATCGACTAATTATTGATAAGATGCAATAAATGTTGGAAGATCTCAATATGTAAATTTCAAATGGAAGTTAAGTGCGTGCCTATTTATGTTTTTCAAGTTCAGTAATTAATCAACAGGTAGCGGCACTTGAGGCCACTGAGGACATAACATGAGGAAACTTTCATAATAGCACAGTTTGCTTTGACAAAAGTTTACTTACAAAATTGTCCTTGAATTTTTCGTCAAATGTCCGTCAACTTCGGACTTTTCCGTTTTTGACGACAACTTATATACAACCTGCCATACAATTTGACGTAAATTTACTTCCCGAATTAGAATCCAAATTCACTTCAATAGTCAACGAGAAAAACTTTTTCGTCATTTTTCAGGCAAATTTTACATCAATTTATTGTTGACTTGAAAAATTGTAAACTATTTATCCGTAATGTAGACGTTTTTATCTATAAATTTGCTTATTTTCAGCAACAATTTTTTCTAGTTAACTTTTGAAGTGAATTTGCATTCTAATTCGGGTGGTAAATTTACGTCACATTGTTTAGCAAGTTGTATGCAAATTGTCATCAAAATCAGAAAAGTCCGAAGTTGATGGATATTTGAAGAAAAATTCAAGGAAATTTTTGTAAGTAAACTTTTGCTAAAGCAAACTGTGCTATTAGGGTAGTTCGGCCAAAGACAGCCAATGACAACATCTATGTCTGTCATCGCGGTAATACCCTGATAGCACGAGTTGATTGTGAAAAAGTTGGTCATTCATTAGTTTCCAACCAACTTGACGACAACTTGTCGATAACTTTAGCTTTTGCAACTTTTGGCTACAAGTTACCGCCAACTTTCTCAGAAAGTTGGCGCCAGTATGGAGCTGCAATTGGAATGCAAGTTTCTGAGAAAATTGAAAGGAAACTTAACGTCAACTTATGATTGCCAACTTTTGCAAGCAACTTTTGCCACCAACTTTCTCAGAAAATGTCTATCAACTTTGGAGGGACCAACTGTTGGCGGCCAACTTAGTGTCCAGTTGCGGCTGCAAGTTTCTCGTCAGTTTCTCGCCAACTTGGCTAGCAGGGTATTATATGATTTTGATACCACCTAGCGGATATAACTAGATAGAACTTAAGAAAATAAAAAAAAAATTTTTAGCAACCCACAAATAATATTTCTGTGGTATATATATGTATATATGTATATATGTATGCGAAATCAGGAAACATTAAAAAAATACAAGTAAAATTTGAATGCGAAATGAATAAAAAAAATTCATCTTAAACATTAACAAGGATTTATTTATATCATTGAAATCTAAAACGTTCTTACATTCTATGGATCGTCATCTTCTGATATGATATCGATAATTTAACTACGGATTGTTTGAATTTTACATCAGAATTTCCATTTAACTCAATGAAACTATAGTAAAGAATACAGACTGAAGCACCGCTGGTGGCGCAAAAATTAATCATTGTTATAAAAAATTTCAATGTTTTACTGAATCATGGCATTTCTTATAACTTTTTATTCTCTGGCAGTGCCCTTTTCGCATGAAAAAATTTATAAAAGTGTCTAAATTGGGGGTGCTATAGTATATGCTGGCCCAATTTCATTATTTCAATTAGTTCTCATAACTGAAATGAATAAATTTTTATAATTTTAAGACGAACAATCAATTATCTTTCGAATAGAGAAGGAATTTTCTAAAAATTTATTATTTTAAAGAAGTTTTTAAAAATGAGAGCTAAAAAGAGCCAAAAACCACTATGTCTACGGTATAGATACACGGTAGGCTCGCGCCATGACACTTCACACATATACATGTGTTTGAACGTGTACTTGGCGCAAGACACTACCGTGTCTCCTGATTAATAAAAATTTTAAACTAAAAAAGTTATGTCTATTTTTATTAAAATTTATGTTTAAATTCGAATGGTAAACGTAAGTCTTTAGTAGAATATACTTGTTTTTAAATACTAATCAACATATTTTAAACAACTGTAACATAAAAAAGGCCATTCGACATCCGAAATGGTAGGTAGATTTTCCAATTTATCTATGTAAAAAGTTTCATACATACATATCTTGTGATAAATGTTAATGAACAGTCATGATATGAAATTAGGCTCGTTTTTTAAGAGTAAGGGTAAAAAAAGACAACTATTTTCGATAGAGAACTTCAGATAGTCTATTTGACAAAACATTATATAAGTAATATACCAAAGTAACCTTCACGTAAACAAAGTATAGAAAATTTAATTAATTTGAGATTATAATTCTGATCGCTATTACGATGACAAGACCAGTTAGTGATAGGACGTACAGGTACGATTGAAACGTCATAAATAATGAAAGAAATCCTTTTAAGCTATAAAATAGCTGTGAAATTTAGGGGTTATTTTGTTCACAATAAGATACAACTGAAAAAATTGTATTGTAATGGAAAATGCATAAGTTATGTGTAATGAACACCATATTTTTCACATTTTTTGATTCTATTAAAATTTTCAAGGCTATCAAATTATTGGAAGAAATGGTCAAAACACAAAGTTTAAGGTCAAAAATAAAAGCTTTCTAAACAAGCTTTGGAATACTTTTTACTAAAATTGTCTATCAGTTTTAGTTTTAATGTTATATGATCTTCAACTGTAAATGAAAACTGATTTTTTCGAAAAATCATGAAAATTTCAAACAGCGATTACCTCAAAACTAATCAACTAATTTAGCTCATCTTCAAATTTGATTAAGGTAATCACCTATAGAATAAGTATAGAAAATTTCATTAAGATCCGATAAGAACTGTGGGTGCTATCGTAATGACAAGACCAGTGATAATCATAGGGCGTAGAGGTACATTTGATACATCATAAATAATCAAAGAAATACTCTTAAAGTATAAAATAGCTGTGAAATTTACAGGTTATTTTGTTCACAATAAAATACAACTGATGAAACTGGATTATAATGAGAAATGTATAAGTTATGTGGAATAAAAACCATATTTTCAACATTTTTTGATTCCATTAAAATTTTCAAGGCTATCAAATTATTAGAAGAAATGGTCAAAACATAAAAGTTAAGGTCATAAATTAAAGCTTACTAATCCAGCTTTCAGATAACTTTTACGGGAATAGTCTATGAGTATAAGTTCTAAAATTATATGAACTTGAAAGTGGATAAAAACTGATTTATTCGAAAAATCGTGGAAATTTAAAACAGCCATAACTTCTAAACTAATTGACCGATTTAGTCCATCTCCGAACTTAACTGTGATAATCGCCCATAGAATGAGTGTAGAAATTTCATTGAGATCTGATAAGAATTGTAGACATAATCGTGTCCTCAAAACTTGGTTATATTACATATATATATATCCTACCAAAAACAGATTTTCTGTATAAAATCGCGCCAAGTACACGTTTAAAATTTTTTACAATTAAAAAAAGATTCTTCTTACAAAAACAAATAAATCAAATCGTAAAAATACCAAATACCCAATATAATTCGAAATCATGGAAAACATTTTCATAGAATTGAAAAAAAAAATTTCAATGTACTTGGTGTGCCTTTAAACTGAAAAAAAAAAAGAATATCATTCAATTTTATAAAAAAATAATTTATATGCGAAATAAATTCTAGAAATTAATTTAGCTTGAATAAATTTAGTAACGCACACCAAGAACATTGAAATTTTTTTTTTCAATTCTATGAAAATGTTTTCCATGATTTCGAATTATATTAGGTACTTGGTATTTTTTCGATTTGATTTATTTTTTTTTGTAAGAAGAATCTATTTTTAATTGTAAAAAATTTTAAACGTGTACTTGGCGCGATTTTATACAGAGAATCTGTTTTTAGTAGGATATGTCTATTCGAATGCCGTATCAAAGATCCAAATCGGTTTATCAGTACAAAAATAGAATATTAACATACACACTTATGTACATATGCACATAAATACATCCAGCCATCATCTTGAAAATAGTCAGAATAAATTCCTACACGGAAAAAAAAGAACTGTATCTTCAACAGGATAGTCCTGTAGTATTCACAAGATTAGTCCTGTTGCAGCCACAGGAATAATCCTGTCGCAGCTACAGGACTAGAGTTGTATCTGCAATAAAAATGGACGTGGGGCTGCAACAGGACTTTCCTTTTGCAGCTACAGAGCCAGCCCTATTGCAATCGTAGCTATAGTCTTGAAATCGTGACAAGTGTAATAAAGTGAATAACTGGAGCTGAAAATCAACATCGATAAAAATATTTTTCTACTATATATATATATACAAACCAGTTTTGAAGGTAAAGTTTTTACAACCTTTCAAATCATCGTTTTATGATTTAAAATAATTCGAAGTTGAGAATTTTTAATTATTTTAATTTATTTCAAATTATAATTTTATGATATGATTCAATATGTAATAATTTAGATTTTTCAAATCATTTCAAATTAGATTTCTTAATCAGGGAAAAAAATAAAAAGATTTAAATAACATTAAATATTTATTACAAAGTATACTTACATAAAATCAAATTTAACTAAACAAACTATATCGTTACTACAAAGATTTACAAAATCTTCTAATTCTCGATCATTAAAAGATATTGCGATTGCTTCGCAACAATCATACTCTAAATGAGTATGAAATAAATCAAATACTATTTCTCTACTCTCTTCTATTAAGATACTTCTGTTTATGGCAGTTTTCAAACGAATATCTATAATGTTATAATAATCAGACATTTTATGGATATATTCACTTAAACATATACTCCAAATGTCTTCCCGAAATGAAAGTCTTACTAAATCTGTCATTTTACAAGTCAATATATGCCACAAAGAAATTTTAGTATTTTCAATCGTTGTTTGTTTCATATCTCTGATTTGATTTTCGAAGTCTCTTTTAATAAATTCCATCGGTTCTGCGTATTTTTCTAGGCTGCCGCCGTGATTTAAAGAAGAGTGTATTGCCGATAATAATTCTTCTTTAACTGGGAAACCAATCATATGTCTACTCAATATGTAACACAATAATAATAGTCTCTCAGAACTAAAAGAATTCTTAAGACGCGAAATGAATAACAAATCACGTTGGTCTGTTGGGGAAAGAGCTTCCTCTATAAATGTTGAAACTTCAATTGCTACATAATCAATGTTCCGCCAATCGAAATTAGACTTATAAAGTAAAAATTTGAGGATTTCTCGATGTCCATACATACACGCGTAGTGAACAAGTGAATCAAAAGATTTATTTGATTGAAATTTCACATTGACATCAGCTCCGGCAGCGTATAAAAGTGTTATTATTTCCAATTTCAGTGTATCCAAATAAAATTCTTTTTTATTATAATAAATAGAGTCATAATTGGCATTTACGACAATATAAAACAAGACCGGTTTACCATTAATATCTCGATCGTTGGGATTTGCACCTTTTGCCAAAAATGATTCAACCAACGTGGGATTACTTATTTCAACAGCGTGCATCAATGATGTTTTATTCGACCTTGTCTTTAAATGAATATCGGCTCCATGCTTCAACAATAATGTTATCATTTCGTCGTATTCTCGAGCAATCGAGTAGTGTAACAGTGTTAAATCCATGTCCTTCCAAAAAGTCAACTGGTCCCATTTATTATAAAAGAATTTATTGTTGAATCGTAGATTTACGTCCGCCCCATTTTCCAAAAGCAACGCTGCTACTTCAACATAGTTCTTAAATACCGCAAAGTAGATTGGATGGTAAACATGGTCGCATTTTGGGGTACCACTTGCTCCATATTTTAAAAGAACTTTTACACACTTAACGTTATTACTCACACATGCAAGATGTAGCGGCGTAAATCCATATTTCATTGTTCCCTTAAATACAGGATCAAGACGTGCTCCATTATTAATAAGAAGTTCAATGATCTCGACATGTCCATACTTTGTTGCCACGTGGAGTGGAGAACTGCCTTTTCGTCCTGAACCATTAACGTCTACACCTTGGCGAATTAGGAGCTTGACCTGTTCAATATTGCCAACTCGGATGGCATGTTTAAGTGATCCTTCAACTAAATAATTACTTTTAACAATCAATTTAACTCCGTTTCTCCTCAGCGGAACCACTGGAACTTCTGATTTGTTTACTGTTAAATCATAATTCTCATTTTCATCTCGAACTTGATTACTTGAAGTAATATCACTGCTTGTAACACTCGACATATTTAATGATAAATTTTATACAATAGACGATATACGCACAGGTTAAATTTTTCACTAGTGGAAAACACGTGGCCTTTAATTGATGGAAATGTGCTCGACTGTAATGTACTGTAGTTCCAGGCAAGTAACTTATAGTTCGGCTACTTCCCCCCACTCCTATATTTTCATCCCTGCACTAATAAAAGTTATATGGCTACATTTTGAAAAAGAAAAAAAAATCTATTAGACAGGAAATTAAATATTTTATTTCATACGAAATTTTTACATAGTTGATTATCTCAAAAACACAGTTTATTTACTTTAAAGAAACCTTGTAAGTACAAGAGCCTTAGAGAAACGGTAATTAGAAAAAATTTGAAACGTTTTTAAATGTTGTGGAGTTATTGAAAGCAATAGAAACAATGAGCAGAAAAATGTTACTAAAAAAAAACTTGTGCGACTATTTTTTACAAACAAAATACGCTTTATTTGCCGCGACCGCGTAAACTAACAGCTCTTGAACGAAAACTATCGTCGGATCAGATCATCGAAACTCTCATTTTAACATCCGATAGTGGACGTAGATTTTGGGGCACCTGAATCCTGAGTTTTCTTATCAGATTTTTCATAAAATAAACATCAATTTTTGTTGTTTAGTCTTCAGGCTACAATATGAGTGCTAATTGATTACAAGTGGACTGTAAATTTCAATTTGCAACTTTTGCTGAGGTTTTAACATCCAATAGCGGACGTAGATTTTGGAAAACCTAAATCCTGAGTTTGCTAGTCAGATTTTCCATTAAAGTGAAAATTGACAGCAAATGTTGTTTTTTAAGTATTGCTGGCATTTTGTCCTCCAAAACTGGACCCACGCCCATTTCGAGCTAAATTACCGAATTGATGTCAATTTGAAGACAAAGTGGCTATTGAGCAAAAGTATTTCCATTATTAGTGATGCGGAATGACCGTCATGTTGAGTTTTGGTCACAAGACGGTCCGCTGACGGTCTTGTGACCGACGGACCTAAGTGACGAACCTGTTCTAATGCGAAATGACCGTCACAAATTTTTCGGTCAGAGACCGTCATTAAATTTTCAGTCACAAATGTGGGCTTGGTCATGAGTTTGGTCAGTCGCATCTAGCTAGATGATTGGTGAACGTCATTAAATTTTTGGTCACAAATTTCGGCTTGGTCACAAATTCACGTTTAATAAAGAATTTTGTCAGTCACAACCAGCTAGATGATTGGACGCAATATTTTTTTGTGAGTGATTGAAAAATTTATTTTCCCCTTCGTATTCTTATCTCGTGGTATTTTTGAGAAAATGGCGGTTTCGAAATTTGAATTTGCTGAAAGTTATGATGGCTTTTGTAAGATGTCGCCACAATTTTGACGGTCCGTTATTTTATGAACGGTCCTCTGACGGTCTTGTGACCATGACGTGACGGTCAAAAAATGACCTGACAATCAGCTTCACATCACTACCCATTATTGTTGCCAGCTGACATATTTTTTTTTATTAAAATGTCTTTTGGCAGCACAAATAGCCAAGTTCACATTTTGTAGAAAAATTCTTATAATCATAATAGAAATATTTTTTACGATGAAATTATGAGCGCAAATGATGATGACTACACGGAAAAAATTTTTTGATAAAAATTACTCTGCAATTTCGAGTAATCCTGGGCCATTCCAAAAAATTAGTTTTTTTCATTCAACTTTTAATATTTTTGGTTAAAATATTAATATCACTACACTATATTTTACTCTACTAACGGGTAGTTTTTTAACAGCAGATAAAGTGGTATAAGGTATAACTATATGATTTTATACTCTGTTGGAATATTTAATATTTAATATTTAATTTAATAATTAACTTAATATTTAATCGGTTATTGTGAATATTTTATCTGAATCTACCAACTTTTATTCTATGTGTATTGATTTTTACTCCCCAATATAGCATTTCTTTAAGTCTATTGATGTTATGATGAAAAATTATTTGTACTTCGAATAAAATTTTGTATCTATTGAAGTATTTTTTACTCTAAACTGCAGAGTAATAATTCAGTAGCCTTCATTAATCTTCGGTTAATATCAGCTTCGATTAAATGTCTCTTATTTTGTTCACGACAACTTACATGTTACGTACACAAACGTGTGGTTGGAAAAAGACGATCTCTTTATCTCTCTATAATTTAATATTAATTTTAAAATAAAATAAAAAATTCGTATCTTTTCTTTTTCAACACAATACGAGTCATTTTTTTTTTCTTTTTTAAAATATTTATTTTAAGTCATATTCTAATGCAATTAGATGGCTTTAGATTTTTTATACGAATTTCAACCTATTAATTGTAATTGCACGCCTCATAACGCGAAGCGTTTGAGGTAGTGCTCGACTCTCAACACGTCAAGGTCAAGCGATTTTCTGGCCTTAAAATTACTCTATTACGTTCATATTTTATCGATAGAATAATATGAGTTCACGTATATCAATAAAAGACTTGAGAAAACTTTTTTTATTTTAATTCAATGTAAATTTTATAAAATGACTCATCAACTTTTTATCATAACTTACAAGTAAAAATTGAATTTAAAGTGTTGATTTAGACAGCCACTAGGGGTAATTTTTACTCGTAATTGTGAAAAAAAATTAATCTGATTGATTTTTACTCACTGAAAGAGTAAAATTTCGTAATTCAAATATAAAGCTCTCGCGTGATGCCGAATCGGTCTGGGTTCGATTCCTACCATGAGCAAACAATTTATTTTTCTCAATTTGCTAATAAGCCATTTCATCGCGAGAGTTTATTCCTTATCCCCTATACTGCTGTATTGTGATGTTCTGAATATACACAGAAAAAAAGGTTGACTTGGCCCAAGATAATTTTTGCCTTCATTTTTCTATTCTTGGGCTGAGTAATTGGGTTTTTTTAATCCGAGAACATTTTCTTCGACTAATATCATAAAAATATTGTATCAAGAATAATTAAATTTTAATTCAAGTTGAATAATCTTGGCTTAAGAATATTTATTTTAAGTCAAATTTATTTTGTTTCTAACCAAGTAAAAAAACTATCAAAATAAGATATTTTTCTGTCTTGGTTGGTGAGTATAGTAAATTGTCACAATATATATCAATATTTCAAACCAAGAACTTTTTTTGCGTGGCAGAAGAACATTTACTCTCAGTTTGAGAAAACTACATTATCGACTCAAGACAACGGTCTATTGGAATGAGAAAATTTTAATTTTGATTTAAATAAATTATAATCTTCACTTAATAAAATAACTTTTCTTGAATCATGCAAATATTTACTTAACGGAAGACATAAAATTCTCCCATTGATGATTTTTTTTCTTGACTTAAAAAAAACGTAGTCTCGATTCAAAAAAATAAACGACTCACAGGACACTGTACAATGTAGAGTCTACACTACCGCCACTTTAGTATAGTAGAGTTAGCTTTCCCAAGAGAATTTTTGCGTTGAGCTGTGAGCGCAGTTGCAGTTGGTTCAAACGTCTACGCTGACTTGCCGCAACACAACAGATACTTAAGCCAAGATATTTGTTACTATTGGAGTTGAGTACTTTTAATTCTTGATTCGAGTCACAAATCATCTCGATTTAAACTAAATTATTCTTCAACAAAGAATATTTTACTTTTCGGACAATTGATTATATATCGGGGCAAATTATTTATTTTTCTCACTTTAAGAAAATATTTCTTACTTCAAGAAACATATATTATATTGGTTGAATAAAAAAAAAATCTTGTGCCAAGACGACTAAATTTAAGAAAATTTTGTTCTTGAACCAAGAAAATTTTCGTTTTCATTCAAAATTGCAAAAAATATTCTTGCGGCAAGAAAAAATTTCTTGCGCCAAGATATCCTTTTTTTCTGTGTACGCATACACTTTCCTACTTGACATCATTTAATATTTATATTAGGTTAAATTCACTCAAAAATATAGGTCGATATATTTTTTTAAGTAGAGTCGTTTATTTTTTTGAATCGAGACTACGTTTTTTTTAAGTCAAGAAAAAAAATCATCAATGGGAGAATTTTATGTCTTCCGTTAAGTAAATATTTGCATGATTCAAGAAAAGTTATTTTATTAAGTGAAGATTATAATTTATTTAAATCAAAATTAAAATTTTCTCATTCCAATAGACCGTTGTCTTGAGTCGATAATGTAGTTTTCTCAAACTGAGAGTAAATGTTCTTCTGCCACGCAAAAAAAGTTCTTGGTTTGAGATATTGATATATATTGTGACAATTTACTATACTCACCAACCCAGACAGAAAAATATCTTATTTTGATAGTTTTTTTTACTTGGTTAGAAACAAAATAAATTTGACTTAAAATAAATATTCTTAAGCCAAGATTATTCAACTTGAATTAAAATTTAATTATTCTTGATACAATATTTTTATGATATTAGTCGAAGAAAATGTTCTCGGATTAAAAAAACCCAATTACTCAGCCCAAGAATAGAAAAATGAAGGCAAAAATTATCTTGGGCCAAGTCAACCTTTTTTTCTGTGTGTGCATTTTTAACTACCCGCTGAGAAAATTGAAAATTTTCAAAAAACAGGGAAGTTACTGGTTTCGTTCCGATTTTCGAAAATCGAATTTCTAAGAGATCTTGACGTTTTGAGGTTCTAGGAAGCTATTCTGACTAATTTCAAGATGATGTCCGAGTGTGTGTATGCGTGTATGTACGTACGTACGTACGTACTTATTTAAATATCTGTAACTTTTGAACGGATGAACCGATTTGATCGTCAAGTTGGCATTCGACGTGGCTTGTCAATATCTTGTAAAAAATTGAGCTTGATCGGTAGGGCTCGTTCAGAGATATTCCAAAAATTAAATTTTTCGAAAATGTTTTTTTGGATAACTTGTAATGTGCTTGATGGATTGATTCCAAAATCAACTGAGCTCTGAAACTTTATAAGCCGCGTCGAATGCCACCTCAACCATCAAAATCGGTTGATGCGTTCAAGAGAAACCATTGTCGAAAGAATTAAAAAAAAAAATTTTCTTTCGTATTTTCGAAATTTCTCAAAAACCACTAGATAAATCAATTTCAAAATCTGATCAGCTTTAGAACTCAATAAAACGTGTCGATAGCCATCTTAACCGTCTCAATCAGTTAATTCGTTCGAGAGATCGTTGGAGAAAAAATGGTTAAAAACGTTTTTTTCGAAAACAAGGGCATACAAGAGTATTTTCGAGCTCAAGGATCTCGAAAACAGCGGGAAGTTTTGGGGCTGGCCTGCAGGGTCAACTGATAGATCGATTTCTTTTTAAAGTTTAGTACTTGCTCATGTTTTTATGAGACAAATGCTAAACAAAATGTATAAAGGTGTTGTTGATTATTAAGATTGCTGAGTAAAGTAAACTCACAAAATTTTTTCTGATTACAAGTCAAAGAAAAATAATTTCCATTCTTGTTGAAAAAAACTAAAAAATTATAATAAAATCTTATTAAAAAGCAAGATCTAATCCTCACCGCAAACAGCAGTGTTACTTAAAAAAACAATAATTTTCGGGTCAGCAAGCATGAAGTACAATCCCCGGTTGTTTTTAAATAATTACCAACACGCGTCGACATTACCTCCGACCAGACCTGCCGCTGCACACTACCTCGTCACGCCTCGGATTCATAATTACACTTATTCTCTAATTAACATCGACCTTAATGCGCTCCTACCGCATAACTCCCTTTTTCAAACCAACACCCCAATTAAAACCCAGGTCCTAAATAAAAAATTTTACCCTAACCCCCACCCTGACCCATTGCTCAGATCGGCAAAAGAATTGTATAAAAAAATTTAAATAAAAATCATGAGTAAAGTAAAAATAACATGATTCGCTTATCCAAAGTATTCTTCAACTCTCAACATCTCTCTGCACTTAACTTAGCGTAGAGAGAAATGAATAGCGTGCGTTCACGGTAAGCGCGCCCCATAATAGTGGCACACGCCGTTACCACTACCTGTATCGTAATATAAGCGCGGGCGTACACCACAACAACAGACACTAACTTTAAAACCACCAGCATAAGCAGTAGCCAGCAACTACTCTACTTACAATAATTAACATGATTGCCATTACATTAATACTCATACTCTACATATACATTTATAAATTTACACAGTTGTTGTTGCTTCAACATGCTTATTATTCGTTCCACTTGTTTCTATGACGGCCTTGCCTTGTCTTTTTTTTATATAATAAAATTATATTTATCTGTCTGCATTAATAATTAATCTATTAATTAATTAATTAATATTAAAAAATACTTTTAGTATTTAGGAGAGAAAAATTTCTTAGTGTTGCGTGAGCTGGCTCTTGACTCAAAGCTGCCGAGTTATGCCATGAAGAGAAATTAATAAATAAATAATATATGATAAAAGAGAGAGAAAAAAAGGATCTGAAGAAGCTTAGGGACGTAGGTAGACACGAGCCATTACCGTAGTAGGCGAAGTGGCGAAACGAATAGACGGTAATGGTCATTACGAGCACGCTCCGGTGATTGTACATCGCCACGAGACCGTCTGAGGGCATCATCGTCGACCCGAAGACCCGGCTATATTTATATACATCTATATATGTATATATATATGTATATATATGAAAATCAACACACGCTATATTGTGCAGTAGAACCCGGGTAGTAGATATTCTTTTATTAACCCGCTGCGGCTCGTCGCTCCAAGACTTCGTTCGTTAGTTGACTTAATAGTCGCTACTGCTCCCACTCTAATATGTATATATTTTTTGTTTTGATATTTTATTTTAGGATTTTGGTTTATTTTTGTTGTGCTAAGAAGACGATTGATGAGTCTTGGGTGTAGTAAAAATGTAGTCAGGCGCGACGCTTTTGCCTACAAAGCTTCTATATATTTATGTATGTATCTATGTATGTAATATGTATATAACACGTGTGCTGTTTTAATTGCCTTGATGTAGACTTCCGCAAAATTGTTTTTTTTAAGTTGTGTTAAAAATAAATTCGCGATATCGGGGTAACTATTGTAGATAAGGAGACGTTGTTTATGGTTATTGGATAGAAAATTTCATTTCCTATAACTTTTTTCTCATAAAAAAATATCGTGGAGTCAATTGTTTAAAAGTTATGGCCGTTTAAACAATTAGATAGCTTTTTTTTATGGTGAAAATTTTTTCTTAGTTTGTTTTAAACGCTTGAGTGTATCCTTTGAAAACGATTGATTTTATGAAATTTTTTATAGAGATCAAAGTTGTAGGAAATTTAATTAGCTTTCTAACGACCATAAACGATGACTATTTATTTATGATAATTACATAGATATCGTGAATAAACAAAAAGGTTTTTTGTTAAATAGTATAAAAAGATTGTAATTAAATTATTAATTAAATAAATAATAATAAGAGTGTGGATTTGTGAGGCTGAATTAAAAAATTACGTGGATTAGGTCCGAGCAGGGAATGATGTAAAAGAGAAAGGTGAAGGTGGCAGTAAGATGGTAGTTTTGAGGTAAGGAGAACGTTAGTACGCGGTGCGGCAAAACATTTTACGGAGCCGGCGAATTAATGATTTCAAGTCCGCGCTGTAGGCAGCCACTTGCGATACGCCCACGCACCGGTGGTCACAATGTAAAACAGAGCCAAGATGTCAGAAGATATAAGAGAGCACCGTGCCTGCTTCGGTAATTAATTACCCCCCTTCGATATTACCAGTCGGCAAGCATAGGTAAGCCATACAGTCTGAATATATATATATATACCATATTCTACATGCTTTATATTACTTACATACATATTATAAGTATACTTTTATTATAAAAAACTAACCAACTAACTTTTATCCAGAATTATCTATACGGCAACTGTAGTTTTTGTACTTAATTACATTTGTGGGTTTTGTTTTTTGTTATTAATAAAATTTAAATAGGCGGGTTAAATAGGACTGTTATACATTATCTTATATTTAAATAATTATTTGTATAATAATTGTATTTTGTTTTGTTTAATTACATTTTTCATTGTTATTAATAAAAAATTTAAGAGTTAGGGGTAAGATAAACATTTTCAAATTTTTGTAAATTTAAATAATTTAAATTGGGTTCCTTGGATGACCATTAGTTATTTTTGTTAAGATTTCGTTTTTGCAGCTTGAAAAAAATTAAAAGTTAATTATCAGTGAAAAATAGACTTTTGGATATTATTGAAGGGTATTGACTTTTGTTCTTTATAGTTTTGTAACAAGCGTAATGATTTTTATATTTTTGATATATTAATAAACTAAACGATGAATAATTGATGAGTGACAATCAATAGAACACATTGTTAGATACACATAAGAAAGATTAAAACACTGCTGCAAGAACGCGGACGAAAAGTTCTCCTTCCTAAGCATCACTTTAGCATCACACACAGCCTAAACGGTGCTTGGGAAAGTTCCCTTTCCGTCCACGTTCTAGCAGCAGTGGATCAAAATCACAATTCTGGTGAAAATTTTTTCTGGGCATAATAATATTTTCTGAACTCGACAGTCCAAGCCATTGATGAAAACACACTTTTTAACTTACTATCGTATTTAATTACATATTAATTTCATGATACCAGCATCGAAACTTTGTTTCAGTGTTTTTACAGCCACGAAACAAACTAATTTCAGTCTAATGCCGCGAATAAATTGCATAAATTACGAATGCCTTCAGTAAGCGGGCAAGAACATATTTCGTCCCTTGTAAAGAAATTGATACTTGTCATTTTTTTAATAGTAGTTTTAGACCATTATTTTTATTGACGTAAATGTCAGTTTTGATTTTATGATTAAGTTTTATAAAAAATAGTGTAAATAATCAATGTGTTTATTGTTTCTGCTCAATTATAAATTGCAAATAAAAATTCACGCCTGCGCTAATAGTTGATCACACCATCGGTCTTAAAATAACTTGTTTCCGACTAGCTGTTGACACTGAAACTTAGGTTCCAATGCAGGTTATCATGGAAAATATAGTCTGTGACACAGGATGAAACACAATTTCAAACTGCGGGTGATAGCAGCCAACTTCACTCTGGTCTGAAATCGTTTTGTTTCATCCCTTGTCACACAATATACTATTTTTTAATTAAATTAATCTTATATTCAAGATATCCATTTTTTTAATATGAAGAAAAATTGAAAAATTTATCAAAAATAACGAATTTATACTTGTAGCTAAATTACAAAAATTACTGACCTGCAGTGATCTTGAGACGTAAGCACGTAAGTAATAAATAGTTTAAAAATAAAATTACATGACGCAATATTTACACTGACAATAACTTAAATATTTAATATTTTACTTTGATCACAATAACAATATTTTCTATTCTATCGTTATAAAAATATTTTCATTTCCAAATGCAAAATGGCAAAAGTTTAAAACTCGTGCCATAGTTTTAACATAAATTATTTTTTTCTGTAAGTCAATTAATTATATTTATTATTTTTATTATGAAAACGTTTGCACTAAGAGCTTTAATGCTGTTTGGTGACAAAAAAAGAACAGTTTAGAAATGAGCACAACATTTTGCAAGGAATTCTGAACATTTCGCAAACTACATTCTTAGCCTTTCAAAATTTTTTTTAAAAAGTTATCTAAATTATAAGTTTGAATATTAAAATCCGAATAATAATTATCACTCATATGATTATAATTTTTTTTTTGTTCCAATGATATTGAGAAGGTTGGGGTAAAATGGACCGCTTAGAAAAATAAGAGAATTAATAAACAAAAATCAAATCTTTTAATGAAGTAAAAATATTTTAGTGGATTTAAAAGTTGGATTATTGTGTTAATAAGTATGATTGTAAATGTGTGTGGCAATGGCTTATGGTTATAAAATGGAGCAAGTTAAGAATAATAAATAAGGTATAAGATATAAGTAAATGTAAATAAAATAAAGTAAAATAAAAACTAAAAAAAAACGATATAAGGGAATATGGAAAGAGAATGAGAACAAATGCGGTAGTGGCGGTCTTGTGATGTCGTAAGTCGGCGTCTTTAGCTCTTAACCTGCTGGTAAGGACAGTGGTAGTGGTAACGTGTACGTGGTAAACGGGAAACGATCGCGTAAAGGGTTACTGTATGCAAAACAGAAGATTTTAAAGGCATAAAGGGAATATCCTGGGATGGCAACCGCGCCCACTTAGCTCTGCTTTAGGATACAGATGCCGGCGAGAATAAGTAGAAAGAGTTGCTCGGAACAGGAGCAAGACCAAGAGTAAGACCAACAGCAAGAGTAACAGTTGCTGCTACTGCGACTGCTCTGAAACGAGCCGAGGAAAATAATTGCCACCATGGAAATTTTATTCGATACGCAATGGCGAAATACGCATGGCATGCCGCACACAATGTTGAACTTTTTTATGTGCATTTAAGGCTGCTATCACTCTTTGCTTTTTTTTTTTATTACTTTTATTTCAATTCTTTTAATAGATAAAAATTCTTAGCATTTTTTTTTTTCAGTACCATATTTACTTCCGGTCCAATTAAAAACAAAAAAAATTTCTTAATCACTAATTTTATTGTAATTTTAGAGAAAAATTATTTTTTCATACAAGAAATTTAGAAATTGCTTTATTTTTCTAACTTTATCGAAAATTGGAAAAATTCATTAATTTTTTTTATTTTCGCCGCCATTTTGTTATTTTTGCATGTACATTAAAAATCCTAGTTCAGCAGGTTGACAGTGATATAGTGAATCTAAAAATTCAAACATTTTCTGTTTCAGATTGTCCATTTTTGAAATTTTAACACTGAGCGCAGACCCACCTACTAGTCGAGGCGTTGTATTGAATGATGTTTTTGTGTGTTGGAAGTGTGTAAAATATATAAAATTTTTTTAAATTTACTTCAATAGTAAATTTATTAAGCCTAACATACCCTACATGTATATCGTTATTCATAATCTCATTAAAAATTCATAAAAAATAGCTTTTTTCGCACTCTCAAACTAGAATACTGCCTTAAAAAAATAAAAAAAGTTTTACTTCGACTAAGAATTTCAATAAAAATGATTAATGGCTGATTTCCTTAGGATTCGTAAGTAAAAAATTTTTCAACAGGAAAATTTATTCTCATGTGATCTATATGTGAAAATAAAATTATCCATAAAAAATGAGTTTGAATAGTAAATATAAATTTCATTAGACATCAGACAGATTAAAATGGTCAATTAAATCAGTGATTTATAAGGGTGATTAACAAAATAATTCCTCAGGTGTTTGCATGCTAGAGTTATAATATCCAATAACACCGCAAGTGTGTGCTGATAAGTGCATATGCATTTAAATGTGCGTGGCTCCGTTAATATGAATCTACACTAAGCTACACTAGCACTAGCAGTAGCAGTTAAGTAGCAGTAGTAGTAGCAACAGCAGTAGCGGCAATGTACAAAAGAAAATTTATATACAGATTATAAGATTTCATTTGTAACCATGCAATTTGCAAAATTGACGTGCAATTTGTTTACGTATAATTACGATACAATCAAACGTTAACTCACTCTACTGGATAGTGCTCTCATTACCAATTGAAATAATTAAAATTTAAAAAAGGAAACAGAAATAATTATTAAAGTGAGAAAATATATAAGTACGTTAAAGCTTAAGCTCGAATAAATTTAAAATTGTAAGTAAGGAGTTAGAAGTCAGAAGGTAGGTGGTAGGGCAAAAGAATGTCGAGAGAGCGGCGATCTCACAACGGTGGGGTCATCGCAAAAGTCATCGATCAACCTCAGCATCAGCATCATACACACACAGGTCGGTTTGTAAATCTCGGCAGCTGTTCTTACCAACTGGTCAGTCATCGATCTATTGATGCTGATGCTGATGCTGCTGCTGTAGATTATTCAGCCTGATAATAATACTCTCGATGCTCAATGGAAGTAAGACAGGAGATTAACAAGAGTTGTTGTTAAATAATAATGATAATAATAACAATAATATGTAATAAATAATAAATCTTGAGGTATACTTCGAAATGTTGAATAATTTATAGACACCAATCTGTCGTTATGCAACCTCAATATCAACCGTCACGCATTATTAAGCCCGCCTACATTTTATTTTAATACTCTAGTCTAATTTAATTATAACAACTTTTTTATTATCTTTATATTTAAATTTATTTATTGGGGTAATAGTATTTACTGACAGGTATAATGTTGAATCGCCAGGTTTTTTAATTAAATAAATGTAAATATTTGAATTATTTAAATAACTTACGCATGTGCAACTTTTTGTGATTAATGTCAATTAAAAGTTAAAAATACGAGTGGAGAGAAAAAAATAAGTGCTTTTACTGGGCGATAAATGTTGAGACGCAAATAAAAAGTTTTTTAAGAAATCTAAATTTATGAAATCCTCAATATGAGATGGGGTCGAGCGAAATTATTATTTGAATTCAAAAATTTTGCTGCATGAAAAAATTCAGTCGATGATTATTAGGCAAAATGAGGCAGTGCGGCAATTAAAACAGAGTAGTAATTATAAAATTTTTTGCCAGAAAAAAAAAATTTTGTGGTAAAATTGTCTATTAAAAATAAATTATAAAGAATAGTAGAAATAATCTGTATAAAAAATAAAACTTGAAGAACGAATGTAATTTTTATTTATTGAGAAATAATTTTCAATAACTAATTAAAATAATTTGAATAAAAAACTAAAATTCAATTTTCTAGGAACCGAATTTTTTTTTTTATTCAAAAAATCATCAGACCTGATTATGCCTGAATATTCGCCAGCCATGAGCATGCATGAAGTGGGTAGAGGCAAGAACACTGGGTGCATAAAATATGAAACTATCATAATAATATTATAAATGATTTATTAAAAATTTTATTAAATTTTTGTCATGAAAAAATATTTACAAAGTTGACACTTTTTAATGCCTTTTAGTAATTTTTCTTTGTAATAATCAACACAACATGCCCTATATTGTAACATTCTTAGGAAAGCTTTTTATAAATGTACATTTTAAATTTTACACAAGTCTACAATTTCAGTCTTAAAAAGTCAGAGGCAAAATATTTTCATAATGTATCTTAAGTAAGTCTGTTGTTATACTTAGCTAAGAAACAGATCTCTGCAGATCACCATGGCTTTACTTGAGCCATAAATACTGAATTCAAATTTTGAGCCATTTTACGATGAATAAAAACCCTGATGGCTCAAACATCTTAGCAGCAACTCATATTAACCATTATTTTTGTAATTATTTTACTTAAACATTTCTGCAGATTGCATGTACAGGTTTCCATAATCCTTTTATAATAATCTTGAATAAAACTTGATGGAATCTTTGTAAAGAATACTTTTTTAATTACATCTTATCTCACATTCCTAATTGATAGTAATGATTACCATAATATGTATGGGTGCTGTTCCAATAACCGATATTTTATAAAAATCGGTTACTATGCGTTATGGGAACCATGCCTGGGAACCATACACTTCTGTCCGTGTAATATTCAAGAATCTGTGAATGTTGAACATCTGAGAGGAATCAAGCGTAACGCGTTCTACATGAGGACCACAAAGTAATTTCAAATCCCTGTTCGTTAAATATTGAAAAACTTCTCTTATGATTTCTAAATCTATTGCTACGGCTCGAGCAATATCAATAGCGAAGCCATGAACTTTGATCAATAATTTCGCCCTTTCTAATACTTTGTCCATACGGTACTGAATGATTTCACTATAAAAAGGAATCTGTGATAAAGTACTTGAACTAGGTAATATATTTTCTTCATCAGGATTATTTTCAAACAAAAATTTTAATCTCAAAGCTGACTTGTGTAGTGGCTTACATAATAAATCATGAAAGGTTAATGTACTTGCCATTATTGAATTCTGCTTCATTAATTCAACTTCTTTAGCACATATAGCACGTAGTGCATTATACTTTTTATGAGAAACAGCCCGTTTGGTACACATGTAACAATTAGCAGCAACTAATTTAATAATGTGTTTTTTAATAATTTCGAGTGGATTAGTTCGTCCAATAGAATATTTATCATTATTTCCGTAGAAATAAGCAACAGGCCACTTCTTATGATCATCTTTAACCTTAACATCAAAATCAGCTATCAACAGGTGTTCAATAACAGCTACGTTATGAGATTCAAGTGCCACTTGTAAAAGTGTTTTTTTGTCAAAAATTCGGTTAAAATCAGCCCCAATGTCAATTAAACATTTAGCTAATTCATTCATTTTTTTTTTTTAATAGCTACATATAATGGTGATTTATTATCAAAAACAAAATTTACATTTGCACCGTCCTCTATCAAAGCCATAGCTACTTCAGTTTGATTTCTACAAATAGCTGAATATAGTGCTGATTCATCTTTCCAAATAGCATTTACGTTAGCACCATTATATATCAAATATTTGGCTATTTCATCATTTCCGTTTTGAATCGCTAAATGTAATACTGACATATCCTTCGAAATGAAATAAATATTGGCATCTTTAAGTATTAAATATCTAGCTATTTCAGTTGAATTGCACTCAATAGCTAAAATTAATGGCGATTTATTATTCCAAACAGCATTTGTATCAGCACCTTTATTTATTAAATATATGGCTATTCTTTTTTTTCCTCTTCGAATAGCTAGATGCAACAATGACAAATTATTATAAGTTGATTTTACATTGGCCTTTTTATCAATTAAATAGCTAGCTATTTCAGTAGCATGTTCATCAATAGCTACATACAACGGTGATCTATTTTCACCATCTAGATTAATGCATGCACCATTATCGATTAGATATCCAGCTATTTCCTTTCTATATCTTTTAATGGCCAGAGTTAAAGGAGTTTCACACCCATGTAAACCATTTACATTGGAACCTATATTTATTAGATATAGAACCAACTCATCGTCGCATATATTAATAGCTACAGACAATGGCGATTTATTTTGACAAACAGTATTAACATTTGCACCAATATCTATCAGATATTTAGCTATCCCATTAGTATTCTTTCCCAAAGCTAACATTAATAGTGCGGTGCCATTTTTAAAAGTCTTGTTTACACAAATCCCGCTCTCAATAAAATTTTTAATTTTTTCCATGTTGTTTTCATCTGTAGCCGTATGGAATAGCCGCTCACTTACACTATCAAAACGTCCGTTATTATCCATTCTATTTATGTTATCTTTCAAAGTTATAAGATTCTTACTCAGCCTGGATATTCAGTGCTATTAGTCTTTTATTTTATTTTAAGTCAAAGGTTTCCAATTCAATAAGTGGAAACCTAAACATGCAAACTTTCTCAATAAGACAATTTATAGATAAATTGAGAAAAATATAGATAGCCCGAACTGGGAATCGAACCCAGACCATGTCGGTATCGCGCCGAGTGCTCTACCAGTTGAGCTATCCGGCACTATACTATATTCCATTCAATTTAATCTATAACTTATTGAGCCACACCGTCCATCGTACGGTAATACACCACTTTAATAAGTGGAAACCTAAACAATTAGTCTTTTTTCCAAACACCCTGCTACACTAAAATTAAAAAAAATTAAATAAATGGTAATTTAGCATAAATTGGACAATAATTAATAAACTTATTTTTTAATTAATAATGTTAATATTTTTATCTTAAACATTTGTAATGAAAATGGTATTAATTAAGAATTGCCTGACTCATTTTTTTGTATACTGAGAAAAAAATTTATTAACATTTGATAAAATGTTTTATTAGCATGTGATAAATTATATGTATTAAATATTCGCCTGGAAAAAATCAGCATGCATGATCAAGCATGCTCATGCATGACAACGAGTGACTTTTCAAACATTATTCATACAAAGACATGCATGTAGGCCAAACATGAGCATACATGATTCATGGAAAATCATGCATGATCATACATGGACATTAGGGTGATTCAAAAAATAACAAATTTTTTTTTCTCGCAAACAGGTTGAAAAGTTTCATTTAAATAAAAATAAACGCCTGTGCAAATTAGAGCTCTCAATATTAACATTAAGAGGTTCCGCATTTTTTCGACGCAGATTTGAATTAAAAATAATTAAATCAATATCCATGATTAAAAACTCCGATTGAATACGATATAATCCTACCGAGTTTCAATCGGATTTAATCGAAGTTTTTAATCAGGGATAATCACATATTTTTGGTGAAAAAATTTAAATAATTAAACATTTCTTTTCATTTTGACGATATTAGTTGAAATTATTACGGCTTTTTTTTATCGATGATTGAATAAATTCGGTTTGAAATCTTTGGTTCAATTAATAATTAAATTTGATCTTTTTTTCCAAAACATAATTAAAAATAAATTTAATCAAAATTTTTTTTTCCGAATTGATTGAAGAATTGAATTAATTAATTATTTCCAAATTGATAAAGATATTCCAATATTAATGTATTTTTTTTTTTTTTTTCACTTAATAATTAAGATTAATTTCATTGTTAATTTTACATTTGATAGGCTGCTGATCGATATTTAGGATAAGTTTCTTAATATTTAATAAACTTGCATTAATTATTGATATGTCAGATTTGTACAGTATCCAGACGTCGTATCCTCTAACCTAACATACTGTCTGATAGACGTGCTACAGTTAATAAATTATTTTCATGCTTGTTTAAATAATAATTAAAGACAAAAAATAAAGTGCTATGGAAGAATCATTCAAAATATGGGACTTGCAAAAATTATTTCTAATTTTGATAATTGTGACCATATTTATAAACATTTGATAAACTGTTAACAATATTTTATAAACACGTTTACTAATATTTAATAAACCATTTATAAATATTTGATGGTGGTTTACTTCGAAACAATCTAAATAAACCGTTTACTAGGTATTGATAAATTTTATAAATATTTGATAAACTGTTCTCTCAGTGTACTAATAAATATGTGCTGACTGTAACAGAATTCCGTTAAGGATTACGATAACAAATCATAGTATAAACTATAGTGACATTTTTCTTTCTTATTTTTAATAGATATAATAAAAATTCGAAAATTCACAAGTATACACAACCCTCTTGCTTTTCGGTTCGAAATGTGCAAAAACTGCACACAAATCATAAATAAAAATTGCTGTTTGAAACTATTTCATAATAATAATTTTGTTTAATTTAATTTAATAAATAAAAATATTAAATTACAATAAAATAATTGAAAGATAATATGCTCATTGGTAATATGTATTTATTTTAGAAAATTGTCCAAATTTATAGGTAATCAGCAATTTTTCCGAACAAGATAATGAATTTTGGAGTATGATCCAAAATTGATACATAAATACATATAGAATAAACAGTTAGTAAAAAAAAATTGCACAGTAATTTTTCAGACAGTATTTTCTTACGTGTTATTTTCGTAAGCACTGAATGTCGATTGGGTTAATTATACAATCATTAGCCGTGTTTGGCTGAACTAAATCCTGGTTAAACTTAGTATGCTTTTACTACACTAAATCCCACGAAATTTACTCAGGATTTAGTTCGGCCAAACACACCCATTATGAAAATGGGCGTGTTCGGCCGAACTAAGTCCTCAGTAAACTTAGTAACATTTTCTATAGTAAAATCATATGTACTATATCAAATAATACTAAGTAAATTAGTTCAGGACTTAGTTCAGCCGAACACGCCCAATAGCAGTGATAGCACGAATTTCTCGTCCAGAAAGTTGGCGTCAATTAGTAACGATTAAATTGGCCAACTTGACAGCAATTTGAGCCTTAGGCCTCGTTCGGCCGAGCTAAAAATCCGGAGTAAGCTTATTAAGATCTAGTATAGTAAAAGCATATTGACCATAATAAATCTTACTAAACGAATTTAGGGCTGACTTCGACCAAACACGTCCTTTGTAATTATTGGCTAGAATTTGGCTTCAACTTTCCTAGAAAGTTGGTGGAAATTTATTGCCGCAAAATGTCAAGTTGACACAGAAAGTTTCCGTCAGCTTTTCATTTTGCGACAAGTTGGCATCACCTTAGGGAACTTAGGGCGATGCCAACTTATTAGGTAACTACAAACATCTAAGAATGAAAGAGGTAATTCTTATTCTCGGTAGAATAGGGCGGTCCCCAAAATAAAAAAGCCATGAACCTTATGTAAAATCTCTTTTTCATACATTTGATTGGCTTAAAACCTCATCAAATATACATAAATTTAGCTGAAAGTGACGGAAAGATACTGCCAAAATTTCCCGGCAAGTTGACTGCAAAGAGTTGATGCTCAATTAGTTGATGCAAACTTTCCTACAACTTTCATTCAATTTGAAAGTAACTTTTATTTTTCGTCTATTTTTTTGCAACTTTCAGATAAATTTTTTCGTTAACTTGCCCACCGAAAACGGCGATTCAATTTAATTTTACTTCTGAGCATTCGAATCTAGCGGGTTTCTGCCTGGACACACTTGCTAACTTATCGGTCTAAAGTACATGAATACCACAAAGCAAAATGGTGGCACGATCTAAGTTTCTTAGTATCTATCAAGTATCCAAACCGGAAGCAGCAATATATTGGGTGTTTTTAGGCCAACTAAGTCCTTAGTAAACCAAGTAAGTTACTAAAAATGGCGTGTTTAGCCGAACTAAGTCTTGAGTAAAGTTAGTAAGATTTAGTACGGTAATATTATATTTACTATGTAATACTAAACCTTACTAAGTTTACTCAGGAATTAGTTTGGCTAAACACGCCATTTTTAGTAACTTACTTGGCTTACTAAGGACTTAGTTGGCTTAAAAACACTCAATATATTGCTAAGTTTCCGGTCTGAATACTTGACAGAAATTCAGCAACTTAGATTGTGCCGCCATTTTGCTTAGTAGTATTCATGTACTTTAGACGCTTTAGACAGATAAGTTAGCAAGTGTGTCCAGGCAGAAACCCGCTAAATTCGAATGCTCATAAGTAAAATTGAATTAAATCACAACTTGAATCACTGCTTTCAGTGAGTAAGTTAACGAAAAGGTTTGTCTGGTTATATCTCATAGTTGACAACAGCTTTTAGAAGGAAACTTTTATTGAGCAAATGCTCTGCAAACCTGGCTATCTGGACATATTATAATAAATATATGAAAAGCAACATGACCACGCTTGAGTGCAAAACATAAATAATAGTAAATTTCACTCGACAATTGTGAGTAAACTGGAGTCAGACGAATAATTATTTTTTTGATTTTAAATATAGCTCGCGTATGAGATGAAAAATCTTCAATTTCGAATAACTTGTAAACTAAAAGAAGTAGAAAATAAAACAAAAAGTATTAAATGTTATTTTTCACGGAAAAAAAGAATTTCTTGACGCAAGAATTTCTTTGCATTATGAGATAAAAACGAAAATTTTCTCAAGACTAGAAAAAATTTCTTGGCGCAAGAAATTTTGTGTCACCCCGAGAAAATTTTCGTTTTCAATTCATAATGCGAATTTCTTAGGGCAAGTAAAAATTTTCGTGGAGTGAGTAAAAATTTTTTGCGCCAAGAAATCCTTATTATCTGTGTTTCCATATTTTTTTTTGTTCTTAGCCCAAATTTACTCTAAAATATGGGGTAAATTTTTTCAAAAAATTATCTCCGTACTTATGTGAGTACCCGGGTCAAAAGTAAAACATGATTTAAGACGACTGCCTAAATTAAATTTTATTTTTAACCCGATTTTCCAAAGAATTATCAATAGTAATTTGTATAACGTGTGTGCAACGAGAGGCATATATATCTGACGAGCGTCAAATGGCTGCATAAACTGATAATTTATGGTGCATTTATATGAGTACTTAGGCGAATAACGCACACCGATAGAAGTGTTTCTTAGCATTTAAAAAAATTTCTTAGTATTTAAGAAATCATCTCTCAAAGCATGATTTCTTAAATACTAAGAAGTTATTTCTTAAATAGTAAAAAGTTCTTCTATCAGTGCACGAGCCGTAGGCAAGAAATATTTTACACAAAGAAAGTAAGTAACTTACACAAAGGCTAAGTAAAAACATAAATGAAGACTGGAAGGAACAGGACAAATAGTATTCGAGCCGAAAGTAATGACAAAACTATATTATATTCCGCTTTGTGGAAATCAGCCTCTTTGCTATCACCAAGCGGCGTGCGAAAATCAAACTTTCGCAGCGGGTATTACAAAAAATGAATAATTTTTGATTCGACAAAATTTTGCACACTATAAATAATTAAAATAAAATAATAAACACAATTTATAAAAAATGTTGATAAAGTGAAAACATAAATAATGAAGCAACAAATGAAATAAAATAGTACTTGAAACGGGTGCGCTTATCTTTAAAACCTTGTGCACTGATGAATTCAGTACGTTAAGACGCTTTGAGCGTCTTGAATTCTTGCGTGTAGTGAGTTCGCTGCTGATGGCGTGTCTCGACCTTTCGCGACCTCTGAGACAAGAGTGTCTCCTTGAAGTTAACGTGAGTTGGTAATTCTTCACGTGCTTGACATCTAGTGAACTAAGTAATCTTATTTAAAATCATTATTATTTAAAAGTAAATATATAAATAATGTTTAATATATAATATATAATAAATAAAATGAATGGGTAATTATTTAAAATAAATAAAGGACAAATAGAGTTTGAAATTTGAGACTTGAGCAA
This sequence comes from Microplitis deprimator, assembly GCA_964016945.1. Classification (NCBI taxonomy): domain Eukaryota; kingdom Metazoa; phylum Arthropoda; class Insecta; order Hymenoptera; family Braconidae; genus Microplitis; species Microplitis deprimator. The sequence continues at coordinate 5,366,575 of OZ024712.1, read as the reverse complement.
GACGAAAAGACAATCGAACAATGTAAGACAGAAAGGACGAGCTGTTGATGATGTGACCGCGATGTCTTGGCCGCTGACCGCATCTCACGGGATAGTATTATATATAGTTTGAGAAAGGAGTATGGGACGGGACGAGGGACGACTTTTTGCGACCGGCTACCATGTAGGGCTCCTACATAACACACAGGTCTCTTCAGTGGCATATACCAGCAACAAAGAGAGATAGATGAGGTAAAGGTAGAGGTAGAGGTAGAGGTAGAGATAAAGGTAGAAGCTGAAGTAGAAGGAATAAAAAATAATAAAATAAGAGACATCGAAGGCGATGGTACGCGATAGAAGTTGGTCTTAGCGGTGACGGCTCAACGATGCGCACGCTACTCATCGCTGATCCCTCCGAATAAAGGGCCAAAAGAAAGACCGCTCTGCTCCTCCGAGGATCTGGAAGGACATCGGGCCATCAGTCCTTTCTGTCTTTTGGCGACAAAAAAAAAATGATAATAAAAAATACCTCCGAGACTTTTGTCCATTAGATTGAAAATATTTTTCGCGGATAGACTTTACTTAGAGAACTAACGACTAAAAAATAGTTGACCTGGAATTTTTAAAAGATAATATGTAGCATCATAATTGGGACTTAGGGTAATCAATTATACTTTGTGTGTGCAAATCCATTTGAGTGAGTTGGTGGGAGTAAGATAAAATGGATTTAATCCAAGTAACATCAATTAACAGGTTGTGGCTGTACTGGGGAGTTGGTATTGCGTGTCCTGGACGTCGCCGCTTTCGATTTTATTTCTGTTTCAATATACACGATAAACATGGACACAAGTGGATAAAATATAACGTATGTATGTTTTGCATTGGATGATAAATCCGATCAATTTTTTTCTAGAACGAAGTTTATTTTTTGTTTATTTTATGCTGTGTACTCAAGACTTAGCAATTATTTTTAATAATTATACGGATGTGATTACGAAATTTTGATTTTTTTTTTTTGATGAGTTAATGGCTTGTAACATTTTGAAAAAGTTAAAATAATTAATATTCAAATAAAAAGTCTTTGTTTGTTTTTCTACGCAAAAACTAATTTTTATTTTAATACTTTTTTTTTTTTAATTTTTTTCATTAAAATCCACTATTTCTGTCGTATAGAGGATGTTTTGCACGATCGATACGTCCTGAGTTATTGATTATCAAAGTCAAAATGGACTTTTTTGCTTTGATCAATGATAACTCCGCGCCAAATCGTCGTAGAGATATTTTAAGGGCGGCAAATTAAAAGACATGAAATAGCCTACAAGATTCATAAGGTAAGATTATTAAAAAAAATTTATTGAAGCCCATAGATCTTTTTAAAAACGAGCAAAAATTTGGAAAATTTTTTTTGCGGTGGTTTTCTTAGGATTACTCTGGAACCGTGCATGATAAAAAATTTTGAAGACCAGATCTGAAAACTAGAAACTTGAAGCTACAATTTACTGTTTTTCCTTTTCTGTACGACCATTTTTCTCTGAGTTACAGCATGTTGAAAATCGCTAAAAAATTTACAATTTTTTTATATCTCTTAGTTTCTGTTAGTAGTATATTTCTCTCTCTCTCTAAGATAATAAAATCATTTGGTAAAGTTAAGAAAATATTTATTCGATAGATAACTAAATTATTTAATAGCGCCAACAAACCCATACATTAAAGCAAAGTATTGTTATATTAACTCTAATATATATTACTTAGACACAAAAAAATATATTCATTTAGAATAGATATATATTTGTTCGAATTATATATTTGAACCTAACAATTATTTACCATAAAAAAAAGGCAGTAGTCACTATGCTAGCCAACAGCAGCGAGAGTAGTTCGGTGCTCGCCACTAGATCGCGCCCACCACTTATAGTGTCCCTGGTAAGAAACTTATGTCAAAACTTTTATATTCCAAACTTAAAGCATTTATCGGACGAGTTCTCCGCTGTTAATCGGCAGAGAGAATATTTTTTTTAGTTATATAATTTCAATAAAAAATAATAAATTTTTTTTTTTCTCAAATTCAAATTATTTATAAAATCTCTTTGAAATTATATAGTCGACTGTTTTTTTTTCTTAGTCATATCAATTTTATTAATGATAATGATCGTTTCTTTTTATTACTCCTCCACTCATAACGTCCGATTTTAGAGGCTGCCACTTGTGCAAGGAAGTTGATAACCTCCCAGACGTTACCAATTGTGAAAGAAGCTTTGGTACACAGTATCATAAGCACCTTCAGCAGGGTTCCAACAAGCGATTTATCGCTGGAGTACATATTACTGCAAATATTTTTCAGTAATTTTCACTCCGCGAGCACTCTACTTTGACCAGAAAGGCATCTCATGAGTTTGGTTAATGCAATCATGAATGCCCTTCTGGCGACGATATTGTTTTGTTGGGCCTGCGGACTCATGCCTGAAACGTTGAATGCTATCACGCATGACGTTCCATACATATCCACGACTAGAACCAACTCTTTGCTTACTTTGTGTCTTCGTAACCAAAAAAAATATAATTAAGTCGTTTTTAACAAATTTTTTTCCTTATTCAAATCGAATAATTTGCATTTTCAAATATTTGTCAAAATTCAAATACAATGCGGACACCTCTAACGGATAGAAATTCAAGAAATCAATTAACTAACCTCTACTCGAATCCTACCTTCAAATTATTAATTAACTACAATAAATAAGCAAATTGTGTTGTACTTAATCGATACGTACTCCACAATTCATTCCATAAAAAATAAAAAACTATCGGATCCACGTCAAACATGTCTGAAGATATGTTAATTAAGCTCTTCGCTATAAATAATAATAATAATAAAAATAACAAACTACACATAAATACGATTGTTTATCGTGGAAAGAAGATATCGAAAGTAGCAGAGCATTGAATCTAAGGACTAATTTATTATATTATACACACATATAAGTGTATCGTGTATTCTCAGCGCACTGTCTTCATATTTCAGAGTCGAGGCATTACTAAACGTGAATATATTAATATCTCAGCGTGTATTCATATAACTTTATATCTCCAGATCTAACAATATCGTTCTATATCATCGGTTACAGTATTATTATTATTATTATTACTATTATTATTAGCATTATTACTATTTATTACTCGCGCATAGTCAAAGTAATAGCAGTCTAGATTAACTAATAGGAAATACAGGAATGGCGTTTCCGTTCTGTCAGGTGTGGTCAGTAAAAAAATAAATAAATAAGAATAAATTGTCTATTTGTATAGCGAAGGATTTTAAAAATCACGACAATAACAAGCATAAAGTGAATGTTTTTAAATAGAAACTCTTGTTCTTGCTCTTGTTCTATATTGTTTTTATTAATATTATTATTGTGATTATTATTGTTATATATATTTAATGATTAGTATAATGCTGCAACAATAGCTAATGGTTAAGCACGACGTGCGAGTATACCGATCACGAATTAATTATTATTGGTGTAGTAATATGGAAAATAATGTAATGTAATGTAAGTATAACTAGAGTTGCTGTTAATACGATATCTAGATAAAGGATTCAAATCGTTCGTGATCACAGTTCCTAGATGTATTTATTTATTATGCATACGTGAGTATATAATATTGTTGTGTATTTATGTTTAACGATATCAATGATATATCTTAACTAATGACATGCTGACCAGCAACAAGTCACTAGCAACAAGTCCAATTATAATTGCACGATTGTCTCTTTATTTTATTTTATTATATGTTTAACTTGTTATTAACTGAAAAATTATTACTCGAGTAATTAATTATGTTCTACTGACATTGAAACTTGAGAAAAATTTTTTTATATAATTAGATTTGATAATTAATTTCATGTTTTATAAAAGACTGATTATTTGCTATTTTTATCAGAACGTCGTTTTTGTGAAGTAATCAATCAAAATTATGATCGTATTTTGTTGTTTAATTACATTTCGTATTGTTTTTATGAAGTTTTGAATATATTCAACTATAGTTGAAGTAACATGGGCACTTTAAAATTTTTGTAAATTTGAATAATTTAATTTGGTCTACTTGAATGACCATTAGTTATTTTTGTTAAGATTTGGTTTTTGCAGCTTGAAAAAAATTAAAATTTTATAATCAGAGAAAAATAGACTTTTGGATATAATTGGAGGGCATTGATTTCTGTTTCTTATAGTTTTGTAACAAGCATAATAATTGTTATGCTTGGCCGAGGCTTGGCAAAAAATTTATTAGCTCTGGGGGAAGCTTAAAATCCAAGCTTGGCCAAAGTTTGTCTAAGCATCGAAATGATAACACCAAGCCAAGTTTTAGTGACAGTATTGTGCCAAGACTGTAGCTAAATGAGCACCTACATTTATTAAAAATAAATAAAAAAATAAATGTTAGTAGACATGTGCGTGTTGGTAACATATGGAAATAAAGTTGTACAATAGAGAAATCGGGTAGATCGATGAAACTAGTTTTTTTTTTACATTTGCTGGGTCTCGAACCTGGTCCTTCATAGCTGCTAGGCAAGTGTCTTATCCACTAGGCTGTTACGCTATACATAGAAGCCAGAGGTTTTGAGGTACCATTTGTTATTTAGACTGGTAAATCAAGGCTTGTCAATTGAGTATTGTCTGAACCTTGCCCGAAGACTGGCAAACCAAGGCTTGTCAATTAAATGTCTGTTGAATATTGGCCCAAGATTGGCAAACCAAGGCTTGTCAATTAAATGTCTGTTGAATCTTGGCCCAAGACTGGCAAACCAAGGCTTGCCACTTGAGTATTGGCTGAACCTTGTCCCAAGACTGGCAAACCAAGGCTTGTCAATTAAATTTCTGTTGAATCTTGACCCAAGACTGGCACACCAAGGCTTGTCAATTGAGTATTGTCTGTACCTTGCTTAAAGACTGGCAAACCAAGGCCTGTCACTTGAGTAGTGGCTAAATCTTGGCATAAGACTAGCGAACCGAGGCTCGTCACTTGAACGTTGGTCGGATCTCGGGCCAACCTTTGGAGGCCGAGCCTGGGTAGCCCAGTATTGTGCTAAGACTGGCCACGTTGTCAATATTTTTTTTCCTACAAGGGTAGTTCGGCCGAACACGCCCATTGTTGATATAAAATAAAAAAAAAAACAACGATTCACTTCATTATGTTTTTTTGTTATTGTTAATTACTTAAATTTTCGCAATGGAAGGTGAAACATCACTATTTTAGAGCTTGAAGATCTCAAAAATATATTAACAATAGTTTTTTAATAGCGGGAAGTTTTGGGGCTAGACTACAGGGTCAGGTGGTTTTCAGATTTTTTATTGTAAATATTAAAATAAAGTACTAGATGTTTTTATATGCTATAAATATTACTATGTGGTATATTAAAAATAGTTGTCTTTTCGAGAATATTTTAACAAAATTTTATCAAGAATTACTGTATCAAATAGTATAATTCCCAAGAATATCGAATTGTCCTACCGTTATCTAAAATTCTTGGGTAATTTTTAATATAAAATTCTCTACCTATGGTTATAACTTAACGATTTAATATGTTTCATTCATCACAGCAACGACTTTTTTTCGTCCAAAAACTGTGAAAATGTTTTTATTCCTACTTGCAAAATAGCGAAAGTTTAAAACTCATGCCAAAGTCTAAACATGAATTATTGATTCTATGAGTCAATTAATTTCATTTATTATTTTTGTTATAAAATTATTGCACTTACAGCTTTAATGCTATTAAATGACTAAAAAAAATCAAACATCCAAAAAATGAACTCAAGGATTCGCAAGCAATCTTGTAAATTCCGCAAATTACATTCTAAACTTTTAAGAATTTATTCTAGAAAATTATCCAAATTAATGAGTTTGAAACATTGTAATTCTAGTAGTAAAATATCTATCGCTACTGACATTTTTCATTTATTTTTTTTTAAATATGGCTTTTAGTTTATAGAGCATCCGAAGAAAAATGTCAAATGACTCAAAAGCACTCAAAAAAATAAAATTTAGAAAAAAAAAACAATACAATAATGGATAAATTTATTTTGATGGCTAGAACATAAGTATAAAGATAGCAAATGAGAGGTCGAATGGCGCGTTATTATCAAGCGTCAGAGTAACGCGAGGACTTATGCTCGTAAAGTCACGAATCACGATTCCCTCGATTCGCAGCGGGCAATTCTCAAGACTGTCGTTGAGTCACGGTAGGCGCTCGGCCTAAGCTTTTCACCGCATTCAATTTATTACATCCGGTTGGTGTATATATACATGTGTGTATATACCCACCGGCACCGCGACTGCCACCGCCGATTCGCTTGCGGAACACCTGCGCAAAAGTCCTTTATATTCCACTTGCTCCCCTCGTGTCCAAGTACACTTTGTGTACGTTGTGAACACATAACTGCTAAATCGCGATGGAAAACTGGTGCATATCCAGCATCCCAGTTCTCTCTTTATAAAATAATAACAATAATAATCATAATAAACTAACGAAAAAAAAAACATACTTACCACAATAATAAGTTTGAAAGTAAAGATACAAATTTTTTTCGATCCGAAAACGGAAGTCTTAATGATCATTTCTCTGTGGGTTATGACAACAACAAAAATAACAACAAGACTAAAAAAAAACAAAAAAACAATAAAGAACAAGTAGGAGGAAGAGGTGAAGAAGAGAGAGGAACGTGTGTTGTGTGTGTGTGTGTGTGTGTCTGAAAATTCGCGAATAATTTGCGGTGTCGATAAAGAAGCCTGAAAGAAAGGACAATGGTAAAAAATGAATGTTGAGGAGCCGAATTAGGGAGTGAGTCCCTCGGAGACGTTCTTTGGATTGGTGAGGGGTAGAGGATAGTCCTCCGTGTCTTGAGATTGCTGGTGCAGAGTAAAGAGAATGATGTTCCTCTGGTCTTCTCTCATTTATTTATTATCTCCGGGTGTCTTTTATTAGTACCTTGAGATGGTTATAAGGGCGTCCTGCTTGCTCGCTCTTAACTTAAACTTGACCGGTTCGAGTTCTTGGAAATTTCGTGTCCCGATAAGTTTCGTCAACCGCAGACAGGATGCGTGTAAGAATGCTCTCGCGCGTGTTTTCTCATCTCTCTTGTTCCCTCTTTCTGTCATCGTATCTTCGTCTTGTAGTCTTTCCGTGGTCGTCTTACATTAGTGGTAGTTGGTAGTTCCCAGTTGCCAGTGGCAGCGTGCATCCTACAGGAGGAGCATCACCCGACCAACATCTTACCCTTGGTGGATGCTCTCGCTAGACTCTTGTGATCTGCACTGGTTGATTTCTTGTAGCTTATGCTCTCTTAGTTTTAACTTGTATGATGATGCACCGATGCACTCTGAGCGCGATGCTCCACAGCTCGAGTTACCAGTGCTTGACTAACCCCGGATTAATTCGAGATCAAACTCCTGGCTGTGGCTCTCTCATTCCAACCTCATATATATGTATAAATGGACGTGTGTATTGCACTGCTGCAAATATATCCCAGAGTTCAGAGTACCAGAGCAAGAGACCTGAGAAAAGGAGACGGAGGAGTATAAAAGGTATATATAAAAGCCGGTTTTCGCGAGGTCGTCGCATGCCACGCTATCGGGCGTCGTCTCAGTCGTCGCCGTCGTCCAAATATTTACGATCGCTGTGCCGTCGTCGAGTTTATGACGCTACATTTTCGCAACGTCTTTCCTCCATGAGTATCGTCAAGGTGTCACGATTCACATTCGTTTTATTATTTTTATTTCCAGCTCTATACTTGGATTATAATTTTCTTTGTGGTTTATCAAAAATAAATACATATATGGCTACTAAATTTTACTTATCAAAAGTTATTATTAATGATCTGATTATTTTGCTTTTTCATCAATGAAATCACTAATTTGATGTATCGGTTTGTATTCAAGATTTTAGTAGTTATAATAACATAGATCTATAAAACGTCATTACGATTCATGAAGAAAAAAGAAAATTGATGTATGGAACTTTAATTATCCTTCTAATTAATAAAAAAAATACTATATAGTGGATTTTTATATCGAGATAGTGATAACTGATAATGTCAATGTACTAAATTGGAAAATTTTTAGATATCGATTGTCGTTAAAATCGATAAAAAACAATTTTTGTTTTTAAATGTTTTTTAAACATTCCAAAATCAATTTTGTAAACATAACTGAGCATTATTTTGATTTTTTTTTGTTTTGTTAAAGTTTTTCAAAAATCGAGTGTCAATCGAATAATAATGAGTTATATTTTGTATTAAAACTTGAAAAGAAAATTTTTTTCTTCCTTTGTAATTTTAGGGGGTGCCTCATTTTGCGGGCCGCAATGAAAATGTTTTTGTTTAACGGCAAATAAATTTGAGTTATTCATAATTATTAAAATCGATGTATCGATTTTGTGTTATTTTAAGATATCGATAATTAATGAATTTAAATAATAAAATTTCAATTCATCAAAAGAAAGAAATTCGATGAATATCCATACCAACCCTTATTAAAAGAAACGATTTAAAACGATTCGAAAAAATATATTTTAAATACTTTTTAATGCTTTTGAATACTTTGAATACTTTTGAATCTTCCTTCTTATGGGCTTTTAACATTGCAAATCGTTTCTTTTAATCAGGGAATGGATATCCAAATCCATGAACTTGATATTTTTAAAATTTACATAAATTTATTTATAAAAAGGTTTCTTGCTAAAAATTATTTATCGTTAGTAAAACTAATTAAAAAATACTAGCAATAAATAAATAAACATCTCGCAATTAATTTAAATTTCAATGAAAATAAATTAATAATCCCACATTATATTTAACTCATATGATTAATTAACGATCGAATCTTTATATAGATCACATCATCAATATATTTAAATATATATATATTTCGCTTCACTCTTTTACGGCGAGTACTCGGTAGTAAATAATAAATTGACGCGTATCGGATCCTGAGGCAGGAGCAGATATAGGTACCGAGCACGGCATCAAGCAAAACAAAGACTAAAAAAAGAGCTGAGCAGAACTAAGTAGAGTAGAGACGGTAGAGACAGAGGAAAAGGTCCAGCGGTGGTACATACACACATATACCTACAGGATGAGAGGAGAAGACGGTAGTCGCGTGTTGGCCTTAGTTACTCAACGTTCTGCCCACGGGTGCCCTCCTACCTGTCACGGCCCTGTCTGTGTGACTCTTAGCCGCCACCAGGCAACCACACGATCCAAAAAATAACAAGTTAAGTTAACTTAACTCAACAAAAGTCTCATCCATACAAGTTAAAGGCTATTATGTATCAGTAGTTAGTAGTTCTCAAGTAAGAGAGCAAGCTAAGAATCTCATACTGGGATACATTTACTGAAGATTCAACAGAATAACCCGAGACCAGAGAGAGAATATAACCTTCTTTACTTACTGGAGCCTTTAACTCTGGTTACTCAGATCTTTGGTTACTTTGGACTCTGGACTGGTATCACTGAGAACCGATTCCATAGCTGGTGTAACTGGCGCACACGTTACCAGTTAAAGTAGCCAATCTACTGGTTGCCATTTGATTTGCGATCTTCACTGGGACCAACTCGCTGTGGTTTCGTTACTTTTTAAATTCCGGAACCCTAAGGAGACAGCCAGTACGTGGAGTGGAGTAGAAGAGTTAAGTTGAGTTTAAAACGGTAAGAACAACAAAAACCGACACACATCAACAAAAAGAGTAAGAGTAAAAATAAGAATAAGAATAAGAAATGTTGCGAGACAGTGGTTGAGGTATTATAGGATAGAGGATAGAGGCACACGAGAAACTCGGCTTCGAAGACGATAGCTTGTGTGTATCCTTGAGCCATGTCAAGGGCTTAGATCTGCCATGAGCCAGACAGTAAATGAAGATTTATTGGAGCCAACGCCCGACTGCTTTCTAGGCCGTTTTAGAAATTTCAAAACCTTTTTGATGACGTCGAAAGGTTCCAAGGACTAGAGATTGGAATTATTAATTATAATAATAATTAAGATGAGGATTAATTAAAATAATTATATCGATAGTAATTAAGGTTTTTTGTGGATGGCGAGAGGATCAGATATGGCGAGATTGTTTCCAAGTGAGTGATACTTTATTAAGATTTTTGAATATCACTTATAAGGCGAGACGGGACGGGTTAATTGCCGATGGGTGATAGCGACGAAACGGTGTCAATAATTAATCGTCTAGAGTTTCTTGAGAATTGATCAATTTGGCGCGACACGTCGAGGGGCGTTTTGGTCATCGGCAGAAGCTGTTGCTCTTGGTCTTGCTCGTGCTCATGGTTGTGGTAAGCTGGGACTACGGAGCCGGCTCGAGCAAAGTCGTTGGTGTCTCACCTCCACGCCGACACTTAACATTCGTGAGGGCTCTGTCGATACCTTACGGATAGCCCGCGATATACGGTCCCCCCGTGTTAATTAACCCCATCGAGATCATGCTCCGGAGATATCATTGTTCCAACCGAGAAACTCTTTTCCAAGAGTTCAATCTGGCAAATGTTATCTTGCTGAGAGATTTTCGTCGAGACAATTTCAAGAATTTTTTAAAGTATCGGGAATTATTTAAACTTTTGAAAAAGTTGTGAAGCAGGAATTGATGCAATTCAACTGTGAATGTACTGATTAGTCAATTTATTCATTTAGAAATGAACTTTGACCTGTTGTTGCATTAAATAACTTTGAGTTATCAATATTTGTTATAGGGTAATACGTTATTGGGGATCCTAAGATTATGTTGAACATGAAATACTACGCACGGAGAAAAAAATATTGGCTGAGTCCACAAAAACACTGATACCCCTGATAGCTACTTTGGCTGCAAATCGTCATTAACTTGGAAATTCAACTTGCCCAAATCTACAGCCTTATCGGATGGTAAAATCCCCGACAAAATTGAAAAGCAAGTTTTGCCTCCAACTTTCTGTCAATTTGCACTGTACGTTGCACTCATATTGTCGTCAAAAAATGAATGACAAAAGCGGACGAATATTTGCCGTCAAATTGAAGAGAAATTTTCTCATCAAACTGAGAATTTAGTTTTCCCAAATTCTACTGCCGGAATTGGACGACAAAGTGAAAGCAAACCTTTGCTAACCAACCCTGGCTATCTGGTACCTGGGACTATTGGATTATTAGTGAGAAACGTACAGAACGACAACGCAACCAAAAAAGGGGCTCGGAATTTTTCGAGGGCCTTATAAATAAAACACTTATTGTATATTTGAAACATACTTTTTATAATACGAGGGACATCCAAGCAATGTCCTAAATGGTTCATCACAGACACATCAAGTAATTTAACCCAATGTTGAAACACTAAAATAAACAAGATGAATAAATCTTTCACAAGAGTGCAAATGTATTAAATTAATTAAAAGGTCATTGTATACTTCAGTAGAGAACATTGTGTTATAACCCGGTCGAAACAACCAGTTTGCGGATAGGGAGGCATAAGGTTAACCAACGGAGTTCTGATTACGCTACTACTATTTACAAATACATGGGCGTCAATATAAATTACAGCCAACTTTTAAATATACATAAAATGTGAATTTCTGTATACTAAACATTTCAATATCATATCAGCAAATAAATAAAGTAAAGTAAAAAAAAATTTGAAGAACAAAAATTAGAGATAATAAGAGGAAGCAACAAATCTTCATATGACCTCTGAACACCTCTTCGATTATTATGCATGTAGAGAACGGATTCTAGATACGATTAATTAAAGTGTGTTAAAAATGATCAGAAAAATAAATCATTTAAATAGATGATATGAGAATAATGTAAGGTAGGAATTGATAGAGCAAGAAATAAAACCGAGTAAGTGAGCTGAGCTCATATGAAGTTCAATGATTCGTTTCCTGATATCAAGAGTGCTCCAGGCAACTCACCTTCCTGTAATGCTGACCTCTAAGGACCTCTAGGAGTGCCCAACCCAAGTCCACACAACCACCACTGTATTATAACGCCCACTATTGCTTTTGTATAATCCGTTATTTCGCATTGGCATTACACTGAACTGGACGCTATGACTGGACGCTGCTATTCCTTGGGCTATATACACATTTTTTTTTATTTTAATTTTTATTAACTCGACTGAATCTTTAATATTAAGAAATTTTTTCGCTTAAAGATTCATTGAAGGAATTTTTTTCCATTCTGTTTTTTTTTTTTTTGTTTAATGATAAATTGAAATTTAAAATAATAGAAAGGCAATTAAATAAAATTGACGTCATGCGTATAATGATTTACGCGGTTATAACAACCTGTAGAATGGAAAATGATCTTACGTTTCATTAGTTTTGAACTAATACTCTGTTACTTAGTAGTGTGTGAGTATGCTAGGATACAAAACTAGTGGTAAATATCACGTCTTGGGTTTTGTAGATAAAAAAAAAAGTAAGTACGCTTGTTAGCGTAATTGATTGACGCGGTTAAAAGAAAGAATTTAACAATTGACATAGACTGTAACAGTAGTAAAACACTAAAGAGCAGTGGTTGGAACTAGAAGATTGGAGCGTATGAGTAATAAGAGTAACAGTAGCAGAACTGTACCGATCGCACAGCACACATAACAAGTAATGTGTATCGAGAGGCAATTAGATTTCTTGTGGACTTAAGGACTAAAACCACTTGTGAGATACATATTTCTGAGAACCACTGCATGTAAGGTTTATAACCATCAGTGCAATATTAGAAAGTTGTATTTGAAGATCGACAAAGGATTCTAAAGCTTTAGTGATACTGTGATGATTTAAATTATCTATTTTTTTTATTGTGAGAAATTATGAATATTTTATTCAATTTGAATTATGAATTCAAAGTTCAATTTATCGATTTTAATATTCGAGGCATTGATTTTTTAATTTCAAAATCTATTGATTTTAAATTTTAATTATTGATTTCAAATTCAAAATTTTTATTATTTAAAATATCAGTAAAAAAATTGAATCATCGGTAATTGTGTAGAATCGTGGCTCCACCTGTTTTTTAGAATTAAAAGCAAGCATTTATCGCGGACTGAAATTACATTTGCTTAATTAGATTTTTATTAAGCGCCAATAAGGTATACCAGGTAAGTGTATACCAAAGGTTTTAAAAATTCTCATATTTTGAGTTTTTCTTTGAAATTTTTCAGTTCCGTGCTGCACTGCACTAAATGACATAATTTTCTTATTATGCTATGTACTGACTTTTAAGTTAAACACCAAAACTTAAGATATATGCCTGTTTGCCATATTGTGTGTAGTTTCGTCCTAAGTACGTTAACGGACTCGTCAGTAAGGCTATGTTAACGTACTCTTGCCTTAGACTGCATCTCTTACTAGTACGCGTCAGCGTAAAACTGTATTGTGGGCTTCAGCCAGACCCTATACTAACCAAGGGAGGCGGATACCGTCTAAACTACTTGCAACAAAATGTTAGGTGAGCTGTTGTACATCGTAAAAGTATTGAAATAACACAAAATATGTCGATTTTCACTATTACAAGAGTTTAAAATTTTTTAACTCTTAGTTAGACCTTTCTATCACCACCGTCCTTCTTACGGTATTATATAAAATTACTTATATCTATTGAAAAAAATTTTTATTTTTGAAAATTTGCATGATTTTGTGTTATTTTTATCAATTTTGCACACTTTAGTTACAAGGTCCGGATAGATATCTTGTGTTAGAAACATAATTATCGATTAAGAATCACAGTTTGAAACACAGTTATCAATTCAGAATTCGGTCTATCGATTTCGAAATTTCCGATATTAATTGCTTAATTTGAAAATTAAAGTATCGATCTTAAAAATTTAAGACATCGATTGAAATATCGATTTATCGATTGAAAGTTTAATATATCGATCTAATAATTCGAGGTATTAATTTAAAATTTTTAAGTACTGATTTAAATCTTAAATTATCAATTTTTAAATTTAAGATGACGATTGAAATTTAAATACATCGATCTATAAAATCAATAATTTCAGATATCAATTTTTAATTCAAAATATTGATTTTGAAATTCGTTATATCGATTGAAGCTTTAACGCATTAATTTATAAATTAAAGATATCAGATTTAAATTTTTGACTTTAAAACATTGATTAAAAATCGAATATTCGATTTTATTATAACTATAAATTAATATTGATTACTTTCTGCCTTAAAAGTAATGAGTAATAAATGATAATAATAGTCATAATAATCAATAAATAAAGATAGGATTGAAAATATAATAATAAAATAAATGAAATAGAATAAAATAAACGTGATGGTTGTAAACGAGAAAACGGAATGAGTGGGTTACCTTGTCTCGCGTTTATCTCATATTCTTGTGGCGGCAGCTCGACCATTAGTCGTTGTCAGGATACGTCCGGTCTCGAACGAACCACTTGGAGCCTCTCGACCTCCATCCTCCTTTACATTATTTCCTTTTTTTATCTATTTTTTATTATACTTATTTTATTTTATTATTTTATTTACTATGTCGTATTTTTTTTTCTCAGATCATTTTTTTTTACCAAACAACACAAAGTACCAGCACAAAGGAAGACGTTATTGTAACGTGACCCGTGTGTAAAGAGAATTAAGATATTGGACCAGGCTTCGCTTGAATGGGATTATTAATACGCGCATGACGTCCGGCTCCTTCACCGTATACTCTAGCGCTTTCTCACCTTTCTTTAACATCGACCTCATGCAGAGATAAATTAAATTACTCGGTTAAAAAAAAAATTCATTTTTTTTCGTTCTTGCAGCGAAAAATGTCACTAAAAAATATTTAATATCATATAGATATATAAAATGGTAATCATAAGCATAATAGAGAAAATCATTTTTTTCTTTTTTTTTTAAGATAATTTTCTACAATAATATTCATAAAGTCATTTGATCTTTGACCTTAACTACGTGATTTCAAAATTATTATTTTACTTCTCTTACTTTCTCTTAACATAAGAAATCTAAAGCTGTTATTTCTGTGTATATATTTGAAGAAAAGGGGCAAAACAGGCCGCAAGTTTTGTATAAATAATTGTTCAAAAAGGCAACATGAACGTTATGGGGCGATTTGGGCCACCCAAAATTGCTTAGAAAATAAAATCTGACAATAGCCCGACATATTTTCATTTAAATAATTTAATTAAACTTGGTAATTTATAATTAATAAGTAATTTTTTATTAATAAAATTGTAGCTAAGGCTCAAAAATCGATTCAGGATCGATAAAATTTATTTATTATAACTCTGTTATTTAATATTAAATTTCATGGCAGGATTATTTTTATTAGGGGAGACAAAGAGTAAATTTAATCTTAAGAAATTTAGAATTTTGAGGTCGGGGCTTACTTTGCTCGGGGTCTTATACGCAAATTATAAATTACTAAAAGCTCATTTTTCTTAATTATAAATTCATTTTTAAAGATTTTTTTTTATTTTTGTAGTGCGCTTATACTTTATCTCATATTTTGATTTTTTTATTATTGGGTTACATCGTTATCAAATAATAAAATTTTTTACGATTGTTTCATTGATACTAAATAATTATTTGAGGACTAATAAAAAGTAGAATAAGTTAAAAAAAAATCATAATATTAAAATTTTTTTTGAAGGATCCCGTTTTGCCCTGCTCTTTTCCAATATATATGTAAGTGTATAAATAAATAAATATATATATATATATATATATATAAGTAGCACTTAAAGTTAAATAAAAATATCATCATAAAATCAAGTTTTACCACTCGGTACTTCATCGTTATATTTATACGGATAATTAAGATATCGAGACTGTGAAAATTAATGCATTAATATCACGAGTGTCCTTATAATCACGCGTACTGTCATTCGATAAAATACTAACACATAACCATGACATTTGCGTGTATACATACATTTTTTTTTTTTTAATCGATATTGAAAATTATAAAGTTCATCCGCTGCCAATAGCGCAATAAAAAATTATAAGTAAAAAAATGGAAACATGTTTCGAACACCTACACATTAATAATTATAAATTTTTATTACTTATTCATTAATTAAAAAGATTTCATTGATTAAACGTCAGAGGAGTTTCAGAGATTAAAATTTTTTAATTTCATTTGTGATATCTCGGAGACTAAGAAAGATAATTAGAGGTTTTGGGTGGTCGGTGAAATAATTTTATTATCTTAAACTTTGGTTTCTGTATAAAATACCGTATTTAGTCATTTAAGTACATCATTTAAGTGGTACAGTAACTTTACAGCAAATTAAGTACATCATTTAAGTGGTACAGTATCAGCAAATTAAGAAACCAATTAAATAGGGGAGGGGGGGGGGGCAGAGTAGGCCCCTTAAAATTTTCAAAACTTCTAAAAATATGGGGGCACAGTGGGCCCCTCAAAATTTTCTATACGTCAATAAATTCGGACGGATAATAAGTTTATCGAAATATCTTATATAATGTGGGATAAAATAGACCACCAAAACTGTTCATTAAATATATATTAATAAAATACAATTGTTTTATAGTTCTTTGCAAATATCACATGTGTAGTTTCCCACAACTTAGTTGTGAACACCGCCACGTGAATCATGGGCCTAATTTTTACATTGGCCACATTGAATCCATGGCTCTAAAGATTCCGAGTATAATTTGCCACAAAAAATACAAGCAGTATCATCCACCGATTGTTTTGATTTACTTTTTCCATTTTCCTTTCCTTTGATTGTTGTCTTCTCTGTCGTTTTAATATCAAATCCGAAATTTTTTAGAGGGCCCACTCTGTCCCTAATTTTCGATTTTTCAATTTTGAAAGACGCAGCATAATGAAGTGAAAATAAGTATCAAGGGTCTAAAAAGAAGTAAACGCGTTAAAAAAATTAATGATATTATAATTATTTTCCTTAAAGGGCCCACTCTGCCCCCTCCACTATGTAATTGTTTAAGTGATTGCAACTTTTGAATTATTAATTTTACGAAATTTTTTAATGACACTAAAGTTGTAGAGAATTGTAGTATCTTTTCAACAACCACTTTAAGTGTTCAATTATCTCATATTTCTAATCAAACTTAAATGTTAATAGTATATTACACTACAACGGCAGAAAGTTTGAAATTGCTGCACTGCGCGTCATGATGCCCGAGGCGAAGCCGATATAACCATTAAAAGTTTCAAAAGTATGAATATGAAGAAAAAAAAATTTCAATTGTTTCAAGGCGACCACTAGTATGATAGCCCGAAAAAATATGATTTTGGAAAATTTTTTTAAAGAAAACTACGAAATGGAATGTTTCAATATTTTAAGGGTATATTTGGGGATATATAGTGAATACAAGATAAAATTTTTGGACCAAAAAATTCAAAATTCAGCGAGTTATTCACAATGTCCCAACGCTCAAAAAAATCTCCTCACTGCTACAGTAATGATAACCTTCACAGTGCCTAAATTCAAAAAAACCAAAAAGTTTATTTAACTAGAAGGTATTTCCCGTACCATACTCTCGGACTATGAAAAAAGTTGAAATTAAAAAAAATGGCGAAGTTTTAAAAAAAAATTTCAAAATTTGCGCGAAAATTTGGTGAATTTTGGCCTGCTAAAAAATTACATTTTTTATTTCGATCAGAAAACTGGAAGTTCATGGTACGTAGAAACATATATAAAAGAAACTGCAATTAGAATCAAATCGATCGGATGATTTGTCTTCAAGTTATAACTGCAGCAAATTTTAAAAATGTAGCTTCGAGAATCGATGAGCGGCTGCTATTCAGGTGGCTGTAACTCAAAATAACTACTTGAGGTATGCACTTGAAATTTTAGGATGTTATTTTTGAATCTATAGACTATTGAAATATGCAACAAAAAAAATCAGTCTATCGGTTGACCCTGCGGGACAGCCCCAAAACTTCCCGCTGTTTTCGAGCTCCCTGAGCTCGAAAATATTGTTATGAATACATTTTCGAGCTCGATAATACTTTTGTATGCCATTGTTTTCGATAAAAACCGTTTTTAGCATTTCTTTCACCCGCGATATCTCTCGAACAAATTAACTGATTGAGATGGCTTAGGCGGCAATCGACGTGTTTTATTAAGTTTCAGAGCTGATTAGATTTTGGAGTCGATCGTTTGAGTCGTTTCTGAGAAATCAATAAAAAACTAAAAAAAAAAAAATTTTTTTTTTCGTAATTCGCAAATATTTTCGAGTCTACTTGATCAAATGATCTGAAACTTTTAGAAAAGTTGATGGCCAACAAGCTCTTCCGATTGCCGCAAGAACCATTTAAATCAGTTCATTAGTTTAAAAGTTATAGACCGATCACACACATACACACACACATACAGGCACTCGGACATCATTCTGAAAATAGTCAGAATAGCTTCCTACGACCTCAAAACGTCGACATCTGATGAAAACTCGATTATCGAAAATCGGGGTGAAAACAATAACTTCCCAAATTTTTCGATAATCATCGATTTTCTTAGCGGGAAGTTAAAAATCGATTTTTTCAAAATTTCATACTACTGATCCTTCTTTAAACAACAATAGCATCCAAGCAATTGGTTTAATGGTAATTTTTAAAAAGGCTAAAATGTCAAGAAATCAGATTACCTTTCAAATGACTGTAAATAACGTATAGTTATTTTACATATTTACTTCGATATCACTAATTAAAATATAGACACTAAATTTTAATTGACTATTCAAATTTCGATTAGTAATTTTTGAATTATAGCACAAAAATTTTCCCATAATTAAAAATAAAAAAAAGTGAAATTAAACATTAAATTCCCATGAATGCACATGTACATGTATTACGTCTGGGGTCAAAGTATCGCCATCACAGCCTCTTAATATCTCAAACGAACGTGAAAGGAAATTAGAGCAGAAGCATCATCCACACATTAGCTTCTCTTCTCTTCTCTTCAGTTGCTCTCCCTTGACTGATGATATTCTGAATGTAATCAAATAATTTTTCACACCAATACCTTATGGCTTAACTAAAAATAAACTACACCCAACACAAACACAGGAGCAACGAAGACGTAATGAGGAAGCTAATGTACACAAAGAAAGCTCGTATCAGGGAAGAAAAAAAAATGTTAGATAGCATTATATAGAGGATAGAAGAAGATAGGATGCAGGAGCTGATCATTGCCGGAACAAAGGTGCCGCTTGCACGGCAGAACACGCGAGAGCAACATTATAAACAACCGGCGTTTTTCTTCTTCTTCTTCGTTCTTTCTTCAGGTTTAGTTCTTTCCTCCAACTCTCCTTCTCTAGGGTCTCTCCATCGCGGCAAATGTGCTGGCTCTTACGATTTGTCACGTTACAATTAATTGCAGCAACTCAGTGGATTAACGATCTTGAGTGGACTTCTAAGTTGACTTTGAGTGTCACCAATGTGTTTACTTTTCACTACTTACTACTTACTACTCACTCCTCCCTTTTAGATACTCTCTATTAAATTTATTTCCTCCTACTCAAACTAATTCACCCAATCAACATTTTATACGCCGCATACTTTAAATATATATGTATAATATATTATATATATTTAACTATTAATGTATTTACTTACTTACATCGCTAATGAACTCGACTATTACTTGATATGGAAAAGTTGAAGCTTTTTTTCAACTTTTAGTTACTAAATTGAGCCACTTTAGCAAACTATTTAAATTACTTAGTAATAAAAAATTACTGATTTATTTATTTAAAATCAAAATATATTATTGTCAGCCAAATGCTATAAGGCTAAGATCATAAATAACACGTAGGAATTCTCATTAGCATCGTAACACCGGCATAGCATTATTACAAATTAATGATAGAAACGCCCTTGAATATGGAAAATAATTTTTTTTTTAATCAAATACCGCTGCATTATTTATTTAGTGCAGAGTTACATTCGATTCTATTTCTATTATTTAATTGTGAAGTATTATTTATAAAAATTTTAAATAACCTGGGAAAGTATGCAAAAAGATAGCCATTGGTTTGAGATATTTCTAAATGATTTTTCATTTTTTACATCTCAAGCTCGAAAACACTGAGTGTGCTAGAAACGTAGAGAATGGTTAACATATATTATGTGGTAAAAAATTTTTTTGAAGTATCGATTATGAGAATGGCAACCATGCAAATTATAGCAACCATTTCTATCTATAATGGTTCCATTCCTATAAGATATCGGAATAGTTTCTGTTTCATTATGGTAATGGTTCCCATACTATTATCGTAATCGTTACCATGGTAATGCATACTCTAATAGCCACTTTAGCTTAAAATTTACAGTAATTTGACAATTGAAATTATCGAAATTTGCTGCCCAAATTTGCCGACAATTTAACAGCAAAAAGTGGAAAGCAAAATTTGAGGTTAATTTTTTCTCAATTTAGAGGTAACTTTTCAACTTTTTAACTTATTTAACTTTTCCGTTTTTGATGACAATTTGTATACAACCTTAGAAGTGAATTTGCATTCTCATTCGGGTAGTAAATTTACATCGAATTGTATAACAAGTTGTATAAAAATTATCGTCAAAAACGGAAAAGCCTGGATTGACGGACATATAACGAAAAATTCAAAGAAGTTTTTGTAAAGTAAACTTTCGCCAAGCAAACTGTGCTATTAGGGTATATTATGGTAAAAATTACGATACATTATCCCTTGTAGGAAAAAACATATTGACAACGGGGCCGGTCTTGGCACAATACTGGGCTACCCAGGCTCGGCCTCCAAAGGTTGGTCCAACATCCGACCAACGCTTAAGTGGCAAGCCTTGGTTTGCCAATCTTGGGACAAGGTTTAGCCAATACTCAAGTGACAAGCCTTGGCTTGCCAGTCTTAGGCCAAGATTTAACAGACATTTAATTGTCAAGCCTTGGTTTGCTAGTGTTGGAACAAGGTTCAGCCAATATTCAACTGACAAGCCTTGGCTTACCAGTCTAAATAACAAATGATACCTAAAAATCTCTGGCTTTTATGTATAGCGTAACAGTCTAGTGGATAAGACACTTGCCTAGAAGCCATGATCTACCCGATTTCTCTATTGTACAAATTTATTTCAATATGTTACCATCACGCACATGTCTACTAATATTTTTTTTTATCAATTTTTAATAAGCGTAGGTGATTATTTAGCTACAGTCTTGGCACAATACTGGCTCTTGATATTGGGCCAATACTTAGATGCAGTCTTGGCACAATACTCTCACTCAAGCTTGGCTCGGTGTTACAATTTCGATGCTCAGACAGACCAAGCTTGGATTTCACGCTTTCCCCAGAGTTAATAAATCTTTCGCCAAGCCTCGGCCAAGCTTGGGGCTATTGTTTTTTCCGATAAGGGATGGTCAACATTATTTAATCAAAAAAAAAATAAAAAATAAAAAATAGAAAAAAGCAGACGAATTAGTAAAAAAAAATCATTTAAAAATCCTCAACTGTCGTGAATATTTGAAAAGTCAAAAATAATTTTTGTACAACAATATTTTAATACGAACAACTAAAGTATTTATTCAAGTTTCTAAGCCTGCCCTTAAAATCACTATGCGACCAATAGTTGCTGAGATATCGCTAATCAAAAACAAAAGGATCCTTTTTTATTTAAAGGCTGATATCTCAGCAGCAAATTGTCGTACTAAGAAAAAAAAAAAGCAAATTGTAGCTGAATAAATCTCCTTAGCCAATCATTAGTTGGTTTTTTTGAAGAAAAAATTTCCCGGCCCCGTAGACCAAAAAACAAAACCGACGAATTTAGAAAATTTTTGTCTCGAGCTATTTTTTATGACTATACGTAATAACCGTGGCTCAAAAAATTATTTTGCCAAAAGGTCTTCAAACTAGAGATTTCAAACTTCAAATTGGTTTTTTTCTATTTTCGATACGACCATTTTTCACGAAAATGCAGCCGTCCAGAAATGTCTAAAATTTTTTTGTTCCTTTAATTTTTTGGATAAGTGTATATTATGTATATATTAAGAAGAGCCTGAACTTTTTTCACTTGCGCAGTAAATGGAAACTTTGGCCACCTTTTTTTCTTAAGCAAGCAAGCATTTTTGAAAAATGAAAACGTAAGTTGCTAGATTATAGATTGATATTTGAAAAAATCCGCGTGATTATTCGTCCTGCACCACCTACATTACGCCAACATGATGAAATATAAAAGAAAATAGTGGTATTTCGTTTTTGCGTTGGATTTGAAACCAATAAATTTTTTAATCAACTATATTTTTAAAAGAATAATTTTCTATACAGTAAATTATAGCTTAACCATTAGCACTGAAGTCTGAATGGTCAACCCATTTTATAGGCAAATTAGATTACGAGAAAAGTGGAATACAACAACAAAAAAGTTACTAGAACTTTTTAGGCAAATGCACCCTGATAGCCATTTTTATTGTAAGTTGGCGGAAATTGATAACCAAAATAAGATGATTAGTTGACTGCAAAACTTGAAGGTGCAAATAGTTGACGGTAACTTGTAGCCAATTTTGAAGTACAATTTTGCTCGTTCAAGTTTTTTTCCGCAACTTGAAAGCAACTTTCTAAATTGACTTGCATTTTTTATATGGCTGTAGATTTGCGTCAACTTATAGTTCATGTTGTACTTATAGGGTGTGTTTGGCTGAACTAAGTCCTGAGTAAACTTAGTAACATTTAGTAAATATGCTTTTACTATAATAAATCTAACTAAGTTTACTTAGGACTTTGTTCGGCCAAACACACCCATATTATACTCAAAACTTGAAACAACAGAACTTGACGTAAACTTAACGTTAAGCTGACCGGAAACACTGAACAGCAAGTTTTTTGAGAGAAATTGCGGCTATCAAGACATATACCCCTCCCTTTTTACTACATGCAGTCGGAGGTAAAAAATTGATTTAATTAAAAAAAAACCTTGAACGCCAATCAATTGGACGGATTTTTGTGACCCTGATAACTCTTGAAAGAAACTGTTCACTGAATTAATTTTTTTTAAAATGGTTGTTTAATGATTACAACACGGAGAGAAAATTATGGGAAGTGTTCCTATGAATTATGGGAATAGTTCCCATAATGGTATAGGAACTGTAGCCATACTATATTATAGGGATGGTTCCTATATATTATGGGAACCATCCCTATAATAGTATGGGTACAATATTCCCATTCCATTATGGCAACCATTCCCATAATGATATAGGAATAGTTCCTATACCAATATGGGAACCATTCCCATAATGGTATGGGAACTATTCCCATATCATTATGGGAACTATTCCCATAATGGTATGGGAAGTATTCCTATAATATTATGAGAACTATTCCCATAATGTTATGGGAACCATTCCTGTAATATCATAAATTTTTTTTTTGCAAAATAGTGTAGAAATTTTTTCAAAATTTGAGATTTTATCAAAATTTAAATTTTTATTTCCAAAATTCGAATTTTCTCGAATGTTCTGCGCTGGCAAAAAATTTCTGTTAAAAATTTTGATGTTTTTTGCCAAATACGAATTTTTTTTCAATGTTTGAATTTTTGTTTTTATGTTTAATAATATTTCTGTGTATTGTAGAAGTGATTTCCACACTTTTTATAAAATTAATATTTTCATGATAGTATGGGAACGATTCCCATAATATTATGGGAATGATTCCCATAATGATATAGGAACTGTTCCAATTGCATTATGGGAACCATTCGTATAATATTATGGGAATCGTTCCCATACTATTATGGGAACCATTCCTATAATGTTATAGGAATGGTTCCTATAATTTATGGGAATGGATCCTATAATTTATAGGAATAGTTCCTATAAATTATAGGAATGATTCCCATAATATTATAGGAAGTCTTCCTATAAATTATAGGAACCATTCCTATAATTGTAGGGACCATTCCTATAATGGTATGGGTAGCATTTCCATAATTATGGGAGCAGTTCCTAGAATTATGGGAAACATTCCTGTAATTATAGGAACTGCTCCCATAATTTATGGTCGTAATTCCTATACTGGTATAGGAAAAAATTTCATAAAATTATGGCAACCATCCCCATAATTTTCTCTCCGTGAAGAACTTTATTGAAAATTACTATCCAAATCCTTTTAGTTTCATTGTAATTAACAATAACTCAAAATTCAATCATTTATAAAAAACTGAGATGACATAAGTCACTCATCAATTCTAAAAAATGTTTTATAAAATAAAAATTACCTCAAGACTGCATAATGATCAAAAATATATAACTTTTGACAAACAGAATCATTAATTCAGAATATACTTAATTGTTACTGATGTCAATTTTTACTTTATTTACTTTAGGTCACGTATTTTTAAATAAATATTGTGGTTAAAAATTCCTTGAACTATAATGATCATTTATTCTAACCCGTTAATATTTTCAAATAAAATGAATTACTCATCAATTCTTAAATATTTTTGTGGACCAAAAATACTTAAAGTTTGTATAATGATCAAAAATACATAATAATCAATAAATAAAATCGATAATTCAAAATGTATTTAATAATCACCAATAATATTTTCAAGTTTACTTCGACAGTGTATTTCAAAAATATATATATATATAACTCAGATTATTGCAAAGTATGTTAAACATAATGAAGCCTCTTGAATGAGTCGTGTCGTCAAGACATATGCTCTGTACTTGATTCAACTTATATATATGTATATATGAGGTCGGTTCTCAATGGGAGATCGTTAGATAGCAACGGGTAACTACTCTCTTGCGGGTTCCACCAGCTCGGCCTATAAATCTTGTCCAGGGCGCACAATTATGCGACGGCCTCAGGATTATTGTTACGCCTCGAGCAATGAGGATTATTATTGACTTTTGTGAATATTTACCAGCACAAAAAATACTTGTATCCTCAATTATGACCCCACTATAAATAATAAATTGTTGATGTAATAAAGTTAACTTTTAAAACAGAGAGTAAAGGTTTTACTTTATTTTATTATTATGTTGCAATGAGTTACGAAATTTTTATGAACTACAAAAGTTAATTGATTCATAATTGTTAATTGTAAATAATAGTTGAATATACATTGAAGTAAACAATGTACTTGATATTATTATTGTGGTATGCATCTCTTAGTACACAGGATGCACAATTTATAATGCAATTAGAGCCTTGGGATAGGTAGCATTCGGATTTATGGCAGTGGAATCTCCGGAGCGCGGATGAGAGAGGACTCTTTTAAAATAAGATAAAATAATAATCATAATAATAATAATAAGAGGAAGAGAGATAGAAAGAGTGTTTGTATGTGCACAATAAAAGAGTGAAAGAGTTGAACTGAGCAGACTGGAGATGATGCTGCTGGTGAAACGAATGGAATGAGAAAAGTAGCCAGGGCTGTGCCGTTTCAATGAATTATGCTGCCTCCCTCGGTAGCCGCCGATCCATTATTTATTGCTCGCTTTTCATTATTCGCGAGGTCGTAGATCAAACTAGCTACGGGTTTATTTTTTTCTCAACGGGATAGATCAATCATTTCAATGCACTTCAATTATTTTACTCATTTTCGCTTTTAGTTATTGGTTAATTAATTATTGGCACTTACCATTTTGGTGCTTTCGAGAGAATCGTAAATGCTCGATTATTGAAGTTAGGGGCCGACGGCTGCCACCGCTCCCGGGTAAGTCACGATCTTCCGCCAGATTGTTGTAATTCTGTAAGGATTCAAAATAATTTTTATAAAGATATTTTGATTCTATTTGATCACACGGAAAAAAAAGATTGTCGCTGCAACAGGACTTGGCCCTGTAGCAGCAACAAGGAAGTCCTTTAATATTTACAAGATCAGTCCTGTTGCAGCCACATGCTTATTCTTTTTGTCGTCACAGAAATAATCCTGTCGCAACTACAGGACTAGTCCTGTTTCAGTCAGAGAAATAATCTTGAAATCTTGACAGTATAATGAAGTGAATTAGTGGAGTTGAAAATCAACACCGATAAGAATATTTTTTTTTACAATGTATATATACGAACACACACATATGTGCGTGTGTGTATGCTCACGCGTGTATGTGTGCACGTGTATATGTGTGAGTGTGTAGAAAAAAAATATATGTCTTCGTCGTTAATTCTCAACTCCACTAATAGACATTATTATCCTTATTACGAATCCAACTCTCTTAAAATGAACCAGTGAAATTTCACTGGTTCTCCAGTGAAATCCACTGATTCAACCAGTAGATTTCACTGGTTAAATCAGTAAATCGAGCCATCACTGGTTCAACCAGTGAAATTCACTGATTCAATCAGTGGACTAAGATGATCGCTTGGCTCACAGGTTAAACCAGTGAATTCCACTGAATTTTATTCATTATAAACGTTTATTTATAAAGAAAGTGAACTAAAAGAGTCTTAATAACAATTACATGTGATTATAAATTATGTAGTTAACATTTAATTTTAAAATTTTATTCTTGATTGAGGTTAGCTCCTAGCTATTGAAGTAACTTGAAAGTTATTTATTTTTATACTCTGTAAAAATTGTGTCATATAATTATTATCGCTATCTAAAACTTAGTTGATGTATTCCGTAAAGATAATAAATAAATATTACTAACTTATTGACACAATAAAACCCTTAAATACATTCATGTACAGAATGCTGCTGTACCCGCGCGCTTACATATTTTTAGTTCACTGGTTGAAACCTATGAAATTCACTGGTTCAACCAGTGACTAAAAGTTTACTGGTTGAATCAGTGGAATTTCACTGGTTCATTTTAAGAGAGAAGACTATTCCTGTGAATGCAACAGGAATGAACCTGTGGTGACAACATGAATAGACCTATGACTGCAACAAGAAAAACCTGTGTTGCAACAGGATTATTTCTGTAGCTGCAACAGGAATAACCTGTGGCTGCAACAGGACTGATCTTGTAGCTGTAACAGGGAGGTTTCCTGTTGCAGCTACAAACTCATGCTACAGGAACATTCCTGTTGTAGCAACAATTATTTTTTTTCCGTATAGAAAATAGATTAGGCTTACAATAAAAATTTCGAATTTTTATTTTATTTATTATTAAAAACTAAAACACAGTAAATTATGTTTTTCATAATATTTTGCTAGTGCCATATTTACGGGGTTTAATATTTGCCAAAAATTTATGAAAATTCAATTTTTTTTTTTTTTGGTTCTTTTACTGCAAGTGAACAGCAATCTAAGGAATTGCGGCCTCTAATTCAAAATATTCTATGCTTATCCTAGTCAATAGATACTTAATTACAAATAATTTTTTACATTCTTTCTCTTCTAAACCAGATCTTTCAAATTGATCTCTAATATACCCATGATTACCCAAAGAAAAAAATTCTTTTTTAACTAATTATTGATCAAAAAAACATTGCAACGTTAAATTGCGGTGACCCTGAATAAAATTTAAAACTCGTGCTTTAAAATAACTAATTTTACACAGCTACTTTTGACGCCTACTAAAATATCGATAGATGATAAATAAAAAAAAAAACTTTCAACCCATAAAATATCTAGGAAAGGTCAATAGAAACACTCTTGACGCTTATAATAAACAACGCTCTAGTCACATGTCCATCGAGAAAAAAAATTTCTGTTTGCCATGCAACTAGACATCCTCTTAAAGGTTTTCAATGTAAAGACGACAAACTGCAGACATATTTTTTTTTAATCTTTTAAACGAAGAATCTCAAGTAGCAACCACTTGGTGGAATTGGTAGCGACGTAATTTCCGCTTCCCAATACAAGTAAAACAGCTTGTACTTGTACTTACATCGAGGATCTCTTAGTAAAGACTCAACTTGTAAGTTAAACTCCAGCATCATTATAATTATAATTATCATTGTTATTATATCACAATAAATAATAAGTATATAGCAGATAAATACAGAAGTAAAAATATCTCAAACATATGTTTGTCATGGCATAAACATTTAAGTACATGCATTAAAATGAGAAATTAAATGATAATAATTATTATTTAAATCTGTGAAAAAATAAATTGTGGAGAAACAGACAAAATTGTGGGGATCTTTTACAACAAATGATCTTTATAACAGAATTAGGATTTGATTATGGAGATGTATACAACGGCGATGGTGTTCTTACACCAGCACAATAACCAGCTGGTAAACGAGACGAGTCTTTTATTCTTCCTTGTCGGCTTCTTGTGCTAATGTACCACTAATATATCCCTCTTGTGCTCTTTTATAATATACACAAGATGACTAACCATCAGCACAACCAGCAGCATCTTCACCACAACACTATTTTATCCTTTTAACACTCGCACTCATAAGCGCTCTATAATAAATATTCATTAGTGTCTTTATCACCGAATTTCATTCTCATATTTTTAACCTTTACATTATATTAATTTATAAGGACACTTAATAAAAAAAAAAAAGTTATAACCTAGAGAAATAAATATAGTTTTTAAATAAAAGTCCTAGGATCGTGTTGATACAATATACGTGTTTTGTAATAATATTCTAATTTATTCCTTTTTAAATATCTTATAAATTAAGTATACTTAACTTTTCGTTACTTTTTATAATTATGTGTTATCAATATCTGTCACATAAAATATCATTAAATTACCGTATGATCAACTTAACAAGACTTTCACTTGCCATACTTTTGGAAACAAATTTAGGGAAACCCGGAGCAAAATGAGACACCATTTTTAAGACAAAAAAAAAGACAATTTTAATTTTTTAAAAATGAGACAAATTGATCAGCTGAAACGATGCGGCAAATTTAAAATTTTAAACGGAAAAAGCTACTTTTATTTTTTTTTCATGTGCTTGTTACCTGAATTAATTTATTGAAAATAGGAAAAGCGGACTCTGAAGCAAAATGAGCCATGATTATAAAAAGAAATTTTGACACTAATTTCAAATTAGGTGTATACGGAGAAAAAAATATTGTAATTGGCACGATCTACTGGATAGTGATTTGCGTATCGTGTAGGGAGCGATCTGTAGAGCTACCGTCACGATCTATTCTAGTCCCATTTACGATCCGTATTCCTGTCAGCACTATACGTAACAATACGCGCACTAACCTCCCAATAGCTAAACGAGTATCGCGACAGTCAATATACTGTATCGCATTGCCCTGATTAAAATAAACGATTCAAAACGATTCAATTTTACGACTATATAGATATGCATTCATCATTGAGTGAATTGTTTTGTTTAATAAGGGTGGTCACAATATATTTTTTTTCCGTGTACTATCAAAAAACAATAAACAATTATTAAAAAAGAAAATCGGAAATTTTAGCGTTTTTTTGTGTTCTATTAACAACACTAACTAAGAGAAATTTTGAAAATCAGATTTTTTGAATAATTTACATTATAAATATTTTAGTTAAAAATAGTTGTGAAACGAAGAAAAAAATTAATCTTAAAGTTTTAAAAAAACATTATTAATCCATATAAATAGATAAAAAGGATGATTTTTTAAAAATAATTTAAAAATCAATTTTGATATAGAAGAGGGGGGGGGGGAACAAAACGGGATACTTAAGGAATACTGAGTTTTGGAAGACTCAAACACGCTAAATCTTATTTTTAATGATATTCAAAGTAAATAGAGAAAATTTTCAGTTGCCGTTAAAAAAAAAATTCATTTTTGCGAGCGAAATGAGGCAGCCCCTAAAAAAGGTGCAGAAAAAAATTTTTGTATATTAAATAATATTTTTTTATAAGTAACTTACACAAAAAAAAAATTACATTTTACATTATTATTGGATACAAAGGAAAAAAAAAAGAAGTTTTAATAGTTTTTATATCATAAAAAAAGTCATCAACATTTTTCGACTGACACCTTTTTTTTTGTTAGATTTTTGGAAAAATCTAACAAAAAAAATTTTAAAGAATACTCAATACTATTAATAAAAATTTTTAAAAAATTTTTCATAAAATTTTGGGGGTACCACGTTTTGCCCCCCTCCCCTCCCGACTTCTATATATTTTTTAAAACTCAGTTGTAGCTCTGGTTAAAAAAAACTTTATTTTTAATTTTACAAGTTAATTCGTGAGCATTGTATTTAATAAATTAAAAAATAATCTAAAAAAAACAAAATTTAATTAAATGTACAAATCAATGTAATCATTAAAAATATTTTAATCACAAGGTATGGTTTAATAGAAGCTAAGAGGTCATTAATTGAATTATTCATGACAAATAATTTCAAAATATTTCATTCGAGCTATTACAACGTACTGCACAACAGCTATATTTATCTTAATATATATCAATCTAAATTAAAATCTTAAATATGTAATAAATACGTAATATTATTGGTATAATCAGTAGGAGTAAGACAGAGTTAAATAAACTGACACTCGTTGACAAACGTCAAAATGTCAAATGATCACGCCTGGTTGACCAAACCAAATGTCTATAACTCTTTCACCTGATTTATGAATTTATGTATACAAGTTACGACAAAGTTCACATTCTATACATATTTATCAACAAGACATATGGAAATTATGTAATCCAATTAAAACTTATTTTGTGAATTTATAACTTCGGATAACAATGTCTCCAAAATATATAAGATAAATACAAAATATAAATCATTATGGTCTTGTAGAGGAAAATTCTTATAAAATCAATTGTTCAAAAGTTACTTCCGGTCAAACAATTGGTTAAATTTTTAAAATCAAAAAC
Organism: Microplitis deprimator; assembly: GCA_964016945.1. Taxonomy (NCBI): domain Eukaryota; kingdom Metazoa; phylum Arthropoda; class Insecta; order Hymenoptera; family Braconidae; genus Microplitis; species Microplitis deprimator. Next base: position 5,335,897 of record OZ024712.1, on the reverse strand, counting down.
GTGTACTTATATAAATCTTTAACAAGATATTGTTAGAAAAAAAAAATTTTTTTTGTTCCTTTGATTTTTATTTGAAATAAATAAATGAATAAATAATGAATGCAGAGTAAAAATAAATCGTAAGGATAAATTTAAGTTTTTACTAAAAAATAGTGAGTGCATCAGAAACGTGTGGCGTAAATCAAGCAGCCTCGACGACTGATTTCCAGTGTGGTAGCCAACCCACGCCTGCATTATATCAGCCAGTCGGCATATTTATTGCCCTGAGGCGCTTAGATTGGAACAAATGCCTCATTCCTTGATGTCTCACACCACATGAGATCTTCAGTACGCTCACTACCTCCTTTACTTCTTATTACTCTCCTCACTATCTACTTCTTATTTTCTTATTACTCTTCTCTTCTCTCCTCTTGTCTTTACTTTACTCCACACTCTACTTCATTCTACTCATGTTGCTCCGATTCTCTGCACTTGTACGTCACTTACGCATGTATTAACAATCTCACATATCAATTTAGTTTTTACTCAACGAAAACAATATTCTATGAAACAAATTATTTATTTATTCAACCAATTAATAATTTAATTATCTAACTAATTAATTTTAATCACTTTGAATATACATAGCGGCACAAATATAATCTCATTCAAGATTACTCATATACTAGCAGTTCTCTCGTACGGTAGCTGGTCATCGATTTTATTTATAGAAAAATATATTGCACACCTCAAATGCAAAAACGTCTAGATAGTGTCTTTTACTATCGAAAAACTCGCTATTCATGACGTTTCTGTAATTGATTATTTTTTTTTTATTAAAGACTTTAAAGAAATAAAAATTCTAGATAAGCTACTACAGATATAACTAATAAAAGTGTATTGAGACAATTAATGATACAACCGGGTTTCAAATATTTTTGTCCAAACTTTGTCTCAAGAAAAACTCTAAATGCAAAAAATTAAGTTCGAGACATGATGCCATACTGTATAATCCCATATATAATAATCCATTTCAATTATTGAGCAAATCTACTCTCAAGATTGATAGGTGCTAGTGTCTTTTTCTACGTATGTGTTTTGCTGCACATACTTGTGACGAGATTTAAATTGCAAGCTTAGTGCAAGCCTCACACAAGAAATTCGTGCCAGATTAGCACTCAATTATGTAGGAAGACTATAGTCGAAAAAAGTTTGGAAAATCCAAAAGTGCACCCTTCATAACGGTTATTCAAAAATACAAATTAATTTATTATTTAAATATCCTTCTGAAGGAATTAAAATTAAATAAATAAATAAAAAAAATAATAAATACTATTGGTTTTATGATTATTTTTTTTATTATTACTTTTAGTTACTTGAATTTTAGAGTGCAATCTTTCGCGGTATTGGCGTCCGATGAGAAACATACAGTGCATGCGTGTACATATTTATCAGCCTGGCTAACAGCGCTCCTACGCGGCCAAAGACTGAACATCATATAACCATAGAAGTATATACGTATATTGACCAGTATTTTTCGATATTTTTCATTAATTATAATTAAACGACACCAAATTAAAACGTCATTTCAAATAGCAAATAATCCGGTGTAATTTTGAAGCTAATAAAAAAGGAATGGTCCTGATACGTTAAGCTTTTCGGGCGTAATCATGGCACATCCACACGTACAGATATCCGGACGTCCACGAAAAATTTTTTTAAATCAAATTTTTTTTTAATATTAAACAAAATATATGTGTTTTGAACACATCGAATATGATAATAAGATTTCTCTTGATAATACTGTACTTGTATTATCTTACAAATACAAAATAAATGCAACAGAGGCAATTGAAGTCTGTAAAATTGCTTGACATTGACATGTTGAGAGTAATGCAATACCTCAAACGCTTCGCGTTATAAGGCGTGCAACACATGGCTTGCTCAAGATCTGCTTATTAATATTATTATTATTATTATTATTATTATTATTATTATTATTTATTTATTAAGGTCATGGAGTCGAGACTCCTTGCGGCCCTCAAATGTAATACAAAATTTTTATAAGTATATAGAATAATATTCAACAAAATATAAATAACAATTATTAAATGACATTAACTATAACATTCCATCATAAATTCACTCCAAAGACCATTAAAAAACACTCTTCACTCAACATGAACTCATAACAGGCTTGACGGAAAGTTTAAAAATTAGGCTGTGACGTACAGTGTTCAGGTAACCAATTCCATGTTCTGACTGCAATAACTATGAAAGATTTTCATATTTCGTGCTATGAAAACTCGGTAATTCAAGATAGTCCTGACGCACATCACCCCTTCGGAGACGAGGCTCGAGAACACGTAAGACACTGTCAATAAAGGGCTTTTGATTTAAATACAAGGCTTTATAGATGAAGCACGACAAAAAGAAATCTCTCCGAGTCTTAAGTGTTAAGCAGCGCAGATCTGTATAATACGGTGTTACATTGTCATACTTTGATATTTTGAAAATGTAGCGAACACAAGCATTTAACTTCCTCTGTAACCTAATTTGCTGTTGACACGTTATATCCGTGTAAACTGCTGCACAATAATCAAATGTAGGAAAGATCAAAGTTGTTACAAGTCTCTTTCTAACTGGCAAGCTAAACGCATCATCATGCATTTTCAATTGAGCAAGAATCCTCATACTACTTTTGTAAGTCTCAGTTACCTGCAAAGACCAAGTCAAAGTATCCTCAAGCATCACCCCTAAATATGCTTAAGGCTCAAAATTGACCTTGAGTCTTGAGTAGATCTTGAATAAGCCATGCGTAAGAACCTACTTCAAGTTACCTGTGCAAGAAGTGCGTCAGACTTTTCATTGTATGTGTTCAAGATATCTTTGATATTCTTGTGTACTATACTTTGAACAAGACATATACAAATCTTGAAATAGGTTTCTTGATACACGATCTTGCAAAAGACACATACGTAGAAAAAGACAATAGCAGCTAGGGGTCTTGCTTAAGACACTTACTCCAAAATCTTGTTCAAACACGTGTTACTAGGGATCTAGCCATTTACGTTTTTATTTTTTGAAAATTTTTATTTGTTGAAGAGATAAAAAGTGGACAAAGTTTTCTTTACTATATAAGTGCAACAAGAGTAGCACTGTTTATCCACATGAGTGACAAAAAATACAATGACAACTCTCTTTATAAACAAAGTAAGCCCAAGAACGAAACTACATCAGTCTTCTTATCGGTCTTGGTCTTGCCTATACTTACTCGGTCTTGATAATATTCTTTCATAATCATTTTTGGTCTTGGTCTTACTCTTCTGCAAGGTCAAGACCAAAACCTATTCTACTCATAGCTAAATATGATTGATTTGCCGCACAACCCTTTATTTTACTACTAATTCATTTGTTCTTCTTCTTAGCGAGTTACCAAAAATTAAAAAAATATTTTCGTTCGGTTTTTAAACTGTTTGATGCTTCAAGCAGCCTAAAACTTCTGAGTAAAAAATACTTTTAATAGTTTTTAAAGAACCTTGGGCAAAATGAGATACCATTTTTGAGACGAAAAAAAATCATATTTTATTTGAGAACGCATGATAACCGGCTTGTAGAAAAAATGGGTCAAGTTGATCAGTCCAAACAGTAAGTTTGTTATCTGAATTATTTTATTGAAGTGGTCAAGTTACTCCATTTTTTTTTTTTTTACAAACTACAAATAAGAATTTTTAAGCGAAAAAAAACTTTTTTTTTGTCTCGTGTTGCCCTGGACACCTATACCGACATGTATAAATAATATATACATTTTATTTTTAGCAAAGATCAATTTAATCTTTTATATTGACCAAATGAGAGCTAAGACCATCACCTGAAGAGAAAAAGTAAACTATTAGCTTCAATTACGAAGCCGATGTTAAAGTGTCTTGGGTTGACTAGAAAATAAAGTAAAGGTAACGTTAGGTTTAGATATCACGCATACGATATGTCGTCAATGTAGTGAGCTTTTACGATGTAAAACCATGAAGACACTCGTTACATACATACATACATACATGCATATATATATAGAGGATAGATGTATGCAGAGTAGATGTTGGTGTGAATGGCAATTAAATCGACGGGACAATAATTAATTCATGGCGTAGGCGCCAAAGCGGAGAATTGGAAAACGGGCGTTGCTCGATTGCGATCAACCAGTCGATGGAAAAGAGGACGTAGAAAAAAATAAGGTTTATAATGTTTATAATAAGAAATAAAAATATAAGTTTGAATAAAAAAGGTGAATTGCCGCACACACGAGACTGGGCGACAAGCAACAGCAGCAGCGACCCGGTCTACTCGATCGCTCGCGGAATTATTAGTGCATTTGCATCTTAATGGAACTACATACTACCTATAGCCATATAACCATATCCACGATGCTATATCTCGGCCCACATCATAATTCCTTTGCATTTGCTCCCGGGTATATGGGAGATCAAAAACATCGTACGGCTAATTTTTTTTTTTTTTTTTTTTTTTTTTTTTTATTGTAGTTAATAAATGACATTATGGATTATTATGTATTTTTAGTATTGAGTATACAATATTATTCAGGTATAATTATTGTTGTGTTTTTTAATTTAGATTTTAAGTGCATAATTGTTACGGAAAAATTTTAAGCACGAAATTGCTTAAATATGTTTTTATTTTAATTTTATTTACTCATAAGATTCGCATATTATTTTTTACTGCGCAAATGTGTAGACATTATTTAGAAAAAAAAATTTGTAAAAAATGAATAAACAAAACCGAAATAGGATAAAGGTACCGTTTTTGGCCACTTTAGGGCTAGTTTTGGACACTTGAAAAATTAAAATAAAATAATTTGTAAAAGACTCAATAACATAATTGATTTTTTTAATATGTTTAAAAATACTTCTACCCCACTATTAAAATGCAAATTTTATTTGACACTTTTTCATTAATTAAAATAAAGGATTAAATTTCCAAAAATGGAGCAATGGCCACAAATGATACCTTTACCCTAATTGCGGAAAATCGTTTCGTCTATCAAATTTTTTGTTATAGAAACCCGGATCAAAAATAAAACTTGATTCAGGCTTTCTTCGCCTTATTCTTTTATGAAGTTATCGATTTGCCGACGACTTTTCGATAAGATCTCGACTTTTTCGACTTAAATTAAATTTTTTTCAACTTTTTCAACTTTTTTCATCTTAGTTTCAACTTATTTATAATTTTTGGTCTTATTTTGTACTTATTCGTCTTTATTTTGAGCACGATAATCATTCACCTTACTTTTGACTTGCTAAACCAAGTCGAAAAAAAAGTTATTTATTCGCCTTACTATCACCTTAATATATCAAAATCATTTCACCTTAGTTTTGACTTTTTCGCCTTATAATTTAAGTCGACTCATCCAAGTCAATTTCGCCTTGATTTCAACTTTTTCGTCTTAAATCATGACTGTAAGCCAGTTAAGTCTAAACTAAGCTGAAAACTCAATGTATTTCATATCTCCGTAAAAAAAAGTCGAGTTTGTCTTGTAAAAAGCGGCTCCAAATTTCGACTTGGTAAACCAAGCCTAAATCAAGTTTTATTTTTGACCCGGGAAATCTTCTACACGATTTTTTTCAGCTTATTTATTAATAATAATCTATAAATATCCGAAGATTGATGAAAATAATTATTTCATGCATGTAAATATTAAAATTTTTAAACTTTAAAACTTATCCAAGTTAGCCGAAATTTATTTTATTCAAAAATTTAAATTCTCCAATTCAACACTCACTTGATATTTTTGTTTTCAATCAATTTGTTAAATTGAAAGGCTCTAATAATTTTTTTTTTTTTTTTTTTACGGAGTTAAAAAAATCAAATTTCGTGACTTAATCTTTAAATTTGCCTTTATAAAAAAAAATTACTTCATACTTGAATATTTTAATTTTCAAATTAAAATACTATTTAAAAAAAACAAAATAAATTTAACTAGAATATTATTTTCTCATTTGAAATTTTTTAAAAATAAATCAATTAAAATACCAAGCTCTAAATTTTTAATGATAATAAATAATTAAATTTAAAATTAAGAATGAATTTAAATTTATTTACAGTTAAACAGAAAAATGAATTAATGAATTAAAAAAAAAAATACATAAAACGACTTTATAATTGAAAAATAAAAGTTATTTGTTTTGACGTAAATTAGGAATATTTAACAGTGAGTTATTTTAAGAGAGGTCAGAGGCTGAGGTCAGTCTATCGGCCTAGTCAGCCTCCTACACTCAGATAATCCTGGCGGATTGCCAGCCGCGAGTTCTCTGCTACCCAACACCCGCCCACGCACAAATAAAACTAAAAGTTTACTTGCGTTATGCTCAGCGCAGTTAAATCCTACATAAAACGTACACGCGAGATTCAAATTCAATGCAAACTAAACATATTATCATATACTACTACTACTACTACTACTACTACTACTACTACTACTACTACTACTACTACTACTATATGTATGACTTTAGCTGACCGATCGCGATCATACGCGACTCAATCCTCAGTTCCTCTTTCTCTTCTTGCTCTCGCTCTTATTCTCGCTCGGCTCAATAACCGCCTACTGTTATATTATAACATTACTATTACATTACATATTTTACTTGCAGACGCATATACGTGAGATAATAAGCTCGTTGATATTCAGTAGACTAATAAAATAAAAAATCTACTTTTTTTTTTCTTAAGATTTAAAATTAATTTTATGCCGCAAATTGCTTATAACTTTTTTTTTTTTAATAAAATTTATTTGGATAAATAAAATTTACTATTTTGAATAGCGTTACTAACGCCTCAATCGTAAACTTAAGAATTATATATTTGCATTAGGTTAACTGGATAGGTGCCAAGTTTGCAAAAAATGAAATAAAAATTATAGTGCAGTGTGGGTGATGGTAAAACGAATAATATAAATGAAAAGTGACCTGAACTAAAACATTAACGTAACATATAATATGACTCGATGACCTCTTTACATTTAAATTCTGTTTTCTACCTCGAAATAATCTGCTAAATTTTATGTCAGACTAGAATTAACTCAAAGTTATATTTTTTAAAAATAGAAAAGTTTACAACTCAATTACAAAACCAAGTTAACCTTAAAATTTAAAGAAACTTATTTTTAAATATTTAAGATCATTAGTTTTAATTATTTTTTCAAAGTAATTGTTTATTTCTTTTGATTCACGAGCACTGAATATTATAAAATTGAAATAAAATAGTTCGATATTAATGGAAGGTGCGAGAATCAGTTTGAAAATGACAAGTGGTAACTTTGAAACGTAATGGCGCACGCAGAAATCAATTCAATTGAGGCCATGCAATTTTATCTCAATATCTGTAATGCTTCTGCGTAACAGAAATAAAAAATTTTATCAGGTGGATACAAAGTAATAAAAGAAAATTGAGTGAAAATTATTGTTGATAACCGATTGGTAATATCTCACGTAATCTTCGAGATAAGTATACGCTATATGTGATCGTTGGAAATGTAATTTAAATCCCTATAACTTAAATAATAAAATTTTACAAGTCCAATTGTTTAAAAATTACGGTCGTTTAAATGGCATAGTTTTTTTTAAACAAAAAACATTCTTAAGTCTTTTAACTATATCTTTTGAAATCACTCCTAAGAATTTTTTCGTCAGGATGAAAATTATAGGAAATTCAATGTCCTAAATTCTAAATCCTTTGAAAAAAACTCTAAATTTAATTGCTTAAAATTTACCACTACTTAAATATTTGAACAATTGCACACCTGAGGGTGCTTTATGATCGATCTATTATTTTCGACTCATTCACTCACATTAAATTGATCCGACTAGAATTTTTTCCTGATTTGCCTGAAGTACCATAAGGACCCTGTCAGATTAATATAAGGTTTGCCTCATTAGGGCAAACCCGACGAGTTCCTTATCAGGACCTCGTCAGGAACTCCTTATTTAAAAAAAAGTTATTTGCAATCGGGTCAACCCGACAAGTTCCTTGCCAGGACCTCATCAGGATATCCTTGTTCAAAAAAAAGTTATTTGCCATCAGGTCGACCTGATAAGTTCCTTGTCAGGATTTCATCAGGATATCCTTACTCAAAAAAAAGTTATTTGCCATCGGGTCAACCCGACGAGTTCCTTATCAAAACCTCGCCAGGAAATCCATATTAAAAAAAAATTTATTTGCCATCGGGTCAACCTGACGAGTCCCTTGCCAGGACCTCATTAGGATATCCTTGTTCAAAAAAAAATTATTTGCCATCGGGTCGACCTGACGAGTCCCTTATCAAGGCCTCGTCAGGAAATCTTTATTCGAAAAAAGTTATTTGCCATCGGGTCAACCTGATAAGTTCCTTGTCAGGACCTTATCAGGATATCCTTATTCAAAAAAAAGTTATCCAATCCCTTTAAATATTTTATTTACAGACTAAAAATTAAACAAAGTACAAAAAAATATTATATAAAAATCACGTCAATCATTGCAGCACGAATTTTTTACTTCTACATCAGTTATTCTTTGACATCAAAATGAATATAATATTTACACTTACAAGATCACATACGTATGTCAGCGCAGTGGATAGCATCAAGGACTTTGAATTGGAAGGACGCAGGTTCGAGCCCAGAAGTCATCGGGATTTTTTCATCAATAAAAAAAATGTTTACTTCCTCTAATTAATGCTCTTAATACAATAGATAACATTTCCGACCGAATTAAAATTCTCATATTTGTTTTTCGCAATTTAATATTTTTTTTTAAATAATTACTGATGAGGCAACCCTGATAAGGATTTGATGAGGATATCCTGGTAAGGACCTGATAAGGTAATCCTGATGAGGATTCGTAAGGATATCCTAGTAAGGGCCTGATAAGGCAATCCTGATAAGGACCTCATGGGTCTTAAGCGTTACATTCACATCAGTTCCTCGTCGGGATATCCTGATCAGGACCTTATTTAAAATAAGGTTAACCTGATAAGGACCTCATCAAGTCCTTATGAAAAATTCTAGTCGGGGCCTCTACACTCTTTTCATTACATTAAAATGGGTTAAATTGTATACTAATACAAAGACAATTTATTGAAGAAAAACTCCGACACAATATTAAGTCGATTGATTATTCTATTCATTAAATATAAATTATTTCAATCCCAGAGACACGAGTTGTCAATTTTCGAACATCAAACTCAGTAAATACGATAACTTCCGATAGACAAACAATCGGCCTAACTTTTTTTTTATTATCTTTGTATTTTTCATCACAAGAATCCTTTTGAAAATCACTATCTAAATCCTTTTAGTTTAATTGTAATGAATTAAAAACGTAAAATTGATTATTCACGAAATTTAGCTGACATTTTTACGTTGACTATTGTTATTATTTTTTTCCTTTTTTCTCTATATGAACTACTGGCAGCAGCACTAGCATAATAGTTGGATTGAAAAAAAAAAGGGACACATAAAACAAAAAGGCGGGATGTTTAAAAAAAATTTTTAATAAAAAAAAAAATTTAACTAAAAATAAGAAAAAATAAAATCAAATTAATAAAAAAAAAATTGAATAAAAATTCATAAAAAAATAAAAAATAAAATGAGCAATTGAGGTGTGCACTTTTAGAATTTTTTAAAATTTTAATTGTTACAATCTTAACTGTATAACTTCCGTTTTATATAGTTTTTATTCTTTATATATTCACATTACATAGTCTTTAGGTTACGCTGCAAGCAATTTAAGTCCCTATTTTCTTGGGTAAATATTTTCCATATATTTCTAACAAGCTACTCTAAACTTTTTCGGACTATGTTTCTTGGAAATCTTTTTCTTTTTCTATTCCATATATTTCATTATTAGCTATCTGTTCCTATTTCTTTTTCCATACCTTTTTGCAATCACGGAGTGTTTTTAGTGGGCAAGATTGCAGACAGGTGGCAGTCTGGCGGCTATATGGAACGAATCCCACAGATCAATGCATTACATAAATTTGTGAAAAATAATTCATTTGCTCTCTGTGGGATTCGAACCTGAGCCTGGCCAGTACTTGAGTTTGAAGACAAGTGTGTTATCCACTCGACCACAAGTACTGGTTATGTGCTCTTTTAGATTTTCCTACATTTGTTTTTTATTAATATCTACTGGTTTTCTAGGGTTTAAACGCTTGTATTTTTTGAATGATAACTTCTATGAAATTTTTTATAAAGACAAAAATTGTAGAGAATTAAATTATCTTTCCTAAGACTATAAGTAACATATCTTAAATAGTTGCCACGATAGTCAATCGAAGAAAAGAATTTTTTTCATACTCAAAAAAAATGCTTTGAATTTATAAAAAATTTTAAGATAAAAATAATTTATTTACAGCTGAAACAAAACCCATTTACAGTACAAAAAAAAATATCCACCTGTCTGGTAAGAACCTAAAGGCATTGGACCATCTAGCTTATCTCTTATTCTGTCTCAGCCGCGTGGGCAGGCGTGAAATACTACAGGTTTTTTAATAAAAAATAAAAATCTAAAGCAGGTTAAAAAATATAAAGCACTAAAGTTTGCGTGCAGCAATAATTAATTCCCAAATAATTTTATTTTGTTTAATTTAAAATTCAAGCGCGTTATCAACCATAGTTTAGTTCAACCTCAGGCCGCAGGGCTCAGGGTAATGTCTAAAACACAAGAGACTTGACTTCTCAAGATCAATGGCTACACCCATAATTTATTCTCATGGGAATGTGGCATATTAATTTACCGATGCCACCGGACTTTAAATTATTTTTATTTTTAAATTGTAATGACTCGGTTTTATATTGCATATATATGTTAATGCTAATTAAAGCCCCCTGCTATTTTATTCCCAATGTTAATGTGAAATAGTTTCATTCAAGATTAAAGTCAACAACAAAAAAATAAATTCAATCTCATTCACGAGTGTGGGATCGATTTTTTTTTTTTAGCCTCAAGTAAAGAAAAAGAACAGAAAAAAAATATATAAATAACCACGGATGCTAACGATTTAAATACGAAAACTCGCATGCGTGTAGGCTCTATGTTTATATGTATATATATATATATATATACAGATATATTTAAAAGTGTATAAGCCAGATCGTTAATGAAGGAATCGAATAAGACTTAGCAATTAAAACGGATACAAAGACGATCACGTCAAAGTCTTTGCGTATAAGAGATGCAGAGCGTAGGGACTTTAAGACAAGTAACCAACCAACTTCCTTTTCGATTTATTCTTTCCTCTCGATCTCATGCAGAGCTTCTGAGCTACACTATTATGTACACTAGTGAGGACTCAGGACTATAAAGACTACGATGAACAACTCACTAAGTAATTACAATAATGAATGTTTATTTTCGCAATCATCCCGATACACAGAGTCTATCCTATAAATATATATATATGTATATAAAAGTGTGCATGTGTGTTTATCGTATTCATTCGTACTCAACAAACTCACCGGTGGTCTTTTACACACTAGACACTTGTCATTATACTCGTCATTAAAATTTATTTATTTACGTTTTTTTAAGACTTTTTTCAATTTTATTTAAATAATTTGTGGTTTGAAATTTATTTATTTTTTTTTTTTTTTTGTAAATTGATTTAATTTGAGAATTGAATGTGTGATTTATTTATTTTTTTTTTCAATGAATTTATTAAATTGGTTATATGAATCAAACATGTTGACGAGAGACATTGAAATTTTTTTAATGAATGGAAATTACATAATTATTCTCGTTTGAAAAAAGTTAATTATAGGAGTAAAACTTTCATTTGCAGTTATGATAAATATTTATTTATATATAAATTTCCTGCCAGTGAATTTGATTATGATTATTCTTGTTGTCTAATAAAATTATTTAACTATAAATTAAAATTATAACTAAACTAATGGAAATATGAAGAAAATTGTTACCAACAATTTCGTAGGGAATTGAATTATTTACAAAAAAGATCCCAATAAATTTTAGCTCAAATTTAATAGATTTAACGCAATTTTAAATTTAAACTCACGCATAATATATATTACGATAAAAGAAAAGAAAATTTAATTTAATCAAACATTGGAAGATCTAAAAGTGTACACTTCAACCGTCCGTATTATACACGAAGAGAAATTTACGGTAACAGTTACAATATATTATGGGAATGGTTCCCATAATGCATGGAAACCGGTTTTTTTGAAATGTTTATTACAGGAACGGCACCCATATATATTATAGTTATCATTACTATAATATTATAGTAATCGTTACCATAATATTATGGTAATGGTTGCAATAATATTATGGTAATGGTTACCATATATTATGGTAACCGCTACCATAATATTATAGTAATCGTTACCATATTATGGTAACCATTACCATTATATATGATAACCACTACCATATATGTGGTAACCATTACCATAAGATATGGTAACCGTTACCATAAGATATGGTAACCGTTACCATAAGATATGGTAACCGTTACCATAATATTATAGTAATCGTTATACCATAATATACACGGAGAAAAATGTCAAGTGAATATGCCTATGCAGCACAGTAATATTTACATTACTCTATAGTTTGTGTTCTGCTGCTCTTATACACAAACTATAGAATAATGTAATTATTACTGTGCTGCATAGGCATATTTAATTGACATTTCTCTCCGTGTATGGTAACCATTACCATAATATTATAGCAAAGTTTACCATAGTATAATGGGAATAATTACCATAATTCTTTCACATGCGATATGGGATGATATTTCATAAACGTACTAGGAACGGTTACCACAAATTTCTCTCCGTGTAGTAAAAAATAAATAACAATGAAAATGTAAATATATACGCATAAAGTGCTTGTGTTGTGATAATAAACAAATTATAAATTTTGGTTCCCCCCCCCCCCTATATTTTTTGATATAAGTTACTCTAGATATTACCGTTTTTTTTTTTTACGACTGTAACGCCAATGTTATTGTTAGTGAAAGTAAGCCATCAGAAAAAAGAGATTACAATCAATGTGTACTGTTGAATTAGCAGTTTTAAGTTTTTTATTGATTATAATTGAACATCATATAAGATTTAGAGAGTGATTTCTTTACAAGATTTTTCCATCTAAAACGTGACGAAAATTTATACAGAACTATTTAAATAACTGATTTCGTGAATTAAAATAATTTTTTTAAAGTCTATTTATTAAAAAAGTTGACTTCAAATTGTATCAGAACTAATCATTGATAATTGTGCGTATAATAGTACACAATATTCTATTTAAAAAAACTCAATAGTGTAAAAATGATTGAGTGTGAATGAAATAGCCGAAAATTTGATCGTGATCATAAGAAACACTCAACACGTTTAGGCTTGAAATGTGCAAAAAAAAAAAAAATTACATAGATACCTAATTAAAGCTTACAATTAATAGATGACATAAATATTTTTTCTGCATTTGTTATTCATTTAATTGATTAAAAAAAAATTATGAAAAATCTCACAAGTGCCTCCTTTTTGAGAACCAAATTCGATCAAATTCAAAAAATTAAAATTGGTTATGTTAGAATTGTCAGATTTTTTCAAGATTATCATTTTTGGGCTTCTAGGTTTGGTTTTAAAAATAATATTATATGTATTAAAAATCTCAGATTTACTATGCGTACGATTCATTATATATTACTAATATTTTTATAATTAGTAATGGAAAGTCCTAAAAAGTTGATTAAAAAATCAATAAGAGGTTGACATATTAGCCAATATTGATGTGTAACTTTTACTCCAAAATACCCCCCTAACCCTGAGACTGTGATTTTAAAATAAACGTAATAATAATTTTAAAAATTTACATACGAACGACGTGAATCACCAACTTGACTTATTTTTTATTGAAAGAAAATATTGTAATTGTAATTTCATTTAAGAAATATTTATATATTTCTTGTAATACAGCATAAGAACAGTTGGCTTTATGATGAGAAACTTGACCTCATGATTCTGTTACATTTCCCGTTTGAGTTTACGCTAAACATCTGTCGTTTTATTTTCCTGAAGTGATAGTACCAGATGTATAAATCTAGCAAACGAAAAAAAAATAATAAAAACTATTGTTTAAAGATTTTTATTCACACGGTTATAAAATAAAAACCCTCCATTAAATAAAAAATATGACTCGTTAATTAAATGATGGATCGACACTTTGATTGCTCTTTAGATTACAGTATACATTTCCATAAGGGTTTTAGTACTTAAAATTATAAAATAAAGATCACTTTATCTGATTATATTCAATCAATCATCGAAACGTCATTCAGTCGGACAAAAATATTTTTTTATTTTTTTTTACTCTGCATATTTCTGTGTGTGGAAGTCCAAGACTCAGATCAATCAGATAAATTCTCAATAAATAAAACCAGTATATGTAACAAGACTGTATACAATATATATATCAAGTAGATCTCATCATCAAAAGTAAGTCCAATTAGTAAAGATGATAGTCATGATGATAAATTTATCGTGAGAATTAAAAATTAATTATTTAAATCTCAAATAATTTTTTTAATATAAAAAATTTACTAAATAATTAAACTTTCGGTGACTTCAAATTTTAGACACAAAAATACATTAGTAATTCTAATTATTTTTGGAATTTTTATCTACTCTTTATCATCTAATTTTTTAAATCCGAATTTCAAATAATAATTCTTATTTTTAAGTGATTGCAAAAAAAATTATTTGCATCCCTTAAAAAAAAAAATAAATAAAATTCATAAAAAATTACAATTAAAATTAATTGTTTGTAATCTTGAAGACTGATGTCCAGCTAAATTATAAGCAGTGATGATAAACTTTAAATAATTATTGATGTACTTATTGGGAGTTAATTTTTACTTATCCTTGTGCGCAATAGCAAAGTATTTACAATATTTTTTAATATAAAATACATGAAATTGTTTTTCAAATTAAAATTTATAAACTAATTTCAATTAAATAATAATGGATTCAGCAAGACCCGTGTTCGGAAACAATAATTAACATTATTCTTAGATAGTACCTCCCCCCCTTTCACTTTTTTAAGAATATTCAATGGCCTTGAACTGTCATAACGGTATTCAAATTTGATTAATTAATTAAAGAAAAAGAAAAGTGAAAGCGTTAGCTTAAAGTTACAGTCATTATTAATTTAGAGTTAAGCGTAATTCTATAAATAAAGTCTAGTAAAATATTAATGACATTATAATGAGAAATCAAAAATTTTTTCAGTCAATTTATTCAACAAATTTCGTTAAACACTCTGTAAACAATTTTCGGAGTGAGCGCGAGTGAAATCTAAAGTGAATGCAGAGTAGATGATTTTGCACACCTCGAACGCGAAGCTCTACTGTTCCCAATTTTATTTATTTGATCCCCTCAGGCTGAAATTCACTCCGGAGGAGAGTTTATGTTAATATTAAAACTCCGGATCAGAGTGGCTTCAAAATAAAATAAAATCCACATCATTCCAAAATCACTCCGCTAAAAAAAAACTTTCTATTTACTCCATATAACAAGGGATTTTTTTTAATACTCCAGAACTACGAGTGACAGAGTAAAATGAAATTGAAATAAAATACGTATTTACTCTTGATTTTTTACAGTGTAGCTAATTTAAAACAATTAGGGCAGAGGTACCGTTTTTGGCCACTTTAGGATCACTTTTGGACACTTGAAAAATTAAAATAAATTAATTCGTAAAAGACACAATAACATAATTAATTTTTTAAATATGTTTAGAGATACTTTTGTCTCACTATTAAAATAGAAATTTTATGTTACTTTTTTTCATTTATTAAAATAAAGTATTAAATGTCCAAAAATGGAGCAGTGGTTACAAATGGTACCTCTACCCTACAAGTTAATTTTTAAAAATATACATACATCCTATTAGAATTGTACAACTACAATGTCTTTTTTTCGATAAGTACTTCAACATGGAAAGATTGGAACCTGACTGGTTACTGTTCTGCACCCGACTCAGTACGATGCTGGAAAAAAATGCTCGATTGTGGTGCAGTACCACACTTATTACTGTGCGGAACCTGTCTGAGTGACATGCGCACACGACTCAGTCAGCTCCTTCACAGTAATCAGTGTGATGCTGCACCACAATCGAGCATTTTTTTCCAGCACCGTACTGAGTCGGGTCCAGAACAGTAACCAGTCGGGTCCCAATCTTTCCGTGATTTTTTTAAATTTATTAATTACATTTCAATACGGATGTAACAATCGATAGCCATTGGACATATTTAAAAAGTAGAGCGCGGGAAAGGGGTACTGTAAGATCGCCCTTAAAAAATTTTAATTGCGTTGACAACAAAAAATCAAAGCTGAAAGGTCACCGTATGAGACACTGAGTAAACGAATTCTTATTATAAATAATTCAAAATCAGATACCGAAGATATGGAAAATATCTAATGAGTTAGTAAAAGGTACAAAAAATAACAGTAATAAAAAATTTTTTCATATACACTAATCTTGAAAAGAAAATCTATATCTCATATATCCTATCAGATTACTATTAAAAGATCAATCAAAATTTTAGGTAATTAATTTTAAGTAAAAATAATTATTTACAATTTTTATCAAAAACTCAAAGTTCATATATATTTATTAGAAATTATTATTAAAAATATTTATCGATCGTTATTACAAATTGTTTAAATTAAACATTCACTCCAGATTTTTATTAAAAATAATAAATTAATAGTGTTAATTAAAAATAAGATCAGTTATCTTATAAATAAAACATCTGAAGTGTCTCATATATTCCGGATGACTATTAAAGGATTAATTATAAAACAATTATTTAATGGATGGACTAAAAATCAACGCATGCACGGACAAATGATGGAGGTAAAAATAAATAATAAAAATAAAAAAAAAAAAATGTAATGACGTAAAAAGCGGCGGAACAAGTAAAGCTATTTTCTTAAACACGTCTTAAATTCCAGCTAATAATTGAGCATCAGTTGAACGGTTGGGCGGGGAAACTGGAATTATGCAAATCTACGAACGTGAAACACACACTCGGTGGATCAGGATCGTGTCCTGCGGGCGCGACGCGCGTCGGAGACCAAGAATCAAGTATAAACTCACTATAAAACAGTATCCACTCACATATACATACTTGTCTACATACATACATATATATATCTACATATACCTGGACTGAGTCGAGTAGAAAAGCTGACCAAGATCCGATACCTGTCTGCTGCAGAGAACAGTATAAAGCGTGATCACGAACACGGAAAAATATTTATACCAAAAAATATTAAATATACTATTGTATTGTTTTTTAGTTGACGTTTAAATTCTTTTTTTATTTTCCTTTGTTTTATATTGTTTTGAAAACATCTTCAAGAGTTACTCAACCTCTTCACCTTTAAGTTTTATTTTTATCGTGATGTTTCATACAACGTGATGTTTTATTTAATATTTGCTTTATTATTATTATTATTATTATTATTATTATAATTATTATTATTATAATTATTATTATTATTATTATTATTATTATTATTATTATTATTATTATTATTATTATTATTATTATTATTATTATTATTATTATAACTATTATTATTATTATTATTATTATTAATATGAAATTAAATATCATAATTAATTATACTCTTTCATCATAATATATCAATTATAATAACTGTTCAAACCATATTTATATGTTTGGGTAAAATGGACATCTACAAAAATTTTATTTTATTTTAGTAATTTTTTTAATAAAAAAATTCAATTCTTTAAAAATGATCATGTTTGTATTTTTAAACTGAAGTTTTATCACCCAATAAGAAGGAAAATAATTAAAAATAAATTATAAGATAAAATGTAATCAATTTTCTTTTCAATATTCGAAATTTTAAATTGTTTTATTCAAATTAGGAATATTGAAACGATTAGCAAATTAAAAATATTTAAAAACTATAGTGGATTAAAATGCCTTCGATGAATTAGAATCGAATAAACGGGAAATTTTTTTTTAGAAAAATATAAAAGATATTATCAAGTCATCAGTACTAATAAATCTGTTAACTGTGTAATGAAAATTTATTAAAAAACAATTTCAGATAAAAAAACTAAGACAGTAGCGAACTTGTACTTGAATTTTTTCAAATTTAAAAAAATTAAAAAAAAAAAACAATTCATTTAAAACTACATCTAACCATATTTTGAATTTTATAACGAAAAATTTGGACTTTTTTATATGGAGTAAAAATTTTCGAAAAATGGTTTGAAAAAAAATTATAAATTCGAAAGCTTGTAAAAAATTCCAGTGTCTTGTATTTATTTATGCTCTTTATAGTTAATACTGTTGGAATTCTTATAATATTCGTTCCAATGCAATTTCAGTAAACTAAATGTTGAAGAAATCCTCTCCAGTACTTTTTTTCGAAGTCTTTCGACAACTTGAAAAAAAAAATGAATTAAAAAATTTTTACGTTTAAACAAAAATCAGCAATTCTATAAATTAATGCAAAGCAAATTTACTCAAAACAAATGTCGCACATATTAATTACAAATTATAATGCATAGAAAAAAAAGGATTTCTCGCCCTAAAAAATTTTTTCTTTGCTCAAGAAATTTTTCATTTTTTATTCGTAATGCGGAAAATTTCATAGGGCAAGTAAAGATTTTCTTGGGTCGAGTAAAAATTTTTTGCGTCAAAAAATCCTTTTTTTCTGTGTGAAAAATTTGCATTTTGTGATTTAAAAAATTTTAACTAAACTAACTATTAATATTTTATGTACCTTCAGTACACTCAATAAAAAAAAAAATAAAATCCCAGTCCTTAAATAAATAAATAAATCAAACAAAAAAAAATATAATAAGCAATGTAGACATTATTATACCAAGCATGATCGTGATTGAGCATACACGATAGCGTTATCGCGTTTTCATTGGAGAGTGCGTTAGTTACCTCAGCATTCACAGCCCAATGATATAAAACTCTAACAGCACATGGTGCAGAGGTCACTGATAAAAGACCGCGATAATAATGTAACACTATATACCCACACCTATAAACATTAAATATATATGTATATATGTATATATATATATATATATATATATATATATATATATATATATATAGATATACATATCTAAATAAATATATACAAAGTCAAAACTCAATCCTCTACTCTACTCGGACGCAGGTGAACTTAAATGTAATCCAACTCGATAAGAGTCTCTCTATCTTATCTTTTTTAGTACCACCTCAATATCACCAGCTATTCCAATGTGATATCTATATGTATATATATAAATATATACATACATATATGTACCATATAACAACGTCCACTGCAATATATACATATATAGTTACTGTAAGACAAGTAACAACCTCCTTCAGATTATTATAAATTCAAGACCTAAGACTTGTACGTAGGATGATCTAGGAAGCTTTAAAAAATTATTTTTTTTATGGAAATTAATTTTTGAATCTTGTTGATACTTCTTAACATATCTTGAGATCAAATTGTCGTTGGATTTAAATTTTAACTAAAGATTAAAGATATTCAATAATAAAAGAAGATAATTATTATTTACATTAATTTATAGTTAATAATTATAATTATTTGAATTTCTACATAGGGTAAATGAGGGTTTAGTATTTGTAAATATACGTTTGTTTTTATAGAAATATTCATGATAGTTAATGGAAGATAACTCGCTTTTTTACTCGTTTAATTTAAATAAAAAGGCGTTTCCTTAATAATAAAAATGAGTTTGAATGTAAAAGACATCAGACAATTTTGAAATTATTAATAAATAGAGTAAATAATTAATAAAATTAAATTAAAAAAAAAGCGCATTTAAAAAATTAAAAAACTAATCAGTGCATTTTTTATAAATATTACTTTTTTAAGTATTTACTCAATTTATTTATAATTTGAAATTTGTCTGATGTCTGCTACATTCACACTCATTAATAAAATAGTATTTTAATAAAATAATAGGGCGTTAATAGAAAATACTATGTATGTGTATACCTGAGGTTTTTATGAGGTTGATGAATATATATTATTAAGTAACTAAGTAAAGTCAAAAATTAGAAACGAATAAATTAAATTATAAATATACTAATTAAGCGAATAACAGCTACAAATTCCTAATTATTTAACAAATTATATATTTTAAAACGATATAAATGTCAAAGAAATATATTTAATTAAGTATAAGATACTCTATCTTTCGTATTAATTATTAGCTGGATTAATTTTTAATTAACACTGAGAAAGTAATGATATTGAAATTAGCTGACGTCTAATAATTTTTGGATTTTTTAAAAAACGATAAATTATAAAATAAAAATATTTTTAAAAATTGCACCTGTAGTTTTTTAAATTTTCTACATGTGCATTTTTTTTATTTACTTTTTTTTTTAAATTGATTCGTTGAAAAAAAAATCCGAAAATTGTTAAGTGTCTGCTAACTACAGGATCATAGAAATTACAGGCTTACTAAAACAGTTTTCAATCTTAACTATTTTTTTCTAATTAATGACGTTCATTTTTTATTTTAAACTAAATCTGTGCGTTTTTTTTTTTGAGATAAAAAATTTTCCTGACGCACTGGATGTATGCACGATGACATTAAGAACTCTATAGTTGCAGAGTAAATTAAAAATAAAATAAAAATTTTTATTCATCTTTGAATTGAGAATTTGTATGAAGCCATAAGACAATAAACTGGGCATATTATTGAGTTAGTAACAGAAAAAAAATACTTCGTATTGATATCTACTTCTGGCAATCGCTGTGGCTAAAATTATCAAATGAAAAAATTTCAAAAAAGACCGCTAACAATTTCATAAAAATAAATTAATAGCTATAATTGTTATTACATTGTTTGTGCTTACATCAATTTACTATTGACTAGTCATTAAAAACTTTTTCCCCGCAAAAATTATGACATTTCATTAATTTTTTAAACTCGTCATGAACTGCAGTAATAACGACATTTATCTTATATTATATTTATTAAAATAAATAAGTGTCGTATATCTAAATATTTTTAAATAAATGTGCACAAGTTTAAAATTATTAAAGTAACTTTTTTAAACGGAAGTTGATTTTTTTCCTTAAATATTATCAAAGAACCGTTTATTTTATGTTTTATCTCAAATAATTTTAAACTTATTTGAAATTTTTCGAAGAAAATTTATTGTTTTTTATTTTTTATTTTATTTAAAATAAATTCTTAGAATTTAATTTTATCATTTAAAAAAAAAATATATCCAACTTCCTGTACTTTTTATCTTGACCTCAAAAAAAAAGTATACATTAATTATACTTGTAATTAAAATATTTGATTGTTTATTTATAAATATATAACATAAACATTTAAAATATTTATAAATAAAGAAAAAAAAATTTTAAGTGGGTGTAAGAGATGTGTCACAGAATTTCTATATTTATCTAAGTGGATCCACGTGCGTAAGAAATTAAACTATTTTTATTCAAAATAAATAAGACTAAAAAAGTTTTGAATCAATCTCATAATTATAAGTACAAGTAATAAATAAATGAATAAATTACCGAGCTACATTAATGTCGATCCGGGAAACTCCATTGTCAAAAAACAAAACACCAACCACAAACACAACCCACAATACTTATGCATATTTTTAGTTATTTAGTTGAACACTCAATTATTTAATATTTATTTATTTTAAGATCACAGGAGACAGGAGATGAATGATAGTTATCTTTATTGATAAGATTTAAATTAAACTGAGGATGTCAAATAATATTTAGTGAGATAAATAAATGTATGCACGACCGAAATAAAATAGTTACTGACCGGAGGTCGGAGGAGAGCTAAAAGCGCGGCAACATGTTTAGCAACGGCTGTATTGTGACGTGCGCGTTCACAATGTGCGCGACCTGACACATTGATAGGTCAATTTAAAATCATCGCGCCAATGAGATTTGAATTTTTTTTTTTTTTGGGTTAACGAATCAAATTTTGGTTTATTTTTTGTCGCTGGCATAGAAGAAACTTTATCATTGTCAGTAAATAAACATTTTAATTAATTAAATGATTAATTATTAATGAGTCTAAATGTAGCTGACAATTGGCATTTTTTTTAATTTTAGAATAAGTGAATAAAATGTAAGATGATACTGAAGTTAGCTCACGTTTAATAATTTTTGGAATTGATTAAAAATGATAAATTATAAAAAAAAATATTTGAAAAAATTGCTTTTTTTTAAATTTGTTTTTAAAAAATTAAAAAAATTATATTTTTTTTTAATTTTCTACATGTACATATTTTTTTATTTTTTTTTTTTTTGTACTTAATTTGTTAAAAAAAAAAATCAAAAAATTATTAACTGTCTGCTAACTTCAGGATTATAATGTAAGTGGAAAAAAAATTAAAAAATGCGTATTTAGCTAAATGCATAATCCGTACGTGCATTTTTTTCAATTTCATAATTTTAATTAATTTATTTATCTATTTGAAATTTATAAACCATCTCATGACTGCTACATTGACACTCATAATTATTAATGAGACTGAAATTAGCTGACGCCTAATAATTTTTTTAATTTTTTGAAAACGATTAATTAAAAAAAAAATAAATATTCCAAAAAATTGCAACTATAGTTTTATTAATTTTCTATACGTGCATGTTTTTATTTTTTGTAATTTAATTGTTAAAAAAAAAATTGGAAAATTGTTAATTGTCTAGTAACTTCAGGACCATTAATTATTAAATAAATAAGCATGAAAAATTTATTCTTATTTGTTTATTATAAAAATTATTTATTATAATAAATTAATAAATAGCAATTTTTTTTAAGGAAAAGGGGAAGGACAAAATGAATGCCTTAGGTACAATGGGCTTTTAAAATTTTTTTTTTTTTTAATTCTACAGAGGTAATACATACATTCTGGGACATTTGCGCCCACCTACAATTTATCGTAAAAATTATCTTTTTCAATAAATTAATAAATGGAGTTTGGAGGGAGGTAAAGAGTTATATGGGATACAATGGGATTTAAAATTGTTTATAGAAACTCTACAAATAGACAGGATGGACGTCATGGGATAATTTAGGCTACTTAAAATTTATTGAAAAAAATTTTTTAATCTGAAATCAGGCATCAATTTTTATTTAAATAATTTAAATAAAATTTATTATTTGAGCTGTTTTTCAGTATAAGAATATTTAAGATAATACACCTAATAATTGACACTTTATTTTATTCAATTTTTTTTTATTTTACATCTTTAAAAATGATCATTTTTCTATATAACTTTTGCTACATTTAAAACTTAAAAAAATGCATTTCTTGTTTATAAAACAAATAATGGAACAAGAAAAAATGAAATTTCGTAAGCGATATTCATTTTTCAAATTTTTGGGACTAAAAAAAAAAAAAAAAATAGAACTACAAGTTAAAAAATCGGGAGGGAATCCGGATTTAATTTTAATCCAAATTCGAATATTTAAAATAATTTATATTTAATAGAAATAATATTTTAATGCAAAATCATAAATAATTAATTCCAGTTTTAATAATTAAATATAATATATTTGATTTTTAATTTATGAAACGTTTTAGTTACCCTATAAATTATAATTTCATATAATAATACATAGTTAAAGCATTAATTTAACAATTATTCAATAGTTGTAAGTAACATAGTTTTTATGGTAGAATTTGATATTCGCGGGTACAATATCAAACGTTGTTTCGTAATGTGACTGATGCGTCATATGACAGTTTGTGGCTCGGCGAATTTGCATTGATAATTGAAAAGGAAAAATCTAATTCTTTCACCTCGTAAGCATGAGAGGTTTTAGCAAAAGATACTGTACACCACTGTTTACAAATGTGATAAGGCTTAAAAAAATTCAAAAATTATGAGACGTCAGCTAACTTCAGTATCATTGAAATTTTCAATAATTATTACACGTATTATCATCTAGAGGGTGCTTGCACTAATTCCCGCACCCGATATAAACACCAAAACATTAAGACTTAACCTTACTGTATCAGTAATGTAATACGCGAGTTTTTACTTCGATTCAATTCAGTGGAGTTATTTTTTATAAATAACGTTTCCAAAACTACCCTTCGGAGTGAATTTCTCTCCGAGGGGAGTAAATAAATAAAAATTAATTCACTTCGCATTCACTCCGGATTTAATCCGCATTCACTCCACGAATTTTTTACAGTGTAGAGAAAGAAATTCGTACTGTTGACATTTTTTAATGGACTGTTTCATCTCTTTCTTTCTAACTATTTTGAGATCAGTGACAACAGTAATTTTCTTAAATAATCAACACTGTGAAGAAAATAAATTTAATTTCTTAAAATTATGATCTCTTTAAAAAATTCTATGAAATCAATAGTTTAAAATAGCCATTTTTAGTCTCATAAAAATATCATATTTGTCAAAAACTGTTTTTAGTTAATGAAATTACTTTAACTTTCAAACGATTGATCTCATGTTATCGTTATAAAAACTGTAGTTGTAGGAAGTTAAATTTCCTTTCCAATAATGCTTTATACCGCATATTTATCTCACACATTTAATGATCTACTATTGATCAAAATTAGGCTGGATAATAAAATTTTATATGTTCTGAATTCTGATCAGTTAATTCTTTATAAAATATTGTAATACTTAAACATTGTGTGTGGTTAATGGAAAGGAAATTTAATTGCATGATCTATAACTTTTGTCTCCTCAGAAAGTAGCATTCGATCAGACTCGTAGAAAAAATTTCCTAACTTATTAAATAGCTATAATTTTTAAAAAATTGGACTTAAAGTTATGTGAGACAAGTGTGCGCTGTGAGTAAGTGTGCATAAACCCATTCATTTCGGACTGAAATGCATGGGTTTGCGCACATTTGCCCTACATGACTCTATAGTAATTATTATAAAGATTTAAATTATAAGAAATTGTGTTTCTTTTTTAAAGACCATAGACAACATGGGTATTATTTTTAATATTTTGTGAGATATTGCTAATTGAACACTGTAAAAAATTTGCCACGAAGTTACTGTAAAAAGTCACTCCATAAGGGAATTTATTTTATTATTGAAACTCCGAATCCGAGTAAACGCGGATTTAAAAAAAAACCCGATTACTCCGGAGTGAATCCAGATTTAAATAAAATCCGTAGTAACTCCGAATTAACTCCCGATTTTTTACAGTGAAGTTAAAGCTAATTAAGACGTTTTGAATTCGAATTTTTACATTTTTCTCTTCGTAATAAAAAATTAATAAATAAATAAAAATAATGTGAGTTATAATAATTAAATAAACATAAATTTACACATCCACTGTTTATTTTTCCAATAAAAAAAAAACTGATTTAAAGAATTATCGACACGTGTGTTGTATCGAGTGTTAAGTATATATATGTAAGTATAAATATATATATAGCAAGAAAAAATATGTTATAAAACCGGGAAAGCAACTTGTCGGCGTAGTGTTAAAATACACTGTTGAACGTATAAATATCAATCAAGATCTCGCGGGAATTATCATTAATCGAACAGATTGTCGAATATTTAAAATCGCGTGCCCGTATAACGGAAGTCTAAATTAGCAGCCGTTAACCCGAGATCTAAATTACCGGTTAACACCGTTTTAACTCGTATCGTGTGCACATACAAATACTCCACCCCCAGTATCTTCTCTCCTTCACGTGCTCAACCACACAACACTATATATAACTTTTATTTTTTTTTTTACTTCTGTCTTTACACAACTTTCGCGCTCCGTTACGTTTTAAATATACTCATACATTTAAATAAACTATTTCATTATTATCCATGCTTTATAA
The DNA here is from genome assembly GCA_964016945.1 of Microplitis deprimator. NCBI lineage: Eukaryota > Metazoa > Arthropoda > Insecta > Hymenoptera > Braconidae > Microplitis > Microplitis deprimator. Next base: position 5,310,004 of record OZ024712.1, on the reverse strand, counting down.
GTTAAATTGAACATTAATGCTACTGTCAATCAATGTAAATATCACTAAGAAAAAATTCATTAAGTCGGTATCTTTTTTATTATTTTATCGATCAGCTTACAAATCCTTGATATTAATTTTAAAAAATTCATAAGTTTTGAACAAATTACGATGGGCTAAATTGGTGCCGTTTATTTTAAAGATCAGTCTTTGTACTATAATTTAAAGAGGTCATGAAATCATTTTTGTTAATTAGATTTTGAGAAACAAAAGTTAAAAATTGTAGGTTTTCTTTACGGATGAATTTTTCGTTAAATTAAAAATATTAATTAAAAATTTATTTTACAATAAATAATTTAATTAAGAGATATTTTTTGATATTTTTTTCAAATTTTTTTAATTTCGAAGCGCTACGAAATACTGAGAGCAAAAGAGGGTACAAAAAATTTAAGAAAATAAAAAAAAAATCATCTCACTCCGAAATAATGTTTTTTCTATTAAAAATATTCATCAATCATTATATTCTTGACATATAAGAGGAACTAAAGAAAATACAGAAATTAAAACCAGCAAAAGAAAAATTATAAAATAAAATTTTGTAAATAATTTTTAGGGAATTTTCCGGAGTGCCCCGAAAAATTTTTCAAATTATAATTATAGTAAAGTGATGACAAATTTGTTCGAAATAAATAAAAATAAATCGTATCTGATGCTCAAAAGCCACTAAAGTTAATTACTCATCTATGATTGCCGTCTTAATGTCTTGCCCCCCCCCCCCTCTTATTGTAATTAAGATTATTTAATTAGTATTAAATATTAAAATATTTAAAAAAAAATAAATAAATCAATTAAATGTATGTTTTATTAATGAAGTAACATTAACATAAACTTTAAAATTTGTTTGTAATACATTTTAGAATCACAAATATTTGATATACATTATAAGTATGTTGTAAATTTAATTAGGCATATCATTATTTTAAATTAAGATTGCAAATATACACGGAGGAAAATGGAGACAAAAAATTATTATATTATACCAATATATAATGTTACACGAATATTATTTGTCTAAATTGGGAATTATAGTAAAAAGTAAAAAATTTTTAGAGGCTAACAATAACAATTATAGTGCAGTATAATAATTTTTTGACAACTCAACTTCCTATTTCTAGTTTAGTCAACAGCATAATAAAAAATCATAGTTTTCTTAAGCCCAATTTTTTCCTTGTATAGATATCAAGATATAAATTTCCATTGAGAAGTAACAGTCTCTTACATTAAATATTTGGTATCATATATATTTAATCAATAATATTATTGACAATTCATTTAATACTATTCAAAGTTGTAATGACTGTACTTCTAAAATATTAGCTAATCAAAAACTAACTTTACATTAATTTTAAATAATTATCTGTTCTTTAGTAAAAATTTACACTGAATATTGAAATGAGTTATAAGTGAAACGGAAGCATGTACGCTAAAAAAATGTTTATGTAAACGTAAAATTATTTTCAAATGATAACAGATGTGTTCGACATAGATAATAACAAATTACAATCGGGGCTCGAAAACCCCAAGAAATAATTACTCGCTATTATGTATCCCGTCGTGCCTCGATCTCCCTTATAGAAATTGTATGTAGGATTATGCGCCACTCAATCTTAGTGAGTAAATAAAAAATTGTATGTAGATATTTACGACAGCATTGAAGGCGCGTACAAGTACATTTAAAATGACATTAGTGACGGTGGCATATCTATGGTCAGCCATGCGTGCTATTTTAGCAAGAAGTAAATTTTAAAAATACCACAAGACTTCCAGGTTCGATTTCATGCCCGTTACGGACGAGTTAAAACAACCTAAACAACTTATACATAATATTATAGATTCAATCATATCGTACTTACTACCATTGTAACAATCTCTTTAATCTCAACGCCTAAACAGAAAAATGACTGTAGACATACGGTCTACTACCTATACCCAATGTATCTGTATGTGTGTTTGTATTGAGAGAAAAAATAAAAATAAATAAAAACTGTAGACATAATTTACTTTACACTCACCGCTTAAGGCTCAATTTCAATCACGGTAGGACACTTGGACGTATGCTGTTTAAGAGATAACGATTTGTCGATTGTACTGTGCAATACGTAATGTTTAACGACAGCCATTGGTCACGGATCGTGTGATACGAGTGTTTAATAAATTTTTTAAACAATTACTGAGTTATTATTGTCTTAATACTATTTTCTTACAAAACATAGGTTTTGAGCCAATAAATTCACAGATAATGTAAACTGATTCTTAAAAATTAATTCTACTGAAAAATAAATTAATTTTTATTAATCGACTAGAAGAAAAGGGAGAGGGGAATAATTATTTGAAAATAAAATATTTATTTTGTTTTGTCTTTAAAATTATTGGACGCTAAAAAATCTAAAATGAGACTGCAAATATCCCAGGTGGGAAAAATGACTTTACGATCTAAAATTGATAAATTTGAAGATCTAGATATTGATCCCAGTACTTTAGCTGCTTCAACTGTATGTGAATTATCAAGTGAAAATATTAATGATAAAGTAGGATATGAATTATTTGAACTGTCAAGAATTTATTCTGCAAATTGCATAAATAATGAGTTTGTTTAAAATTTTTCATCGATATCAAGAACAAAAAAAAATTGCTTTATTTTTTTCTTTATTCGTAGCCACTTTATAAAAAATTAAATATTATTTTTGAAATTACACTGTATTTGTTGGACGAGTTAAAAATTATTATAGTTCATTTTAAAAGTAATTAATAAAGAACCAGATAAAAAATATATCAGTCTTCAATATCTGTACACTCCACGACTCATTATAGGTTTTATTGAATCATTGTTGAAATGTTTTAAGGTTTTAAAAATGAATTTTCAAATCCCCATCATGTTGTAAATATTTTTAAGTTCTTTATTTATCTCTCTTTCATATAAATTTAATAGGACGTACAAGATTACAATAATTAACAATAATAATAATATTATTATTATTAATTTTGAGTTAAGATAAATTTGAATACCAATCAATGAATAAAATAAAAACGAACAAAAACATGAACCCTAAAGTCTTAAGCATAAAATATCCTCAAGATAAATATTAATAATAAATAAACAAAGTATATTTTAGTGTAGCTTATTAAAAGGCGTTTTATCTGTACGTAGCACAGGAACGTCAAACGGGTTCTACTTAGACTCGATGCATAAATAAGTAATAACTCGAACACAGTACATAGACAGAAAAGTACAGCTCCGAAGAGCGATGGAGATGCGAAGATATAAACTTATCTTAATGTCAATGCTCTGCTCTTACTTCAGGCATCTCTCGTTGCGTTCATTAAGGTCATTAACATTCAATCATCCTGGGACACTGTTACAAGTATTATAAACAACTATCTAACAGGAAATTATTATTTTCATTCATCCGTCCCTTCCCTCTTATTCTCCTTCTAATCATTAAAAAAAAAATATTAAAACAATATTTCATAATTATGAAAATCTTGATTTGAGGAAAAAATAAATTTAATCTTTAATCCTTTTATTCCTCCACATATAAAGACATCTCGTCTGACATTAATGAAACTGTATAATCGTCACCATAATAAAATTCTGATCGTTAAATATCAATAATAAAATCGTAAACACACACATACATTTTAATCCGGAAGTAATTGGTGCTGAATCTCGCAGAAGCAGGTATCATTATTCCAGCGATATAATATTTATTATTAAAATATCTCGAGGTATAAATGGACACTTTTAATGATACCCATACTCACTTCTTCTTCTTCTTCTTCATCAGCATCAGCATCAGGATCGGGATCAGGATCAACATCTGCATCAGCAGGTTTTAGCTTTATAAGTACACTCAAGCATGAACGCAGTCATTAATGTCTTTGAATCGAATGCCTGGTGATATGACCTCGACGCTCCAATTCAACGGTTAATTGGGCGACATTTCGCGGCACTTTTTACACACACACCATCTTAACATTAACATTTATAATTTTTTTATTTTTATTATTTTTATCCGAGACTGAGAAAAGACTCAAGATCCACCCAAGAGCATCTTTAACTTTTAAAACCGGCGGGTATAAATTATCTCGATTATCAAGTAGCTGAGTAGAGGAAGGAGAACAAGCTGATTCGACGGCTAATTACCAGTCTGCGTTAATTTCCACGTCTACTGAAACATTTATCCTTAACAATAATAAATTTAAATCTAAATATATACATAAGGAAGATGGGGTAAAATGAGGTACCATTTTTAAGACCAATAAAAAATTGCTTTTTATTTAAAAATACTTAATTCCGTTTTGTAAGAAATGATGGGGCAAGTTGATCAGTCAAAACAGTGCGACTAATCTTAAATTTTTAGTGAAAAAATTTTCTTTTTCAAGTATTTATTGTGTTAATTATTTTATTGAAAGCTAGAATAAGCTGATTCTGAGGTAAAATGAGTCTTGATTACACAGAAAAAAAATAGGCACTGCAACAGGACGCAGTCTTGTGGGAGCAACAGGACAAAATTCTGTTGCAGTAACAGGATTTTTCCTGTAGAATCAATAGGGTAAAGAACAAGTTTCATGTACTAATTTTTTTTTGTCTGTATAATGAAATTTCAAAATTTGAACAAAAATTCAGTTTGGAAAAAAATTAAAATTTTTTTTTCGAAGTTAATTTTTTTTTAAATTGGAATTTTCGTTCAAAATTGGAATTTTTTTTCAAATTTTGAAATTTTATTATACTGACAAAAAAAAGTTGATACATGAAACTTTTTTCGTATCCTATTGATTCCACAGAAAAAATCCTGTTGCTGCAACAGGATTTTGTCCTGTTGCTCCCACAGGATGTGTCCTGTTGCAGCACCTATTTTTTTCTGTGTATATGAAAAATACATTTTTTACAAAAATTTTGAAATTTGCCGCAATGACTAGAATGATCAACTTGCTCGATAATTTTTATAATTGTTTCGTAACTAAGTAATTTTAAACAAAAAACATTATTTTGTTTCAAAAATAGTGTCTTGTTTTGCCTCGGGTTTCCCTATATATTTATACTGTGTTTTTTTTGTTATTAAATAAAGTAATTATAAAATTAACACATTCGCAAGAAATGTCGAGAATTATTTAGTTATTTTGTTGTATTTATTTCGACTCGGTTATCCTTGTGCAGATATTTTTCATCTCGAGGGGGTTTGAGAGTGCCCGAGGAGGCGAGAACAGAGCAGCAATTTGCGTAATTGCGATCTCTCGGTGCTCAAAAGATCTGGCATCGGTTGGCTTGGTTCTTCGCCAGGATGGAATATGGACGAGTCTTAACTTTGTACTGCTTGAGGCACTACTTCTTATTCTTTATCTTGAGTGCCTTCTTCTTTGGCTCATTCTCTTGGCCTTCTTTCTCGTCTTTAGGCTTCTTCGAGAGTTCAGAGCTGAGTTTATAACTAATTTTTATACCAAATCCTTTTACCTACTACTAATACATCCACTCAATATAATAATAATAATATTAAGCAGCAACAACAACAACGAGTACTGCAGTTACTTAAAGTCTGGCGGCTCGTGCTACGTCAATTAGCCTACACAGCATCACATTGAACTAAGAAAAGAGAAAGAGAAAGAGAAAAAGAAAAGCAAGAGCAAAAGCAAGATCTTGACAGCGCCAGCTGTTTACTACCCTCGAGACCAAAGTGTAATCGGTGCCTTCGTCAGGTCGCGTGATTACATATTAAGTCTTGCCATCAGAATATCATACATTAAAAAGTATAAAAATTTTCAAGGTTCAATTTAATAGTTTTAAAAAGGAAAAATAATTTTCGTACAAAAATTATTTTTTACTTATTCTAATATATTTAAATTCATTTATTATACGTTTTAAAATATAATCAAGCATAGGGATAAGAAGAGGGGGTAAAAAAGTCATCCAAAAATATTTAGTTTTATTAAATTATTTTTCCACTCACTTACAAAAAAAATAAAGGGAGAGGGTAAGTAGGACACTGTACATTAATAAGAAAGTCTGAGAAAATAATTTTTATTTTATTGTTTTATTTGAAGAGTTCAGGATACCCCCTTTTAAATTTTTTTCCGACCTTAAGATTACCGAGAGATAATTTTACAGTAGAAATTACTCTGCTTATACTAGTACCCTAAATACGATTATTCTTACTTAAATAGTAATTGGTAATTCTTATTTTTAAAAAATTAGAATTATTATTATACTATTATGTATGGTATAAAGGTCGATAAAGTTTTTTTATTTTTTTTTTTTTCCAAATTAATGCGATTGTATCAAACCAGCCAAAATTTACATTTTTACTAACAAGTACAAGATTTTAATTTATATTTCTTTTATTTAGTTCACTTCATTAGTAAAGATATAATTGATGTTCAAATAATATCAGGACAATGATATTATATTAGTAATAATAAAAAGTTGAAAAATTCAAACGTACACAACTCAATTGCTTATTCTTAAAGTGATCAATAGATGGCGCTCCTATATGCAAAAAAGTATTTAAAAAAAAAAAACCGGTGATCATGGCCAAGCGGTCTTATGGCGTAAGACCTAGGCTTCTCGAACTTGATCACTGGCTAGGCGTGGGTTCGAATCCCAGCGGTTGCCGAAAGAATTTTTCACATAAAGAGTGTGAGGTCTTTCGGCCCTGAGGTTCGTCCCGTCGCCGATCCATGAATTAGATCGGTTTAAAAATGAATTTGATTTGGTGTTAAAGATTGAATTTGACTAAGTCGGCCGGATATGGGATTGCCCGAGGCCTTATAATATAAGTATATACTTAAAAAAAAAAAAAAATTAAATTAAATGAAAATAATAAAAAAAATCCGGGCGTCGGTTGGCCCTGCGGGCCAGCCCCAAAACTTCCCACTGTTTTCGACCTTAAGGAGCTTTTGGAAAAAAACTGTTTTTTAGCCTTTTTTTCTACCAAGATATTTCATTGACAAATGATTTGATTTTTATGTTTGAAAAGGCAATCGATCCATTTTGATAAAGCCTAAAGCTGATCAGATTTTGAAATCGTTTGGTTCAGTTATTTTAAAGATAATTACAAAAAACCGTTTTTTACCATCTTTTCTTTCCACGATACTCCTTAGAAAAATAAACCGATTTTGATGGTTGAGGCGACGATCGACGCCTTTTAATAAATTCTGAAGCTGATCAGATTTTGGAATTATTGTCTTCAGGTGTTTCAAAGATATTCGCAAAAAACTGTTTTTTATCGTTTCTTTCTCCCGCGATAACTCTTAGACAAATGACCCGATTTTCATGGTTGAGGTGGCAATCGACGCGTTTTAATAAATTCTAAAGCTGATCAGATTTTGGAATTGTTCAGTTCAGTTGTTTCAAATATATTCGCAAAAAACTGTTTTTTACCATTTCTATTTCTCACGATAACTCTCGAACGAATTACCCGATTGAGATGGCTAAGGCGGCAATCGACGCGATTTATAAAGTTCTAGAGCTGATTAGATTTTGAAGTCGATCTATGTGTCATTTCTGAAAAATCGATAAAAAACTAAAAAAAAAATTTTTTTTTCGTAATTCGCCAATATTTCAAACACACACACACACACACACACACACACACACACACACACACACACACATCATTTTGAAAATAGTCAGAATAGCTTCCTAGGACCTCAAAACGTCGACATCTGATAAAATTTCGATTTTCGCAAATCGGGGTGAAAACAATAACTTCCCGAAATTTTTGAAAATCATCGATTTTCTTGGCGGGAAGTTAAAAATGGCAGCTAAATTTTTTCATGAATCGCCAGTTTTAAGATTTTATTAATTATAATTAAACCAAAAGGATGAGGATAGTGATTTTCAATAGAGTTCTCCTATTTATAAGAATTCAAGTGTAATAAAAAGAAAAAATAGATTAATCGGTTGTATATTTTTTACGTTATTGTGTTTATCAACATCCGTACATACCCATGCAGGAGCTGCCAGAGTTGAACGACGGGGCCCTTCTTGGCCCAGCACGGGGGAACCTAGTTTGGCACACCTATATTGGCCCATGCTTGGCTCAAGATTGGGCATTCAGTCCTGGCCGTTACAATGATTACCCGGACTTGGGCCAAGACTGGGTAACCTAGCCTTGGCCATTCAATGGCAACCCAGGCTTGGGCCAAAACTGGGTAATCTAGCCTTGGCCGTTACAATGATTACCCGGGCTTGGGCAATGGCTAGGTTCCCCTTTCTTGGCCATCCAATGGCAAGCCAGACTTGGGCCAAGGCTGGGTAACCTAGCCTTGGCCATCCAATGGCAACCCAGGCTTGGGCCAAGACTGGGTAACCTAGCCTTGGCCATCCAATGGCCAGCCAGACTTGGGCCAAGACTGGGTAACCAAGCCTTCGCCGTGACAATGATTACCCGAGCTTGGGCCAAGACTGGGTTTCCCTGCCTTGGCCGTCCAATGGCAACCCAGACTTGGGCCAAGGTAGGATTACCCAAGTTTGGCTATACCTATGGTTTAATAAGTAGATCATATTAATGTATCAATACAACATTAGTAGGTTCATCCAGTAGCTATTGTTCGGGCCCAGCAATCAGAAGGACGACAGTTCGCGCCCGGAGCCCAGAAGAATTTTCACCGAGTTTTTTTCACAATCATTTACCTCCTTTAGATAGTTTAAACGTTAATGATAATAAATTCTAAGAGGTTACTAATAATAAAATTTTTTTTTTAATTAAATTTATCCGTTTCCTCGACGCATGGGCAAGGTCTGGCAACAAAGTCTGGGCCACGACTGGCAACGAAGCATGGGGCAAATCTGGCAACTAAGCATGGGCCAAGCCTAGCAACCAAGTCAGGCCCCGTGTTATCATTCCAGAGTCCTACCAAGGCTGGCTTACAAGCGTGGGCCAAGGTTCTACATACTTGAGCCAAGTCTGAGCCAAGCCTGGGCCCGTTGTACTTTCCTCTCAGGGTACTGACGGACATCATAGGTTTTTTTTAAATTATTATTTTTAAAAAAAGTAACTTAAAATTGTGTTCATTTTATTCATCAATAAATTATCTTTCAAATTTTGCGAATTTCTTTCTAGTTGATAATATTAGAATAAGTATAAATGTCATTTTTACGTGAGTGAATCAACCGGGACCGAGTAAACGCTAGCAGAACACGTCTCATTGCTTCGCAATTGAGTTGTGCAAAAGTAAATATATTTATTGTTTTTTATAGAATAATAATTTAATTTTCTTCTAATAAAAATTCTGTTATTAGTTTATTATACTCGTCAGGATATTTAAGATGAGCATTATGTCCTCCTTCAAGTATCTTTACTCTAAAATAAAATAATAAATTATATATAATGATAAAAGTAAAGGTAATTGTTTAGAAGTGGGGCTCACACATGTTTTAAATAGCAAAAAACCTACTGTTGAGAATTAGCATTGAAATCAACTTGGTCACCATGCAATTGCCGGGGGATTGACGATATATTTGCTTAATTGAGTGTACAATAAGCGTCAATATTCGAGTGTTTATGCTAAAGGTATAAATATGATTAATTTCAAATTTCTTTGAAATTTTATAGTTCCGTGCTATACTGCACTATTTGACATAATTTTTTTATCATTTGATGCATTGACTCTTAAGTCAACCACCAAACAAGGTATGCCTATGTACCGTAATATGTGTAGTTTTATCCTGAGTACGTTAACGGACTCATCAGTAAGGCTATGTAACTTATACATAACCTACACGGTGGATTGAATCCGTGGAAAAAGCTTATTTATATAGATATTCAAAGTGCAAGCACTTGGAACATTGAAAAATGTGGTGAGCCCGAATATAGACAATTACCAAACTAAAAAATGATAATAAGATAAAAATTCATTTATAAATATACAAACCTTGAATTGCGAATACTACTATTCAGGATGAAAGCATTTTTTGGATAGACAAAGTTATCTTTGTTACCATGTAGAATTAATGTAGGACATTTTACGTTTGAAACAACTTCTTTAAGAATAGTGCCATCTTCATTTTTAAAAACATAAATCAAATAATCTACCCATGAATTCCACATTTTACTGAGATACTCTTCACCATACATTGCTACCAAAGATGCTTTCCTTTTTTCAGGCCATGTACTCAGAATTCTCATACCTTAAAACATTCAATCATTAAATTATAAATGTCCTTAATGTACAATAATATTTTTTTTTAATTAAATAAATATTATTTACTTTTCTGAGTTTCTAATTCTTGAAAAGTGAATTGCATGGGACAACTCATTAAAATAAGTTTATCAACACACTGAGGGTATTTAGCAGCAATTCTCATAGAAGAAATACCACTGCTGCTCCAAGAAACAAGAGAAAATTTAGAAACACCCAAAGTATTCATTAATTCATAAGCATATTCAGCATCTCTTTGACCAAAATCCCCTGAGTAATCTCTGTCCGGTGGACGAGATTTTCCATAACCTGGCGGATCCCATGCAACGATTGTGAATTTTGTTTTGTCTAAACTTTCAATTTGTGGCTTTAAGTCTGTCCATATACTTCCTGAAATAGATATTTATGTCACTTGATCGCCAAGTGGTGGTGTACTGAGAGTCGCGATGTTGCGACATGAGCCGACAGTTCGTGGCGCGCTTTTACGAAAACGAGTATATAAATTAATATTGAAATGAAAATAGATTTACCTATAGGACTTGGTGATAAAAAAACTGTTTGTTTTCCAGTACCAGTTTTAAGATAATTAATGTTAATACCTTTGACATTTATTTTTTTTTCCTAAAAAATAATTTTTGATCAGTAATTTTGAAAATGATTTAAAATATTAAGGAACCCAGGGCAAAAATCATTTACTCTGTAAATCTGAAACCGTGACTATTCACTGTTTCACAGCTACACGGTCAGAAAATTATGGAAACGGTTCCCATAATTTTTGTTTTTTTATATATTTATTTAAAGTCGCATTAACCTTTAGTCCTTAGCGACTACATTAACAATTACATACTATATATCAGTTGAAACGATAATTTAAAACAGAACAGTGAGTACAAAGACATAAATGACTGTGTTATTTGAATTAGAATAATAATAGACGATGTTATACAGAATTTAGTAGATTGAAAATGATGAGTATCTCCTTGATTGCGTCCAGGTATTTTACATTGTTAAGGATTTCCGGTAGATTGGATGGTAGTTTTAAGTTTTCCTTTATGGTTTTCAGTTTAGGGCACTTGATGAGAACATGTTCAACGGTTAGATTCTCGTTACAGTCTGGACATTGTTGGGGATCAGATTTACTGATGATATGTCCGTGGGAGAATGCTGTATGACCTATTCGTAGTCTTGTAAACAGACATTGGTCAGTTCTCAATTTGAATTGTGGGGCAATTTGTCAGATATCTTTCCGGATTTTGCTGAGTTTCGTGTCTACTGCTGTCCAAATTGAGTTCCATTTTTCTAGTATGTGTTTTTTTACAGCTCTTTTGAAATCTATTGCTGGAATTTTTAATTGCGTAGAGAGGTCTTCACCGTCGATGATGGCCTGTTTTGCGTTCCAGTCGGCCACTTCATTTCCTCGAATGCCTTGATGTGAGGGGATCCAAGCTATTGTGATGTTCCTTTTGACTTTGTTTAGCTTAAGGAGGTTTATCGGTAGCAGTAGTTCACAACTTTTAGAAAGATTTCTCCCGTGTAAAACATTCTAACTACAATAAGAAGTGTTTGAGATACAGTACACTTTTGTGCATCCTTTTATTGCGCAGAAGTATAAAAATGATCCCATTGCGTCTTTTCTCAGACTTGGCTACGTTGCATTCTAACTTAGAATATTTTTCCCCTTGAGCATGTGTTATAGAAAGTGTTCTGAATAATTTCGAGGTCATACATAGTTGGAGACAACAAATAATAAATAATAAATAATAATGACTTCGCGACTAAAGAATAGCAGATTTATTAAAAAACGAGTTGCTAAGAAAATAAATAATGCTTTAGCAGGTATGTCTGATGCTAAAAAATGCCGTAAAGTTTTTATAATTATTTAAATCTTTTGGGCTTCTACTGTGTTTTAAACTTCCCGCGCACTGCAACGTTGCCAAGTCACTATCTCTCACTTGTCAGGTTATGGGAGAAAGCTTGAAAATCATTAAAAGTAACAAACTTTAAAAATTAATTACAAAATAATGAATACCGCTCGTTTATATTTTTATTGAAAAAAATTACTTGTTATAAATTGAATTAATAATTTTCAGCTTTTAAAGAAATATTGTAAGAAAAGTATGATTGTTATTTAATAAAATGCTCACTCTAACTACGGTCAACATAGGGAATGCATGTTAAATGTACGATTTTTAATTGTTAATATTCCGCAATTTAGTACTGCAAGAACTATTTAAAAAAATTCTTACGTATACAGGACACTTCAAAGTATTTGTATTTAAAAATTGAAAGATATTGTAAAAAAAGTGATTATCCGATGAACCTTCTTAAGTTGACATTCCTGAATTAATTAATCAGAGTTTTTAGGGTTGTTGAGGGCATCGATTACTGATTTGGAGTCGGAACAGATGAGGATGTTAACAAGATCTAGTTGTTCTACGAGGTTGATACATTGGAGAATCGCAAATGCTTCGCAGGAGAAGATTGATAAGTAAGATGGAAGTTTATACCGAAAGACGTCATTACCAATGACTACAGCACATCCACGAAAGTTATTGCAGCAAGAACCGTCGGTGAAGGTCTTGGTATGATTAGGAAAGTTGTGGATCATTTCGGCGTACAGGTTTCAATAAATCTTTGGAGGAGTATCGTCTTTTTTATTTGTAAGCTCGTAAATAGATAAGTTATAGTTGTCAAAAGCGGGTAACCAGGGAGGTGATGTCTTGAGTCGAGGTTTATATAGCTAGATGTTTGAAAATTCTGAGTTTTCCAAGTACGAGTGAATGTATTTAAATATAGGCGTAGGGAGTGTTGGACAATTACGGATGACTGAAGGTGAAGACGATTTTATTGCTGTAGGGTTAATTAATTTAATTTTAGTGGTGAAGTTTAGTGTAAGTTCAATCCTCCTTAGTTTCAAGGGAATCTCCTAAGCTTCAGCTAGGAGACTAGGTGTGGGGCTAGTTCTGAAAGCTCCTAGGCATATTCTAAGTGCCGTTGTTTGAAGCGAATTGATCTTATTCAAGCGTCTTTCAGTAGTTATATTGTAAATAATAGATCCTTACATCCGTAGTCGAGTTTAGAGCGAATAAAGGCTTTGTAGGTATTTAAAAGAGTCTGAGAATCAGAACCCCATTTATTTGATTCTATTGACTTTAGGATGCCTAATTTACGGTTGCATTGACCTTTTAGGATGTCTAGGTGATGGTTCCAGCATAGCTTTTCATCGAAGGTCATCCCAAGGATTTTTAGGTGGGGAACATGACGAAGGACATTACCGTTCAATGTAAGGTATGGTAGGAAGTTTTGAGGCTTGTGGCTTCTAGAGAAGGTCATGTATTCGGTTTTCGTCTCGGAGAATATGAAGCTAGTACTTGCACACCATGTAGTTAGCGAATTTATACCGTCTTGGAGTAGGTCACATATATTTTTTAGGTCTTTGCCCTGACAGTAGATAGTGAGGTCATCGGCGTATAGTAGAGCTTTGACTGGAGCTGGGATGGACTGTATTATGTCGTTGATAGCTATAAGAAATAAGGTGACACTAATAACTGAACCCTGTGGCACACCGTAAGTTATTTTTCTTGGTGAAGAGATGTCATTGTCTACTCTAACTTTGAAAGTCCTATTATGTAGGAAATTTTTAATGTATTTGAGCATATTGTCATTGATGTCATTGATGTCATCCAGTGAGAATGTCGATTATTCGTTTTTGCCAGGCCATCTCATATGTCTTTTGTAAGTCTAGTTGGACTGCTATGACGTGTAGGTTGTTTTCAAATGCTTCACTGATGTAGTTTTGAAATTGCGATAAGTGCAAATTTGTTGAGTGGAACTTCCTGAATCCATTTTGGGCAGGTGTGAAACAATTGATGGATTCTAGGTACCAAATTAGTCTTTTATTGACCATTTTTTCCAGGATCTTGATCAGATTGCAGGTTAAGGAAATTGGATGGTAATTTGCTGGGATAGAATAATCCTTTGTGGGTTTAGGAATCGGGATTATTGTGGCTAGTCTCCAAGAGTTTGGGAAGAGGTTGTTGGACCATATGTAGTTGTATAGTTTCAGTAGGAATTTTAAACTATACTCCGATAGATTCTTGATTAGAATTACTGGGACACCGTCTGGGCCAGGGCTAGAATTTCTACTGTTTTTTATTGCTTCTTTTAGTTCATCCATTGTGAATGGTAAATCCATATGCTCATTAGTATCATTGCCGGGTGCTGGCTTAGGAGGTTAGTGGTGTGGAAGTTGGTCTTCCGCTTGTTTTTTGAGTTGGAGAAACGATTCCAGATAGTTATTGTAACTAGAGTTAGATGCAAACGTATCGGCAAGCAACTCGGCTTTTTCTCTAGAAGAAGTGGCTGGTTGGTTGTTGTGGTTAAATAAAGTAGAGGGCATGGATGGTGAGTTATTTCCATTGATTTTTTTGATTTTTTTTCAGATCTGGTCTATTGGGGTTGAATTGTTAATGGTTGATACGTAGTTTTGCCAAGAAGTTCTTCTGGAGGCTTTTAAGTTTCTTCTGGCTTCCGCCCGGTGTTTTTTATATTCGATTTTTAATTTTAGGTCGTCTGTGTTTTTTGAGGCGGTTGAACGCATGTTTTTTTTTCTCGAATAGACTTCTTAGCTTCTCTGAGCACCATTCATATGTTTTTTTTTTTGGGTTATGAGATGTTTTAGGAATTCTGATATCAGCGGGCCATTTTAAGGGCGTTATTGAGGTCATTTGCAAGAGAATTAATATCGTGGGGTGGTTCAGGTTGGTTCAGATGTTTGATTTTTTGTTCAGATACTTTTGAGTATTTTGTGCAGTTTGATTTCTGCATATTCCATTTCTGAGGTCTTTGTTTGGTGGAAGATGGTAAGTCCGTTTCCAGAATTAGATGGATGGGATAGTGATCGCTATCATGAAGGTCTTCATCGACGTACCAAGTGAGAATATGTGCCAGATTAGTGCTTGCAAGGCTAAGGTCAATTATACTTTCAGCTCCTGAGGAGACATTGAAGTGTGTCAGGGTACCATTATTTAGTAAAATTAAATTGGTGTTATTAATCCAATCTTCAATTATTTTAGCTCTGGAATAGTCAATGTGAGCGGATCCCCAGAAAGTGTTACGACTGTTGAAGTCTCCAAGGAAGATAACTGGCTCTTTTACTTGAGACATTATGTCTGCTAGACTTGTAGAGGAGAGAGAGTGGCTGTTGGGGATATAGATATTGCATATGGTGATTTCTTGAGGAATTTTGATCCTTACTGCAGTAATTTCAAATTGGCTGTTAATTGGTATTGATTGGGCTGGGATATTTGAGCGTATATATGTGGCAACTCCTCCGCTAGCGTGTTTTGAGTTAGGTCTATTTTTAAAAAAACAGTTGAAACCTTTGATCTAGGTTATTTCATCTTCTTCAAAATGGGTTTCCTGTATGCAGAGGATGTCAGGGTTGTTTTTGTCTTGGAGAAATTTAAGGAATTCTCGTCATGCTCCGGATTAGGCATGCCGAATTCCGAATTCGCGCCAAATGAGGCAACCGCATAAGGCTCGCATCACGAAAATAACGCACTTCCGGACCTCTGTATAATTAGGAAAGCCGGATTCGGCACGAATTCGGAAACCGAAGTCACCCCGAAAAACCGTACTCTATCTGTGATAAATGATTATATACAGAAATTGGCAGTATATGGTCATGTATGACTGTAATAATATAATTTTGTTTTACTAAATTAAAAAAAAAAATTTTTTTTTTTTTATCGTTTAAAATTATTTTTGTAGAGCAGCTTATCATCAAATGTTCTAATTTAATGTTACTTTAATTTTCAATTGAATTAGAAATTTTTAATTCAAGGAAACACACTAAACTTATTAACGACCGCTGTTGTGGGATTCGAACACGGGACTCTACGCACGAAAGACCGACGCTTTAACTACTACGCTACTCTACCGATTGTGGCTCCTAAGTTTAGTTATGGTATTAAAATATTATTCGGTACCAGCTAGGAATTCCAAAGATATACCTAACTTAGGCAATGACGAAGACTTTCCTAATAATAGCCTAATTTGGCATACCTAACTTTAGTAAGCTTTTGGTCATCCCAATCCGATTTTCGTCAGGAATTCCAAAGATTCACTGAACTTTTACGCCCTGCTGAAAACTCCTAATGACAAACAAGTTTGGAAAAGTTTTGGTATATCGAGTTTCAGTGTTCCTCATAAGTACGGGACAAGTTTCAAATTAGGCTTGCTGTATTTCGGAAAGCCTCATTCGTCCCAAATTGGTATTTTGGCATGGCGCACTGGGATTCTAGTCGAGCGCTGATTTGGCATGGCAAACTTCGGCAAGCCTTTGGTAACCACCATAAGGCAGTAGTATCAATTTCCGAAGATACGCCAAAGTTAACTTAGCCATTCACTTTCCTACTAACTACCTGATTTGGCATACCAAACTTCGGCAAGCCTTTGGTAATCACCATAAGGCAGTAGTATCAGTTTCCGAAGATACGCCGAAGTTCACTTAGCCATTCACTTTCCTACTGACTACCTAATTTGGTATACCGGACTTCGGTAAGCCTTTGTTAATCGCCATAAGGCAGCAGTATCAGTTTCCGAAGATACGCCGAAGTTCAATTAGCCATTCACTTTCCTACTGACTACCTAATTTAGCATACCGGACTTCAGCAAGCCTTTGGTCATCACTGTTAAATATCAGTCAGGAATTCCAAAAGTATTCCTAACTAACGCCATGCCACACCTTTTCCGAATAACAACTAAGTTTGGCATGTTTTTGGCATTCCGAGATTTGGTTTTCTTTATGCAAATACTATAAGGTCCGAATCAGGCTTGCCGTATTTCGGAAAGCCTCATTCGGCCTAAATTGGTCTTTTGGCAACCCTAACTGGAATTTCTAGTCGGGACGTTAAATTCATTTTTAATTTTGTTGCGGAGTTTAGTGACTCTGGTTTTCAGTCCTCTGGAATCAAGCAGTGGGTAGAGCTCTGTAAGTTGGTTGACGAGTGCAGATGGTCTGACTTCAAGGTCGAGGACTAGGTTAGCCACAGAGGACTGGCCGGATGAAGTATCAAGGAGGTATTGGAGCTGGTTATAATTACAAGGGAATTGTTCTGGATTAGCGGCGATTGTATCATGGATAATCTGGGGGAGTCTTGAATGTTGCGTGTTTTGGAGTTGAGTAGGTGTAGTAGTGTTCTTTTTTAGCTTCTTCTGTTGTTTTTCCTTATTGGGAAGTTTGAATTCTGTGTTGATCAGTGGTTTTGAGGTAGAAAGAGACGATAGTGAACCAGTGTTGGAGAGAGGTCTTTTTATTTCTACCAGTGGGGTTAGTTCAATAGGCGAATATTCTATTGTAGAGGTTTGGAGTGATGGGAATTCGTTTGGGAGATGTAATTGAGGCTTTGGTGTCAGTGTAGAAGGTTGGGGGGCAGTCTTTGGCAAGATGTCTTACTTTTTGGCAAACAAAGCAGGCGAGGGAGTCAGAGGATGCGAAGATGTTATAATTAGTGTCGTCGAATGTGATTTTTATGATTGGGGGAAGCTTACTAGTGTCTTCAGGAGTCAAGTACACCTGACGGCGGAAACTCATAATGTGTGAATGCTCATTTTGTTTCGAGCTAACTCGAAGGAATGTAATTGCTGACTCAGGCTTAATGTCGTGTTTGTCCAATGCGTCAGCGATGACGTAGTGCGGAATTATTGGTAGGACATTCGATAAGATAATCCTTTTGTTTTGAGTTATCAAAGGTCGAACTATAAGCTCATTATCCCCAACTGAAATTGTTTTGTGATCTGTCACAAATTTTTTTGTTAGTTCCTTAGTTGCTAGGTATGCGGAAATTCTGTTGTTAGCCATTTTTGAGATGAATCTTATATTGATGGCTGTTACTTTAGCAGCGATAGCATTAATGTAGTCAGTAATGCTGGCTCCTTCTATTGCTTCGATGATGACTGCGAATTCTTCAGTGGGGAATACTTCGTTCTTGGCAGCATTGGCGTAATTGCCCCATTCTGTTTGGGAAGACATGATGGTTTGACTGGAACAAAAGACGCTTTCTGTACTCAGAAAGAAGCCTCAGGTTCGCTTCTCACTTTATCAACACAGAAAACTTAGCGAAGTTAGATTTATGTAACACTGGAGAGCACAGAACCAAATCGAGACACTCACTCTGAACACAGAATAAAAATAGAAATTGAACTCGCAGTATATAAACTCAACTTCAACCATACGTTCGTTCCGTACGACAGTCCGGAGACGAATGGTTCCCATAATTCTATAAAAATTTTTCCTATACCAATATAGAAACTATGACCATAAATTATGGGAGCAGTTTCTATAATTATAGGAATGTTTCCCATAATTATAAGAACAATTTCTATAATTATGAAAATGCTACCCATAACATTATAGGAATGACCCCTATGATTATAGGAATGGTTCATATAATTTAGAGGAGTTGTTCCTACAATATTATGGGAATCATTCCCATAAATTATAGGAACCATTCTCATAATATTATAGGGAGGGTTCCCATAATGCTATTGGAATCATTCCCATAATATTATGGGAATAGTTCCCATACTATTATAGGAACAATTCCCATAATATTACGGAAATGGTTCCCATACTATCATAAAAATATTAATTGAAAGAAAATTGTGGAAATCACTTTTACAATACACAGAAATATTATTAGATATAAAGACAAAAATTCAAACATTGAAAAAAAAATCGTATTCGGCAAAAACATTAAAATTTTTGTTAAAATTTTTTTTTTTTTTTACAAATTTAGCGTCGAAGAAGCTTCATTTGGAACTCTCCATATCATGAGGGAAATTTTCACACTATTTTGCAAAAAAAAGTTCTTATGATATTATAGGAATGGTTCCCATAATGATATGGTAATAGTTCTCATAATATTATGGAAATGGCTTCCATATTGG
This sequence comes from Microplitis deprimator, assembly GCA_964016945.1. NCBI lineage: Eukaryota > Metazoa > Arthropoda > Insecta > Hymenoptera > Braconidae > Microplitis > Microplitis deprimator. Next base: position 5,290,876 of record OZ024712.1, on the reverse strand, counting down.
TATAGGAACTATTCCCATACCAATACTTTCCGAATTTTTCGAAAATAGTCGATTTTCTTAGTGGGAAGTTACAAATTTGGAAAACAGTTGATCCTGCGGGCCAGCCCGAAAACTTCTCACTGAGCTCGAAAAGCCCCACTTTGAAAGGAATTTATTAAGAAACAATTTTTGACATAATATTAAGTTAACATAAATTTTCGATGGAGAGTTAAGCAAACTCGAATCGTATTTGATTATTATATTTTTTAGTGTACGTACCTCAATTTTTGGATTAACTATTGATAAATTTTGTACACTTGTATGAAGTCTGTTTGAATTTTTCATTTGATACAAATTAATAAATTTGTTTAGATTAATTTTTTTAGACATTCTCAATAACATTTTTGCTTGTATTATCACTCTATGAATACTCTACAGTAAATGTCAGTCACATAAAAGAAAATTAACATAAATAAACAATTTATTTCATCACAGTCATTTATGTTAAACAAACGATATCAAATCTATTGGTATTTAGGATAACATTAATATAAAATTTATCAATCAACTATTATCACGAAGACGTTACAAAATTTCTATCAGTTTTGATTGGACATTGAACCAAGAGTTTTTTTATTACTAATTAATGACAAAAAACTTATTGTGACACATAAAAAATTTGACTGTTTTCTAATTTTTTCATGTATTTTTTTTTTTTTTTTCATCGGTATTTCATCGGTATTTCATTTCAAAATATTAAAAAATTTTCATATCAGTAATTTTAGAATATCAAAAAAAAATGAACGAAAATCTAAATCAACTTGTATTAAAAAATCTTAAAATGTTAAATTATAATTATATCATCAAAAAAATCTAAAGCCGTAAAAAAAGTTTTGAAAAATCCAAAAGTACATACCTCGAACGCTAATAATGTTACATTTAAAATAATTAATTCACTACTGTAAATTATCAAAAAGTTAAAATTATCTTCGAGCTCAAAAAACGACTGGGCCAAAATTATATACATTTCGCTAAAATAAAGTAATTTTTCTCGAAGATATCTTCGGAAAAAATCAACCGATTTACACGTGCTTTGCGGCAATCGCAAGAGCTTGATGAGACTTAGATTTGATCAAATTAAGAAATAAATCGACGAAGCGGTTCACGATTTAAGCAACACAAACTTAAAAAAAAAATTTTTTTAATTTTTATTTTTCGTGTAACTTGTAAACTACTCGACCGATCGATTCCAAAATGTAATCAGTTCGAAGTCTTGCGGCGAGCCCTTTTATTGCCGCCAAGTACGTTTAAATCGTTTGATTCGTCTCAAAGATATTGTCGGACAAAAAAAGCTTATATCTACTCTCTACAACTGAATTAGTGCAAATTAGTGAATATTCACTATTTGCTAGTGAATTTGGCTAATTTACTTTTAGAGAATAGAGTTAAACAAAAATTCATAAAATTTTAATTGATAATCAAATATATCAAGTACAAAAACTGTCATGCAACAGGATTTGTTTAAATAAACACCTGAAACCAATTAATAATAATAATAACGAGCAAGCTACAGTCACTACGTGACTGCCCAAATATCACTACTAAATTTATAAAATCCGCAGAAAAAAAGAATTTCTTGCCACAAAAAATTTTTACTTTCACCAAGAAATTTCATGCATTATGAATTAAATAAAAAAATTTTCTTGGGGCGAGAAAGATTTTTTTCGGCAAGAAATAATTTCTTGCGTCAAGTAATTTTTTCTAGTTCTAAATACATTTTTGTTTTCAATTTACAATGCAAAAAATTTCTTGGGGCAAGTTAAAATTTTCTTTAGGCGAGTAAAGGTTTTTTGCGTCAATGAATCCCTTTTTTTTTTGTGTACGCTCTTTTGGCTTTCAGAAGCTTCCTAAAACCAAAAGGGAGTATAAAAATATGTCATTTTGGAATTAGTAACACGATATAAATAATATAGCTATATATTCAGTGACATTCAGTCATATTTAGTGACAGAATAATTAAAAAATTTTTCGATCATAAAGCACACTCTGATGCTTCGCATCATGAGTCGTGCAATATTAAGGCCATGCTCAGACAGTGCCCCCCACTTTTTAAAAAATTTAAATAGCTGTTGACTGTCATAACCTTATTAAAATTATATTAATTAATTAAAAAAAAATTAAAACCTTAATTGAAAAAGGAAGAACGTAGTCGTAATTTCGTTAATATATAGATTTTTAAAAAAATTACTTGCAGTTGACATCAATTTGAAGCTAAACGAAATTTGTAAAATAAATTTCAGTAAAATCTTCATGTCAATTTTATAATTCGAATTTTCAAATTTTATAGGCTAAAATTTATTCAACAAATTTCGTTTGACTCCTGATTGAAATCAATTGCAAATAATTTTTTTTAAATTCTGTACCTCGGTGAAATTATGACTACGTTCTCCTTTTTTCAATTAAGGTTTTAATTTTTTTTTAATTAATTAATAAAATTTTAATACGGTTATAACAGTTGAAAGCCATTGGAATTTTTTTAAAAGTGGGGGGTACTGTTTGAGAATGCCCTTAATTTATTTAAAGAAACTAAATACGATCGTCTTTTATCTTGCGTAATTTAAATGTAATCGAACGATAAAGATAAATCTATTAGTCTCAATACTTAGCAATAAAAAACAGAAACTATGAAAAGGCACAAATTCAAATCAAGACGTTTCTAACGATACCAAATTCAATAATATTAACCAATTCTATCATATTAACCAATTCTATCATATAGATATGGCGGGAACAAAATTTTCCTTATTTTCTTATAATAATATAGATAATAATAATAATAATAATAATAATAATAATAATAATAATAATAATAATAATAATAATAATAATAATAATAATAATAATAATAATAATAATAATAATAATAATAATAATAATAATAATAATAATAATAATAATAATAATAATAATAATAATAATAATAATAATAATAATAATAATAATAATAATAATAATTTTTAATGTAAATAAAAAAGTGGCTTTGTATAGTAGCCTAATTTAAAATTAGATTAATTACTTAATTAATTAACTCTGTTATCAAAAATTAAATATTTATATTAGTGTACATAAAAGTGAGAAATGTCATGTATATCTCTTGAGTTGTAATTTAAGATTAGAGCCTAATTAATTATTATTCTGAATATTATTATTAACAAACAAAAATAATTATTAAAAAATTAACTTATAATGAAATAATTAATGGCGAGTTATTATAATTACAATTAGGAAATATCCATTCACAGAAATCTTTAATTAAATTCAGTTAAAAATATTCAGGTAAATAAAATAAATGAATAATAAAAATATCACATGTATGAATGAAAATAAAAACTGAAATGTCAATTGCAGTTAAAAAAAAAAAAAACAAAAAAAGCTTATTGAGTGTGAAAAAAAATAACGAGGACAGTAGGGTGTAAAGAGTGTGAGTACACACACTGGTATCTTCTTATAGAGGTATCGAGCAGAATGTAGAGTGTAGATATAGAGTGCAAGGATGAAGTGAAGGATGATGGTGTTGTGGTGCAGCAACAGCAACAGCAGCAGCAGCAACTGGTAGGTGAGCACGCCCAAGAAAAGAGATCGAGAGTAGGAGGCAAGTGGATAGGAATGTATACCGGGGTCTCGTACGAAGGAGGAGCTGTCGGCGGTGAAAAATCACCCCGCTACCACTACCGCGGTAAGAGCATCTGCTCTACATACCCGGGCTCTCAACCAGCACCTTCTTCCACCACATTCAACAAGTTGATGAATTTCCTGCAAAAAATATCTTTTTTTTTTTCATTTAATTATTTTGATTCTGTTATTTTTCGTAAAAATTTTTTTGTATTAAGCAGATATATTTTTAAAATTCATTGTTCAGTTCAATGGATTGTAAGGACAAAAATTTTTTTTTAAGCAACTTAATTTCATATGTAAATTTTTTTCATTTACTTTTTCAATGACTAGATTTTTTTTTTAATTTTTTTGAAGTTGAAATAAAAAAAAAAACTGTACATAAAATATTTAAAATTTTAAAGAAAATTGGGAATCTCAAAATATCTAATAATTTTTTTATTAAATCCGCAAATACATAAGACAATTTTTGGTAAAAAATTCGTATGCAAAATTATTTACAAAATTCATCAAATAATTATAATAAAAAAAAAATTCTATATAATGATTTTTTTTTCAAAATGAATCAAAAAAAATTTTCTCATGTCAAATTAAAAAATTACTTTTTTCTTTTTTTTTTTTTGCAATTTATGAAGATAAACGTAAAGACTAAAATAACGTTTGAGAACCTCGAGAAATCAGAGTGTGGTGAAGCGAAGCAAGATATATACGTATGGCTGGGCTACCGGTCGGTCGGGTCGGGTCGCTGTTCTCCTGAGTTTCATTTCTCCCTTTTATTCGTATCGCTTTTGTTGTTTTTCTGTCTTGCTCTTTGCGCCTCCTCGCCACCAGGCATTTGCGCTTATACACTTTTACCCTCTTACCTCTCATCCTCAACCTCATCCTCATTTTCATCCTTTGCCTTTTTTTATTTTATCCTCCAAGTGAAAGAGTTAAAAAAAGAACATAACAAATAAAAAATAAAAAAAAATAATGCTCTCCATTCGTATCGCCCTTTTGCCCTTACACTCATATACATACTCGATTATTGTTTTATTACTTTTATAAATCCCTCATCAAACATTTCCTCTATAGGTTATTTTCCATTGTCATCTTTTACATTATACACAGCTCACAATTAATTAATTTTCATCATTTAAAAGTTATTTAATTGTTCTAAGATAGAATAGAACATTTACTAATTTAAAAATTTTTTTTTATTTATTACAGAAGCGTGCCAACTATGTTCGAATTAAATAATTCGACAATCCAAATAAATCAGTTTTTTAATTATTCGATTAAACTTTTCAAATTTTGAAATTGATCAAATCAAATTTCAAATTATTTATTTCGAATTTAAAACAATAAATTTTGAACTAACATGTAAATAATTATAAAAGAATCTCCGAAATATTTATTTAATTTTACAGCTTTCGAATTTAAAGACCATATAGTTCGTGAAAATATAACAGAAACTCAAAAAATAAAAATTTTTTATTCATCAAAAGAATACAAGAATAGTTATAATTATTCAAATAATTTCGAAGCTGGACATTAATTCAGAAATTTATGCATATATTAAATTATTCAAAAATACGAATTAGTAAGATTGAATTATTTGCACACTTTATTTTTTAGACACATGCGTTATAGACTTGATGTTAATTCCGTATAGTTAACGATGGTTTTATTAATTCTTATATTATTTTATTATAATGATGTTTATCCGTAAAGTACAAGAAATATATTAATGCAAGCCTTAATAATATGAACTAATGTTAAGCGTAGGTTTTGAGAGCCTGAAGGAGTTGTGAATATAATAACGAAACATTGGAATCAAATATATGCTCAATTCAATTTATGTTATGACTTTAAATACTCTGAACAATTTTATCATATTAATGTAATCTGGCCTAATTATTATTCTTTAGTTTCTTTACACAAAATTAATATTAAATTTATATATTAGCCGCGTAAAAAAAATCTGTTAAAAAAAAATTTTTAATGCACTGACTGTTCTGAACTTCAAAACGACACAACGACGAACTTTTTTTTTTAGCTATTTTTAAATTTTTGAAAATACAAGAAAAAACCAATGGTTGACTTAAGTCTATTAATAGTGTACCGAAATATTAATGGTATCAACCCCAATCACTCCCACCTCTGAAAAGTCGCACCTTTCTTACTGGGATCATATTAAGAAACCAAGCAGCTTTCGAAAATTCTGAAATCGATTATATGAATTATCTAGATTTAGAAAAATTCAGAGTCATTATTTCATATAAAAAAGATAGAGCGCCTTTGATTTTGAAGTAGAAAATTTTTTTGAAAATCTTTGAAAGTTTAAAAATAGGAAAAAACCGACTTTGTCATTCAAAAACTCATAACTTTTAACTTGGATTATTTTTTAGTATAACTTCGATTATTACAATCTTGAATTTGAGTATATAGTCCTAATTGAAGCGTCGTCTCGTTCAAATTTACTCTGATTGACGCTAGGGGTTTTCAGACCCCTGGTGAGTGATTAGGGTTAATATTATCAGCAAGCGATCATGAAAAACTAGAAAAACCTTCAGAAATAGTTGAAAATCAGATTGTTACGAATGTATAATGTGTGGAAGAAATGATAGTGTTGAGTGAATAGGGTATCAAAAAAACTTTACAGAAGAATCAAAAAACATTCATTAATAATTTTAAGTCAACTAGTATTCTTATTTTCCATATATTTTGAAAAAATTTTAAATAGTTTTTAAAAACGTGCGTCGTTGTATCACATTTTGAAGTATAATTTATTTCAAAATTTGTTTTCTAACTAGTATATATATATATATATATATAAATATAAAGTTTAAAATATTATTTGAATCAATGTATTGTCGAATATATTACTTTCGAAACGAAGAAATAGATGTCGAGTTTCGAATTTATACTGCTACATTTGGTACTTATGGAAGATAATAAACTAATCTTACCTGGATTTTCATGACGTCAGGTACTTTGGAGCCGTCAAAGAAGATCTTTATAGCGCCTAAATTCTAAGTAACCATGGTTGAAAATCCTGGAGGACAATACGTTTGCTTTCAAGTAAAAATGTATATTTTAAAATATACAACTATATTTTAAGTAAAAGAAGGGGAAGTTGTTAAATCTCAGTTTTGAATCATTTTAAGAGAACAAGTTAGTCTTTGGTAAATCACTCTAGAGAACAGATGCACATCTGTAAGTGCATTTTCCTCAATAAATTCATATTTTTTTTGAAATCATTGTAGCCAATTTCTAATATTATAAAAAAAAAATTATTGATATCAGCGATAAAAATTTATTTTCATGATCTTGCGCACTAGAAACAAATTTTCAAATAATCAATACCCCTAGTGCGAGCTTTTAGTAGTGACTAACATTGGCACACTCGCCAGTCTACTCGCGTCATGGGTGATTTTTAAAAAGTTAAATTAACCAATTCAAATAAATAGTGAATTGTAAACAAACAATACGATGTAACGTGAATATTTTTGAAAAAAAAATTAAAATTAAGAAATAAAATTAATTATCCTAGATAAAAAAAAATAATAATTTGAAATGGATGGTCGACTGTCATTAGGAATAAATGTTAGTATCATTACTATTTTAATAATATTTGCTGTAATACTTGTTCTTCCTTTACGAATGCTACTTGACACAAATTACGAGGATACACATGCCAATACTTTGAATAATAATATTAACAATGATAATAATGGCATTAATGATACAAATGAATATTTGAAACTAGAAGAAAAAAAAATTGACTACTCAAAACTTAAATTGTGTCCTTACAATTATGAATTTATCGTCGATTCTATTTTTACTGACAATTATGATCAAAATTGTACGTACAAAAATGTGGAACCTGTAAGGAATAAAGCGACTAAAATAAATAAGACTGAAAAAGAAAATACGTCAAGCGCAACAAATTTATCTAGCCCAAGTTTCCGAATTATACGTCCCAAATCAGTACCTGTCACAGATTATATTCTTATGATAATGCTTGTCTTTTCTATCATTGGTGCCTTTGCAGAATATTTATGCATACGTTTCATGAATACTCAGGTACGCAATTTAATTTTGTTATATTTTTTTTTGTTGTAGATTTTTTGTTTTGAAGATATCTTTCCATTAAAAATTAATTTATGTTGAGTTAACATTTAATTGACTGGATTATAAAATTATGTTGTGAAATATTTTGAGTGGAAACCAAATTATGAGAATCCCAGAGAGGAAAGTACGACGGGCCCAGGCTTGGCCCAAGTATGTAGAACCTTGGCCCAAGCTTGTAAGCCAGCCTTGGCCCAGCCTTGATAGGACTCTGAAATGATAACAGGGGGCCCGACTTGGTTGCTAGGCTTGGCCCATGCTTCGTTGCCAGACTTGGCCCATGCTTCGTTGCCAGTCGTGGCCCAGACTTTGTTGCCAGACCTTGCCCATGCTTCGAGGAAACGGATAAATTTAATTAAAAAAAAAAATTTTATTATTATTAACCTCTTATAATTTATTATCATTAACGTTTAAACTATCTAAAGGAGGTAAATGATGTGAAAAAAACTCGGTGAAAATTCTGCTGGGCTCCGGGCGCGAACTGCCGTCCTTCTGATTGCTGGGTCCGAACAATAGCTACTGGATGAACCTACTAATGTTGAATTGATACATTAATATGATCTACTTATTAAACCATAGGTATAGCCAAACTTGGGTAATCCTACCTTGGCCCAAGTCTGGCTGGCCATTGGACGGCCAAGGCAGGGAAACCCAGTCTTGGCCCAAGCTCGGGTAATCATTGTCACGGCCAAGGCTTGGTTACCCAGTCTTGGCCCAAGTCTGGCTGGCCATTGGATGGCCAAGGCTAGGTTACCCAGTCTTAGCCCAAGCCCGGGTAGTCATTGTAACGGCCAGGACTGAGTGCCCAATCTTGAGCCAAGCATGGGCCAATATAGGTGTGCCAAACTAGGTTCCCCCGTGCTGGGCCAAGAAGGGCCCCGTCGTTCAACTCTGGCAGCTCCTGCATGGGATAACGTTTTTGAGAATGCAGGAGAAAAATATTGTGTCCAAAAGGAAAAATAATAATAATACGGAGTTGAAAGAAAAAGTTAGTTTACTGAAAAGTATCCGCACTTAACAATATATACCTGGGAAAAATAGTATATATGCGATTTATATCTTTAGTATTGTCGCGTGTATAATATTTTGCCGGTATATATACTTGGGTATACATTTTTTCGTATGGATATTGATTTAAAAATTTAAATAACAACTCTAAAATTTTCTAAACAATTGTAATAATTCCTAATTTTTTATTTATTCCAAAATACCTGGCCAACTTGAAAATTACTATATTAAATAGTAAAATATACTTTCAATTATAATATATTAACTTGAAATATTTTTACTAAAAATTATAATTCTATTAAGGGGGTCGTTGGCCGTGAGTGCTAGTTGTAGAAAAATTTAAAATAAAAAGAAAATATAGAAATTGTGAACATATAAAAGGAAAAGTTGACTGAATAGAAGAACGGAGAGAGAGAAAACTTGAATGAAACGTAGTTGAGGTAAAAGACGGAAATACTATACCACGAAGAAAACAACCCCCGGATCCGATTGAAAATCAAATATGAATATTATTTTCCGATTAAGACCGATTAAATCCAATAAAAAAATTTAAATCGGATGTTTAATGATCAATCGGATCCAATTAGATTCAATCGAAATTTTCATTCAGGGAACCATGATGTCACCTAATTTTAATAATTAAAAACTTTTTTGAATGTAATGTTATTTTATTTGAATAAAACCAAAACGTACCAGCAATAAATTGAATACAATATTAATTTTTAAGTCTGCGTATAGTCAAAATTGCCAATCAATTGACTGTATGTCATATAGGGGAGGGAGGGGCTAAACGGGGTATTTAAGGAAATACCAAATTTTCGAGGACTCAAGTACACTGAATCTGTGTTTTTTTTAATGATATTCAAAGTAAATAGAAAAAATTTTCAGTTACCGTTAAAAAAAATTTTTTTTCATTTTGCGGACAAAATGGCGGGAAAAAAGGTTTAGATCTGTCACATATAATTATGTCTGATCAGATCTGACAAAGTAGATCTGGTCAGATCTTTAAATTGTCTCTATCTGGCGAGATCTGGCCAGATCTGATCAGATATAATTATATGTGGTCAGATCTAAACTTTTTTCTCGGGGATCCCTACTAAAAAAAATATTAAATTGCGAAAAAAAAAATAAGATAACTTCAATTCAATCTGAAATGAAATCTAATATATTAGGAACGTTACTTAGAGCAATTCTAAATGATTATTATTAATGAAAAAATCCCGGTGACTGCTGGGCTCGAACCTGCATCCTTCCGATTCAAAGTCTTTGATGCTATCCACTATGCTGACCCACGTATGTGATCGCGGGAGTGTAAATAACTAGATATGAACAATTTTGAATAATAATACAATGTATGCATGATTATATCTGATCAGATATAATGAGATCTGATTATTTAAAATGTATTCGATTCAGATTTAGTTTTATGTTATCTGATCTTGCGCGATATACGCAGATCTGACCAGATATAAACAATTTTCCATAAAAATAAGACGTATACATGATTATATCTGAGCAGATATAATGAGATCTGATTATTTAAAATGTATTTAATTCAGATGCAGTTTTATGTTATCTGATCTTGCGAGATATACGCAGATCTGACCAGATATAAACAATTTTCTATAAAAATAAGCCGTATACATGGTTATATCTGAGCAGATATAATGAGATCTGATTATGTCAAATGTTGTATTTAGTTCAGATATAGTTACATCTGATCGGATCTTACGAGATATTCGCAGATCTGATTAGATATAATCATGCCTGACATTGTATCTAGCCCAGATCTAATTATATATGATTAGATCTGACCGGATATAAACGGTGGTTGGCCAGATACAATGAGATCTGATCGTGTCTAAATATTAGATCTGATTAGATATTAATAGATCTGGCAAGATATTATTTTATCTGATCACATGTAATTATATCTGGTCAGATCTTAATCATTTTCCCCGGGGAGTCATAGTTGTTGAGAAAAATTTGTTTTCCTTACTAAACTAATTATCTAAGTTATTTTATTTTTTAAACGCATAATAACAATTTTAGTAATGAATTTTAGTTTCGGTGGCTGTGAAAATAATTAACTAAATAATTAGCATACTAATTATTATTGTATAAATCATTCAACCATTGCATAGTTCTAAAAGTATCTAATTTTAATAATCAAATCTAAACTAAAGTAGATTATAGGGTGTTAATAAAATAAATTATAAATAGTTCGGAAAAAGAGTAAAAGGGGCAACTAGATGTGACATTTATAGCTCAATGAGATTCACCCATAGGATAATAAAATTAACATTCCAATTAAACTATAGTGGTTCTTATAAAATAAATTTGTTATTGTCCGAGTATTATCATAACTTCTGGTAAAAATTATTTTTCTTGTTAACATGAAAATCCCAACAGTTTATCCCCACATTGACCGATTTAGAAAAATTCTTCCGGCATTCTATTTTTAAATAAAGTCACTCTAGGTAATAAACAATTATCGGATTTTAATTAAATACTTTTTATGTCTATACAAACTTCTTAAATAAAATTAATCGACATTACTACTCTATTTTAAAATATTTTTTATACTAATTATTTTTAAATCCTATACTAAGAATAATCTTAATTTTTTTTTTTTTCAATTCAGTCAGCGTTAAACTTAAGTTTTTTTTCAATTAATTAATTACTTTACAAATTATAATAGTGACCAGTCAATTGAATATTGAATTGTGAATTAAATAAAAAAATAAATTCTATAAAAGAAATTGTCATAAAAACGATAAATTAATTTTTGAATTAAATTTTAATGGAAAGATGTTCTATTTTTTTGTAAAATAAAATTATACTTGTTTCTCTATTTCGAAGCAAAGGCAGTATGTTAATCGTCATTCCTGAAAATTCAGAATCCACCATCAAGTATTGAAAGTACATGGATACCTAGGAGACAGTCAATTGTAGATTTGATGTTACCTAGAAAGCATGTTAGCCGTGAGCAATTTTTGAAAACACAAATGTCATTGGATGTACCAATGGGATTACAACGTTCAACAGTACGAGTTTCCGGTAATACGATTCAACAGTTTTATTAATAATTAAATTATTTATTAATTTACAGCCCGACCTCGTTATCAGACTCTTCCCCTCAATTTGTTAAAAAATTTCTAAAACGCTTTATCTCTACTAATATAGTCTAATTTACATATTGCGTTCAGTCCGTTATAAAACTAACTGAAAGTACGGACAAAATGCAGCAAATCTCTCTTATTTTACATAATAAAACATCGATAATCTTATAGCGAGGTTCGAACACATAACGTCAAGAATGGTAGTTGGGGAACCCGAATTCCACAAATTTTTCCACTAAAGTCACAACTTAGTCTTATATATAATGAGATTGAGCTGAATTTATATATTAATCTATTACTTATTAATATAAAAATAAAAAGATAAAGACATCAAAAGAAAACTTTAAAAGTTGCGTTCCAGGGACGAGTACACCGCCGTTGATTCGACGTTCATCATTTCCAGTAGCTTTCGTCAGTAAAGACTATGGATTGTGTGACTCCGCAACACCGCCGAGGTCACCTAGACGCCCATCAACATCCAACAACATTAATGACAATGAATTTCTTATTGGTTACCATCGATCGCGACTTATCAGGCGTCACTGATTATCCTCTTAAGAATAATAATTAATATCAATTCTGCTCACTAAAATTTTTAGAACCACAAAACCCGTTTTCCAATGTGATCTCTTCTATGTGATATTCAAGTTCAAGAGCTTATATATCAAACCATGTCTTCGAATTTAATGTTCAAATTTTCTATACAGTCTACTGCACACTAATAACATTTTGCAACGAGCTTCTTATTGAAGAATCAAAAAAATATATAAACATATTAATTGCTGTTCAAGTATAAATTGTATCCTGTGTTTCATCCATGGATTCAATAAAAAATTATTCATTTATACAGTTTTTTTTTTAAGCCATCCTATGCAAGAGCTGCCAGAGTTGAACAAAGGGGCCATTCTTGGCTCCGCACTGGGGAGCCTAGCTTTGGTACGTCTATATTGGCCCATGCTTGGGCCAAGAATTGGGTCAAGAAAGGTTACTCAATCCCGGCCATTCCAATCATTATCCGAGTCTGGGCCAGGGCTGGGTTCTCCTATTTTCACCATTCAGTGGCGACCTAGGCTTGGGCCAGGATTGGGTAACCTAGCCTTGGCCGTTACAATAATTACCCGGGCTTGGGCCAAAACCGGGTTTTCCTGTCTTGGCCATCCAATAGAATCCCAAACTTGGGCCGGGACTGGGTAACCTAGCCTTGGCCCAACCAATGATTACCCTAGTTTAAGCCAAGACTAGGTTTCTCTGCCTTGATCATTCAATGGCAACCCAGACTTGGGCCAAGGTAAGATTATCCATGTTCGGGTATACCTATAGTTTCCCATCCTTGAGCCAGAATTGGCTAATCTAGGTTTTTTTATTAATTATCCAATCATCTTATTATTGCGGTTTTTAAAATTAATAATTATTTATTTTTGAATTAAAATAAGTTTTAATGAATAAATATTTTAACATTCTGATTAAAATTATTTACAATTAAAAATTAATACATTTTTTAGTTCGTTATTATTTGCAATCAACAACCGTAATTTTATAATTTTCCTTATAAAAATTAATTTAATTAAGAAATAACTCATGAATTTTTATAATAAATGTTATTTTTAATAATGGTGGTAGAGTAAGATCATTAAGCTGGATTCTTGATAAATAATCAATTAAATTTAATAAATTTTATTTTTAAAAATTATGTAATTATAATGTAAATAATACGAAATTATTATTTATTTTTTTCTTAATCGAAAATATTAATTAAATTGCTCTTTATATTTCATAAAACCGAGGGGTTGTAGTAAAATGAATAAGTAGAACATATAAAAGTATTAATTCAAAATTAGTAGGTTTGTCCAGAAGCCAGCGTTCCAACCCAGGAATCAGAAGGACGACAGTTCGCGCCCAGAGCCCGGCAGAATTTTCACTGAGTTTTTTTCACGTCATTTACCTCTCTTAAATTGTTTAAACGTTAATGATCACAAACTCTAGCACTTAAATAATAATAAAATTTTTTTTAAATTAAATTTATTAATTTTTTCGATGCATGGGCCAGGTCTGGCAAACAAGCATGGGTCAGGGCTGGCAACCAGGCTTGGCACGATGTTATCACTCTAGACTTCTACCAAGGCTGGAACAAGGCTGGCTTACTAACTTGGTCCAGAGTTCAACATAGTTGAACCAAGCCTGGGCCCGTCGTACTTTCCTGTCTGGGGCATTGTTTCATTACAGAATAATTAATAATTTTATTAAATAATTACAATTACTCATAAAATTAATTAATTATTTTTTTATATCACCTTCGCACGAAAATATATATAATATATATACAAGTCACAAAAATTAAAGGATATTAAAAAAATCCTGATTTTAGGTGATTTTCAATAGGCTGCTACTTTGCAAAAAAAGAAAAGAATGCAAATTGAAGCTCAAAGTTTCTAGTTTTTAGATCCTTAGTTCATTTTTTTAAATCATTAATAATTTTTAAGCACTTCTAAAATATAAAAAAATCAAAGGGGAAAAAATTTTAAAAACTTTTCTACCTTTCGCGGAAGGAGTATGGCCTTCAATGAATTTATTTATTTATTTTTTTTTTTCAATTACTGCTAACACCCTTTCAGGAACTCTCGAAAATTCAATCAGTTTTCTCTTATTTTTGGGGTTGAAATTTTTAACAAGAAAAAACTACAAAACAGAGTGCGACTACAATAATAAAAAAAAATTAGTGATGATTTAAATTGACGACAACCCTGCTTCGACATTTCGCGACAGTAGAACACAGAGCTTCGCGTTCGAGGTGTACAATTTAAGCGTAATTCGATTATTCGATAATTAAACATTTAAAGATAACAATTATCAAAATCTATCAGATTTAAGCCAGATACTTATGTCGTTTTAAGCTTTGATAATAAAATTTAAAAAAATCTAATATCTGGCAATAATTACTGCATTAGCAAAGAATGAAAGAAAAAAATTATTTATTTTTTTTTGTCGTGACTTTGTCCTAGAGGGAGGTTTTTATTATTTAAAAAATAGCAATTTCTTCGAAAATAAAATTCTCTTCAAAAACAGAATCACTGGCGCCATCTTTGGATCTAAAAAGAACTATCAATATTTATCTGTCCTGATAAAATAAATCAAAAAAGGTTTTAATCTTGTCTTCAGCAAAATTGAATATAATATTTATTTATAAAAGAAAGTTGAAAATTTAAAAATAGTTTATTTCTATTTAAATTAAATTTACAAAATTCTAGGATATTTTTACAGTTTGCAATAATTTAAAGTCATAAACATCAGGAACCAAAGTCTTCATAATAACATGGGTAATAACAGCAGTAAGTCCCCAAATTCTATGTTTACCTCCCGTGTATGCCGGCAAAATATATCCTTGCCGAAAATAAGTGAACCGACACTTGCTAGGGTCACACAAATCCTTCAAACTTACAACAAAAGCTTCATCTACTTCCTCAACGTTAATATCTAATCTTCCAGGGTCTATTTCTCCAATAAAACCCACAACCGGCATCACATCAACGTCATTTCTGCCGACGAAATTACCTCGTGACCAAATATCAATTTTTTCCCGCGGAATTTTTAATTCCTCCCACGTTTCGCGGATCGCTGTTTCTTCATAACTTTTATCGTCGTCATCCTGTATCCCACCAGGAAATGACACTTGTCCTCGATTAGTATTCAATTTGAACGACCTTAGTGTATATAGCAATCCCAATTCATTTTTGTATAAGCAAAGTGGCACCAATACCGCAGCTTTTTTTTCATTATCTTTTATTTTTAACGGTTTCATCACTTGCAATCTTTCAATACATGATTTTTTATATTCCTCACTCAGTATTACGTCCGGACTCAATTTAATTTTTAAATCACTAAGTGTATTTATTTTTCTACTTATTGTCTGCAAATAAAAAATTTATTTCACAATATTATTCAACATTTTGTCAATTTACAACAATCCCTGATTAAGAAATCTAATTTGGAATGATTTGAGATTACGTAACTTTAAATCATTTTGAATCATTCCAAATTTTCTGAATTATTTTGCTTTCGAGTATAAAATTTGGAACGAATCATTTTAAATCATACTTAATTAAAAAATAACGAAATATTATTTTATGATTTGAAATTATTTGAAATGATTTAAACTCTCGAATCATTTCAAATTAAATTGAATTGGAAAATAATATCGCAATTTTTGGTTCCTCGAACAATTCAGAATTATTTGAAATAATTTGAACGCTCGAATCATTTCAAATTAAATTGAATTAGAAAATAATATTGCAATTATTTTGAATTACTTCAAATTATAATTTTATGATATGATACAATATGAAATAATTTAGATTTTTCAAATCATTTCAAATTAGAGGTCTTAATCAGGGATAACTGTCATGAAAATGTAATAAAATATTTTAATTTTACATGAGTATTGATTTATCACATATTTAAAGTAATTAAAAATTAATCTTTGATGAAAAGATAATGAGAATATTTTAAAATATATATTTGATATGCCGTTTAAAAAAATCGTTGAAAAAAGGTGGAAAAAGCGTTGACTATTCGAAATTCCAAAACGTGACACAACGACGAACCTTTTTTAAACGTTTCTTAAACTTCGGAGAATACAAAGAAGAAAATGATTGACTTAATACTATAGATGAGCGTCTTTAGACTCTTGTAAATTTTTTTCGACTCTCCATTAAAAATAATTAATTTTTTTTTTTTCAGTCTAAAATACGACCAGAAGAAGCTGATTTTAAACTATTTCAGAACTTTTTGGTTGATCTTATTTTAATAGTATCAAGTCAATCATTGATTTTTTCTTTAAATTTTCAAAAGTTTAAAAAACGTTCAAAAAAAGTTGATCGTTGTGTCACATTTTCAAGTTTGGAATAGTCAACACTTTTTTAAAAATTTTTTTTTACGGGTAATCAAGATATAAAATTGAATTTTAATTCGAAAAATCAAAAAAATACAGTACTAAATGTTTTTTTCAAACCTTATTTAGTTTTTAATAATTGTGAGTTTATAATAGTCTTGCTATGAAATTTCTCGTATTTAAAAACTAATCAACGTTCTAAATTAGCAAATTGTCTAACTCCATTTTAGAAAATCCTCTATTTATGCAAAATAAAAATAATAATTAAAATTTTTTTTTCATCTAAAAATCGATTCCATATCTAGTATATGCATAATATTGTTGTGTATGTTACTCAAATAATTTTTTTTCTGACTATTACTCAGAATCATCTACTGAAAAATATTAAGTTAGACAATTTGCTAATTAGAACGTCGTAATTACACATGAAAAAAAAAAATTTCAATTAAAATCCAGGTTTTTAAAATAACTATCAGCTTTAAAATTAATACTATTTAAAATTAATTGACTTATGAACAGTAAAAAAAAAAACAATTATTTAAATGAAATAAAGTACATTATGATTTTAATTTTTATAACATTTATTACTTGGAAATTTAAAGTAATGTTAAATAAAATCCAAAACAATTTATAATTATATTCATATTTCATATTTATGATTAATTCGAACTTTTCAATAGTTTCAAATAACTTGCTTTAAATTTCAAGAAAAATTTATAAAAAAAAACAGTAAAAAAAAATTCGTATTTTTTGAATTTTTGCCGCCTTTTTTACAATCGGCATTAAAATCTTCTTTACCAGCAGTAAAAAAAAAAATTTTTATAATATCAAGTGAGTAAAATTGCCGGTTCAATCATCAGCTGTCACGTAAGTTACTATTATTATTATTATTGTAAAAAAAAAAAACAAAAGTCATACTTACAAATTGTCGATAAGTTAAATAAAATAGAGAGCATTTATTAATTGCCATGGTAACAATTTTCTAAATAAAAATAAATAAATATCACTGTAAATATTTGGTCAACATATTACTTTTACTATTACTATTATTATTATTATAAATAAAAAAATGAAGAAACTTAGCACTGCACATTTTTTATCGACTGAATTCAGCGACCCTAGTGGTGAATTTTAACAAACGATACAAAATAATAATATTAAATAATGCTTTTTATTTATCTTACTTGTACAGATAAAAAAATAAAGTTTATTTTAATCACTCAGACGTGAAATACATAATCGTGGCATTCTAAGTAACATAAAAAAATAATATTTGTACTCTCGTAAATAAATATAAAAATAATGTAGAAATGATTTCGGAAGCGTTCAAAGATTTTTTAGCGACGTCAGCTTCTATTTGCACAGTATTACAATTTTTAGCTGGCACGTGAGTAATTTATTTTATAAAAATTAATAAATTAAATATTAAATTAAATTTTTTCTTTCAGATTAGTCTGTAGAAAGTATATAATTAACGGAACAACTGGCGATACATCTGGTTTTGCATTTATCACATGTTTAGTATCGTGAGTATTTACAGTGAGTTTTTAAAATGATTTGGTTGTTTATTAATTAATAATTTAATTTACTATTTATTTTGTAGATGCAGCTTTTGGTTAAGATACGGATGGATGATAAAAGACATTTTCGTGATTATGGTTAACATGTTTGGAGTTGTATTACAGTTGGGATATATCGCTATTTATATATTGTACTGTATTAAAAAATCAATCATCGTCAGACAATTTTTATTAGCAGTTTTGTTTATTACTGGAGTATATTTATGGAGTGTTGTTGAAGAAGACAAACTATTGGCGACAAGACAAATCGGTTTTTTGAGCTGTGGGTTCACTATTTTATTTTTTGCGTCTCCTCTGACTATGCTGGTACGTGTAATTAATTAATACTTAATGAGTGTGAATGTAACAGACATCAGACAAATTTAAAATAATTTATAAATCGAGTAAATAATTAATAAAAATAAAATCTTTTAAAAATGCGCATTTAAAAAATTTTGAAATTAATAAGTGCATTTTTTACAAATATTTTTTTCATTATTTATCCTATTTATTTATAATTTTAAATTTGTCTGATGTCTACTACATTCACACTCGTTAATACTTAGTTGATTTAATTAATAATTTACGGGAATAAGTTAAAATTCTCAAAACTACAGTCGGGTTAGCTAAAATTCCCAATAAAAAAATATATATTTAATAGTCAAAATATGAATAAGAAATTTTGAGAAACAAAATCACTATGGCTCAAAAAAATGTTATTTTGGCTTTGATGATTTTGGGATTGGAATTTGAGACTACAGGGTGGCCACAAACCGGGGAAACTGGGAATATCGGGAATTATCAGGGAATTTAATGCAACCGGGAAATATCATGGAAATGTCAGGAAATTTCGAAAAGTATCCAGGAATTAAATTGCGACAGTTAAAAATTAAAAAATTTTTCAATAATACACTAATTATAAAAATTAAGGGATATTAAAAAAAATTCAAATTTTAAAGTGATTTTCAACAGATTGTAACTCGAAGGAAAATGGTCGTACGACAAAAACAAAAAAGGCAAATTGTAGCTTCAACTATCTAGTTTTCTGATCTGGTTTTTAAATTTTTTATTATGTGTGGTTCCGGAGTAGCCCTAAAAAAACTATAGAAAAAGAAATTAACCAAATTTTTGCTCGTCTTAAAAACTGTCTTCGAGCTTTAATAATTTTTTTCGATAATTATCATTGATTTTTTATTGTCCCGGAACCGTGTATAATAAAAATTTTTAAAGACCAGATCAAAAAACTAGACACTTGAAGCTACAGTTTGACTTTTTATTTTTGTTGTACGACCATTTTCCTTCGAGTTACAAACTGTTGAAAATTACTAAAAAATTTGAAATTATTTCAGTATCCCTTAACTTTTGTAACCAGTGTATTTTAAATTTATTTGAATCATAAAATTTCTTATTAAATATTTTAACTTACAAATTTTTAACATCGAATAATCAAAAGTAGGCAATATTGATTTATTTTATTGCCATTTTTTATGGTGTCTCGCATGATTTAATTATCAAATTCAATTATTGAATATAAAAATATTATAAAAACTTTGAATATCTAAATGATACGAATAAAATTTCTAAATAAAGAAAAAATGTGAAAAACATTACTGGAAAATTGGTAAATATCAGGGAATTTTGAAATCATTTCTTTGTGGCCCCCCTGGACTAAAACAGTGTTACCTGAGAATTTATTAAATTGAATTATTTTATGTAATGATTATTTTTTCACGGACTTCATAATTTATAGATTAAAAACTTGATTAATTTTTATTTTTTATAATTTAATTATGTATGGTAATATTTTTTATTATTTAATATGAGTATAAGCAGTTTAAATAGTGATTGAAAAAGAAAATTTAATTGCCTACTACTTTGGCTTGATTTAAAATAAAAAAAAAAAAGATTTCTTTTAAAGATACAATAATTTTTTAAATCAAGTTTTCAATAATTTATTTAAAAGTCTTAAAAAGTTTATTCAAAATTCAATTGTTTAAGCGATTATAATTTTTGAACTATCTCAATTGGTGCTGCGACGTTTCAGCCGACAACACTTCAACCAGTGATATTTCAACCGGACGTCAATTCAACCTGATAATAATTCAACCGACGACACTTTAACCGTTTTTTCATATTGAAAAAATTCTTACCACTAAATTTATCATAAACAATTTATCATACTAAAATTTATTAGGTAATCGGAAAAAATAGACTCAGAAAAGTAATTTTTCAACTGAGTATCGATTTCCGGTGGAACTTCATACTCTGCCTTACTATTTGATAGTATCATGTCTTTCAATTCCTCCGTTAATTTTTTTCATGAAAAAAGGACACCTCAAGGGGGTCCAGAGGCAAAGTCCTGGTGAGATCCAGTGGTGTATCCTTGGTGAAAGGTGTAGGTCGAAGCCTCCCAGATGGAAATAAGAAGTTCCATTATTTTGCGAACGCAACAACAGACGAGAGAAAAAAAATTTCTTCTAGCAATTTTTTATTGGTATTTGTTTAACATATCACTGTTTTGAAGGATGAATTTGAGGATGTTATCGTAAAAATCCAGGTTCGACTCTTGGCTTGTTTCTGATCTCAGTAATTATTTTTAAGATGATCTTAGCATTCAATGAGTGGAAAAATATTGTCTCAAATAAATTTTCTAACCAAGAGAAAAAAAAAAATATTTATTTTGAAATTAAAATACATATGTGTACAGATTATAGTTTATAAATTTTGAAATAAGCGATGGTTTATGCTGATTCCACGGTTAATTTGTCTTACGGTTGAAATATCGCTGGTTAAATTATTGTCCGGTTGAATTGTTACAGAACCAATTTTTGAACATAAAAATTAGGGGTTATTGTAAAGAAATCAAAATTGTAGGAAATCAAATTTGCTTTCTAATAATTATATACAACATAAAGTTATCTGAAATATGTGTGGAGATTAGGGTGCTCCATTTGAAACGAACATTTTTTTTTGTTAGCGAACACAAGAAAATTTTGTTATTTATGTTGAGAAAAAAATTCCCTGAAAATTTCAGCTCTTAATTTTAATTTTAAGTACTTCCTCTCGAGCATCAAAGTTTACCCATTTAAAAAGCATGTAAATCGAATAACTTTTCTTTTAAATTACTATAACTTAGCCCGGTTTTGAGCTATCATTTTGAAACCAGTTCTTATTTGTACAGTAATTGTTGCTTTTTAAAAAAGTATAAAACGCTTTTGGTCTAACCCGATCCATGTCAGCTCGGAAAGTTAATTTTTCATTTTTTTCATTTATTTTTGTTAATAGTGAAGAAACGGCTCATCTTACAAAAAATATGCATAGGACCAATCCTTTAGGAAATTTTGTCCTCTACAAAATTGCTTATGACACTTATATTGCCAAAGTGCACTGTTCATGAGATACATGCATTTTAACATTTTACAGTAAAAAAAATTGTAAGCTTACTATATAGTACTAATTTTCTTTTCAATTATTGCTTATTTTATGTAATTTTCGAGATATTCCTACGTAAAGTTGACGAAAATTTTTTTTGTAAATTATTAATAATTTGTATTTATAAAAAACAAATATATGATTTATAATAATAATAACAATAATAATAATAATAATAATAATAATAATAATAATAATATTATTATTATTATTATTATTATTATTATTATTATTATTATTATTATTATTATTATTATTATTATTATTATTATTATTATTATTATTATTATTATTATTATTATTATTATTTGAAATTTCATGTTTCAGGCACATGTAATAAAAAATAAAAGTGCTGAAAGTCTACCATTTCCTGTGATAATATCATCTCTAGTAGTATCATGCCAATGGTTTGCATATGGATGCTTAAAAGACGATCCTTTTATTCAAATGCCAAATTTTCTCGGTTGCATTTTATCAGCATTTCAGTTATCACTGTTCGTTATTTATCCGAGTAAAAAAGTTGGTGATATACGTATTATTTAAAAAACTATTTTAAATATGAACTAATTATTGACATGTACCGTATCCTTGTAATAGACTTACCATAATTTACATATATACATATACATATATATTTTTAACAATTGACTGTAGGTACTTAAGGTTTTTTTTTTAATTGTGTAAACGAATAAGAGACTTTTAAAAAAATGTATATTATAAATAAATGTATTTTATCTATTATAAAAATGTATTACTTAATAACTTTTTTATGCTAAAGAATAGAAGTAATAATTCGAAAACCGCCTGATCCTGCGGGCCAGCCCCAAAACTTCCCACTGTTTTCGAGCTCAAGGAGCTCGAAATAGTATATTACATACCTAGGCCAGTAAAAAATAAGAAAAGTCTCAGAGCACACGTAATTGTTGGCCGAGGTGAAGCCGAGGCTGACAAACATGTGGTCTGAGGCTTTCTTTTTTACTGGTCAAGGTGCGTATACTATTTTTCTGCTCGATGGAGCCGGAAAGTTGCAACTTCGTTCAGGGCAGCGGCCCGAAAGTTGCCACTTTCCGGCCGGAGGGCAGAAAACATTATTATCAACACACTTTTGAGCTCTTCAAGCTCAACAATAGTAATGTCGCACATTCCATTGCGAAAATTCAAGTGATAAATAATAAAAAAAAAAAAAAAATAAATAATGAAGTAAATCGTTGTTTTTTTAAAATTTATATCCGCAAAATTCCGAGTCGAAATCTGAAGTGTTATTTCAACGTCTCGAGCGTCTCAAGTGTTATTCCAACGTCTCGAGCGTTACAAACGTAACTCCAACGTATCGGACAAAGAAAATGTAAAATCCATGTTTTAAAAACATTACAAACATGAACTGGTTCAGGCTGGAGTAGCAAGAGCACTAGCTGTCAGTTTGTAAGACGATGAAAGGGCTCAGATTTTTTTGTGAGGGCAAGAGGGGGAGTAGAAAAATTATGATTAAAAATTCCAACTGGTTCAGGCTGGAGTACCAAGGGTACAAGCTGTCAGGTTAAAAGATGATAAAAGCATTCAGATTTTTCTGTAAAACGGAGGGAGGGGCAGAAAGATAATGATTGAAAATTACAACTGGTTCAGGCTGAAGTACCAAAGGTACAAGCTGTCAAGTTATAAGATGATGAGAGGGCTGGGATTATTTTGTGAGGGTAGGGAGTGAGAAGAAAAATTATGATTAAAAATTCCAACTAGTTCAGGCTGGAGAACCAAGGGTACAAACTGTCAGGTTGTAAGAAGATAAGAGGGCTAGGATTTTTTTGTGAGGGCAGGAGGGGGGGGGGGGAGAAAAATAATAATTGAAAAATCCAACTGGTTCAGGCTGGAGTACTACGGGCACTAGCTCTCAGATTGTTTAATGATGGAAGGGCTCAGATCATTTCGTGTGGGGAAGGGCAGAAAGATAATGACTAAAAAATCGAACAGGTACAGGCCGAAGTACCAAGGGCACTAGCTCTCAGATTCTTCGATAGTGGAAGGGCTCAGATCCTTTCGTGGAGGTGGCGGGGGGGGGGGAACTGAGTAAAAAATCCAACTAGTCCAGGATGGCATACCGAGGGATGTAGCTGTAAGATTGTTCTATGATGGGAGTGCTCAGATAATTTTCTGCTCTACCCCGACTTACAGAAAGATATGAGTCCTTTCATCATCTTACAACCTGACAGCTAGTGCCCTTCATACTCCAGCCTGAACCAGTTGAATTTTTCAATTATTATTTTTCTCCTCCCCCCGCCCCCTGCCCTCACAAAAATACCCTAGCTCTCTTATCATCTTACAACCTGACAGCTTGTACCCTTGGTACTCCAGCCTGAACTAGTTGGAATTTTAAATCATAATTTTTCTTCTCCCTCCCTACCCTCACAAAATAATCCCAGCCCTCTCATCATCTTATAACTTGACAGCTCGTACCTTTGGTACTTCAGCCTGAACCAGTTGTAATTTTCAATCATTATTTTTCTGCCCCTCCCTTCCCCGTCACAAAATGATCTGAGCCCTTTCACGATCGATCAATCTGAGAGCTAGTACCCTTGGTACTCCAGCCTAAACCAGTTGGAATTTTTAATCATTATTTTTCTGCCCCCCCCCCCCTGCCCTTACAAAATAATCCTAGCCCTATCATCATCTTACAACCTGTCAACTAGTACCCTTGGTACTTCAGCCTGAACCAGTTCATGTTTTTTATGCTTTTAAAACACGGATTTTACATTTGCATTGTCCGAGACGTTGGAGTTACGTTTGTAACGCTCGAGCCGTTGGAATAACACTTGAGACGCTCGAGCCGTTGGAATAACACTTAAGACGCTCGAGACGTTGGAATAACACTTCAGATTTTGACTCGGGATCTTTAGAAATGATGAACCGATTTTGACGTTTAAAGTGGCATTTCACACAGTTTTCTAACCTCTAGCATTGGAAAATTTTTTAAAACATTTAAGGCCATTCTCCAAGGGTGCCCCCCACTTTTTGTAAAAAAAAAGTTGCGCCGCCTGGCGGCGAGCA